>JAIGNY010004503.1:377500-515000 GCA_020152595.1 Chiridota heheva
TTTACGAAGATATCTAACTTTGATTGATTGTAACTTTATTTTCACTCTCTTGCAAATACAACAATATACAGGTTAAGAAAATAATAATTGAGCTTTACATACATTTGTGACAATTTGCAAGGGATAGTGAGGGGGTTATCTGCTCAAGCCAGAAAGGCTTATCGAGGCAGAAACCCCATGAAAACATAATTAACAAATATGTTACGACACAAACTTAACATGAAAAAGAAAAGAAATCATATATCAATAGTCAACATTAAACGGGGTATCTTAAGAAAAAGTGGACAAAAACAATTCAGAATTAGATAGAATCATATAAGCTTAGAAAGTAATTCTTAAGATGAAACTTAAATGTTTTGACATTATTTACGTTTTTAATATCTTGCGGTATGTCATTCCAGACTTTACACCCGTATATCTTAAACAATGTTGGGGTAGTGTAAGCCTAAATTTCGGAATACGGTAATCATTATGACCTCTGGTTTTGTAAAAGTTTTATGAGAAAAAATGGTCAAAAGCATTGGGTAAATTGTTATTCTTATATTGATACATGGTTATAGCAAGTTGGTATTTATGGAGGTCAAATATATTAAGAGTTCTCAATTTAAAGAAGATCGGGGCGGTATGGGCATTAAAAGGACTACCAGTGACAATTCGAATGGCACGTTTTTGCAAAAGAAAAAGCTTTTGTATGTGAGAAGGATTTAACAACATTTGGAAAATTACCAAACTTTCAAATAATTGAACCTAATGACCTTCATTTTTCAATTCTATGTTAATACTTAATAACAATTTTTATCTTCCAACCAAAGACAAAGCATGCCCGGAAAGGGGCAGTCCCCCTCTCCCAGGTTCCTACCGCTCTCGATATAGCCTATTTTCGATAATTACCATTTGCCCCCTTTGGTCTGAAAGCTGAACACGGTAGCTGTCTGACTGTACACCACACTGCGAAGTCGCTTATGGTAAAGTCTTTAAACGCAAGTTTCCTTCTAAAGTTGAATTTCTTATTGGCTCTAAATCATAAATCCAAATTAACTAGGAAGTTTGTATCTTTTACATTAAGCATAAACAATTCTACAACAAAAACCATCTTGTCTAAATTATTCTATTTTTTTTGTCTTTCACGAATCGTGACGAATGTTAATCCTTGTTTATTTTCTTTAAATCAAATCATGTACTTTTGTAACTATGATATATTTACTACAGGGACATGGCAAGGAATAATATCCACAAAGGTTTAATATATTCATCAAGAAAAGTTGATAATATCATCAATCAAGGATCATTGATTAAGAATGATGCGTCTTTCAATCATTTTGATAGGCACACGAGTCAGGTGATTTTATATCACAATTAATTTTTCTTTGACTGAAACTGTTCAATAGAAATGGAAAACTGGACACATTTAGTGCATGTTAGGAAAAGAAAAAGCTATAATCTGAAATAGTTATCAGTATGCGAGTAATTGATTGATTTTTATTGCACATTTCATTAAGAATATTAGCCAAATTGTCCTAAACGTGACAACAATTGAGCCACTGAGAGGCAAAGTGGGATATCCCACAAAATCACAATTTTGAGAATATGAGGTTTAACGTTAGAACATTATATAAAAAAATTGCATAGTTTCTACAGAATACTTGTTTAATTATCTGTCTGTATATGAATTATATTTTAGAAAAATCCTGCATGAAATAGTTTACCCAAAATCACGATAAAAGGGGAAAAGGCGGCAAAATGGAATAGCCCACTGGGATAGACCACTTTGCCTGCATAATGTGGCAAATTATTTGCATAATACGTTTGGGCCCGGTAAAATGGTCTATCCCACATATCCCTCATTAAGCTTATGAAAAACAGATTAATGAAATCACAGAATAAGTACAAAATTATAGAAGTCCTTTGGATGTTTAGAACCTCAATATCAGCTTCCAAAATATGATTCAAGATAGCCTTAGCAGAAATCCATCTGGGTCCGGGGCCGCCATCTTAACTTGAGGAATCCACGTGGGGCCCAGGCTGCCATCTTAGCTTGAGGTATCCATGTGAGGTCCAGGGCTGCCATCTTAGCTTGAGGGATCAATCTGGGGCCCGGGGCTGCCATCTTAGCTTGAGGGATTGACCTGGGGCACGGGGCTGCCATCTTAGTTTTAGGGATCGATCTGGGGCCCGAAGCTACCATCTTAGCTTGAGGGATCCATCTGGGGCCCGGGCTGCCATTTTAATTTAAGGATCCATCTGGGGCCTGGGGCTGCCATCTTAACTTGAGGCATCCATCTGGTGCCCGGGACTGCCATCTTAGCTTGAGGAATCCATCTGGGGCCTGGGGGCTGCCATCTTAGTTTGAGGGATCGATCTGGGGACCGGGGCTGCTATCTTAGCTTGAGGGATTGATCTGGAGCCCGGGGCTGCCATCTTAGCTTGAAGGATCCATCTGGGGCCCGGGGCTGCCATTTTAATTTGAGGGATCCATCTGGGGCCTGGGGCTGCCATCTTAACTTGGGGGATCCATCTGGTGCCCGGGACTGCCATCTTAGCTTGAGGGATCCATCTGGGGTTCGGGCTGCCATCTTAGCTTGAGGAATCCATCTGGGGCCTGGGGCTACCATCTTAGCTTGAGGGATCCATCTGGGGCCCGGGGTTGCCATCTTGATTTGAGGGATCCATCTGGAGCCCAGGGCTGCCATCTTAGCTTGAGGATAGCCTACTCCACCTCTCAAAGCATGTCTGAAGATGTTGAGAGCTGTTAAAGAGGGCAGCAGAGTACATTACTGATAAGTTAACTTTATTATTACACTTATATGGCGCATTATCTAAATAACATATTCTAATGCGCTTTACAAAATATGCATATAAAGAAAATAAATACAAATGTGTAAATAAGAAAAGCATGAAATAAAAAGAAAACAAAAAACAAAAAAATATGAAGAGGACTTGAAAGCACAATTATATAAGTGAGTCTTAAGCAAGGTGTGGAATTGTTCAAGGGATTGAGCAGATTTGATTGAAAGAGGTAAGTCATTCCAATGTTTTGGGCCAAATATTTGCAGAGAGCGATCAGCATATGTAGGTTTACTTTTTGGAACATAAAGGATGAGGTGGTTTTGAGAGCGAAGGCGGTAACTAGTTTGTTTATAATGAAACATTTCTGTCAGATATAACAGGGCCATGTTATAAAGGGATTTAAAAATGAATATTAAAATTTTAAATTTAATTATATATGAGACAGTAGATAAAGTGATGAAGTGAAACGGTTGCTCCTTGTGACGAGCCTTGCAGCATAATTCTGAACACGCTGCAACTTTTACACTGTAACCCCTGGCACCCCTGCAAGGAGGACATTGCAATAATATATGCAGCTATGCACAAGTACATTTACAAGTGATATTGCAGTGCTTCTATCCAGAAACTTCATGCACCTTTTGATGTTAAATAAATGGTAAAATGCAGTTTTGCATTTGTGATTGACATGGTCAGCCATTGTCATACCTTGATATAACCAAGCGCCCAGATATTTGACAGTGGAAAATAATTTCACACTGTCGTTACCAATAGCAATACTGCCAATATTTGATTTTGTTAATTGGTAATTGGATCCAAAAATAATGACTTCACTTTTTGAATCGTTCATTTTTAGTTTGTTGTAAATCATCCAATATTTCACTATCTTCAAACAAGCTTCAATTTCAGCTATGACTGAGATCACATTTGATGGATCATTAGCATTAAACGACATGTATAAGTTGTGGTCATCAGCATAACCATGAATACCGGGAGAAACGGCTATCAAAGCATCACAAATAGAAGATGCATACCTTGTGAATAAGAGGGGTCCACAACAAGAGTCCTGTGGCACACCAAATTCTACATCAAATGCCCTTGATTCAGCATTGCTGATAAGGATTTTTTGTTTCCTTTGAACTAAATAGGATTCAAACCAATCTAAGATGGTTCCATCAATGCCAAAATGCTCATTTAAGGTTTTGAGGAGCATACCATGATCAATTGTGTCAAATGCCGCACTAAGGTCAAGGAGTACTAGAATGACACATTTTGTTTGTTTAGTTGCAGCAGTATGTTTGACTGAATTTTAGCTAAAACAGTTTCTGTGCTATGGAATGGGCGAAACCCTGATTGACAGAAAGGTAATAAGTCATGCTGCTGACTATGCTTAATCATTTGTTCAACAACAGCACGCTTAATTATTTTAGACAAGAAACTAAGATTGCTTAGTGGTCGATAGTTATCATATGTTAAATCAAGTCCTTGTTTTTTTAGTAATAACTTTACTACGGCTTCTTTCCATTGCTTAGGGAATTTCCATTGTTGCAAAGAAAGATTAACCAGTTTAGTAAGGGTTGAAAGGAAAACATTGATATTCTCCGTCAATAACCAAGTGGGTAGTGGGTTGAGGATGCACTGAGTAGATTTTGCTTTTAGTATCAGTTTTTGTACATCCTCCTCTGCCAAGAGCTGAAATGAAGTCCATACGGCAACATTTCTCCAGAACTCAAAGGGTGTGATCACAACCTCTCTGTCCAGCTCATGTCTAATCTTGGCATTTTTTGCGACAAAGAACTCGCCAAATTCTGAGGCAAGGTGAGAAGCATCATTGTGAGGAGGTAGTGGGGTGATGGGCTTTCGATCAAGCAGAGTATCCATGATTCTAAAAAGTTTCTTTTAATCACCATTTGTTTCAGCAATAGCATTAGAGTAGAATTGATGTCTGGCATTATTTAACTCGGTTGTGTAGATGTCACGCTTTTCTTTGTAAGTAATCCAGCTAACATGAGATTTTGAATAGCGCCAAATCCTTTCCGCTTTGCGTTTCTCTCTTTCTAGATCCTTGATCTAATCATTGTACCAGGGTATTTTTGGACGAGTTACCAATGTATTTACATGTTCAGGTGCATGATTGTCGATTACTTGTCTTATACATAAGTCATACATGCAGGCCGCCTCTTCAATATCCTCAATTTCAGACATTGAAACAAAACTTTTAGACAAATCCAATTGAAATTGAAAAGTTGGAGGGGATATGGTTTTGAATTTTCTGTAAACAATTGTATTTTCATCAAGTTTTGGTTTAGGGAATCTTAGGAAAGTTGAAATGAAACAATGATCTGATATGTAAAAATCTGAAGTAGGGAATGATAACTGGAGTTCATTATTTGAGCGTGTTATGAATAAGTCTTAAATGTGACCACTGATATGAGTAGGAGTGACAACATGTTGTTCAAGGCACGTACTTTGGAGTAGGGTACACAATTTTACTTGATCATGATTCAGTTTGTCTTCAAAATAAATGTTAAAATCCCCTGTAATTAAAACAGGCTCATTTGTATCAAGGAACTCTTCAAGTACATCACTAAACTCATCAAAAAATACATTATAAGAAACTGGGTGATTTGCTGAATAAGGTGGGCGGTAAACAATTAGTAGTTTAAATCTATGATTGTCTGAGTTTATATCCCATATTGAAAATTCAATAGAGTTACATTCTCCTGATGAAGTCAATCTCACAGTAAGAGATTTCATGAAGATGAGAGATGGTCCTCCGCCTCTTCTAATGGATTTCCGAGGAACATCAATGAAATTGTATCCTGTAGATTTTAGTTCAGCTCTTTTAGCATCATCATCAACTGTCATCCAACTTTCAGTAACAGCACAAATATCAATATTGTTATCAATTATATAATCCATAACAGATGATATTTTAGTTCTCAATGACTGAATGAACATGGGTTGATGTGAGCAATATGTACATTAGGCCTAAGTTGATAGGAATGGTATCAGGTTGTATTGATATTACATGTAGATTTTCTTGACTTACAGCACGCTTTGATTTAATAGTATCTACTCTTAGACGTATACTAACATCAATAGGACTCTGTTCAGATACTAAAATTTTATTTTTCAGTTTTCTGGTACCACCGCGGATGCCCCTTTTTGAAGCTTGGATTCCAAGACTTTTTATAACCATCCAGGTATGAGCAGATATGTCACATGAGCAATGTGTACGAATGTTCAAAAGTTCGTGTTTATGATAGACATAGGCATTAGCATAGTTGTATAAATTGTCAACATTGCTATATTCTGGGCCTAGATTAAGTTCTATATCACCACATAGCAAAATTTTAGCTTGAAAAGACACGCAGGAATTTGGATAAAGTGAAATGGGGAAATGCTGAAATCCTTTGTGATTTACGCCAAACAGTTGAATGAGAGGAACAGAACTGGATGCTAGCTCCTGTAATAATCCTGATTGATAGCAACAAGATAAGCACTGACAGTGACAGATTTTCTTAGCTTTATTGAGTAGGGCTCCATTGTTATTTAGTGGTCCAAATTGATTTGAGTATAGAAAAAAGCAGTGGGGCACTAGCAATCCTCATTAATTGGTTTATAAAATAAAAATATTAACCAAAAATTAATCAAATATATCACAAAAGTATAATACACTGCAGTAAAAATAAGTAGTCCAATGAAATCAGCACAAAAAACACTGCGAGATACAAAATTCAAAAAGAAATACAAGATGAAAACAGGTGAAAATGATAAAAACTTGAGAGCAAAATAAGTTGTGTGGCAGCCTCTTAGGCGCTTAATTATGCCAGTGGAATCAGGACATGCATTAAACCTGAAGCTATAGTGTAGTGTATTTACGTAATCTCATATTTGACCTGTGGGATAGCCCACTTTGCTTCTCAGCGGCTCAATAATTTCATTTCATTTATTTGTTTCATCACAACATTCATATTTCATGATAACATTATAACAATAGGAAAATACATATGATAATATTACGAAAGTTGTGAAAAGAAGTGCTCTAAAAATCCTTAACGGCTTAACGAGTATAGCACTCCCTCTTAATATCTCGATAATACTAAATTTACTATAGCTATATACATGCATGTCTCCATACAACAATAGAAAGAAAAGAAAACAGGGAGTAAAGAAAAGAAAAGAATAAAGAAGTCAAACCCTGACCCCATCCTAACCACCCCGCCCACCCTAGCTATCCCACCCAATTCTAGCTATCCCACCCAATCCTAGCTATCCCACCCAATCTTAGCTATCCCACCCAATCTTAGCTATCCCACCCAATCCTAGCTATCCCACCCCACCCTAGCTACCCCACCCACCCTAGCTATCCCACCCCACCCTAGCTATCCCACCCACCTAGCTATCCCACCACACCCTAGCTATCTCACCCCACCTAGCTACCCCACCCACCCTAGCTATCCCACCCCACCTAGCTATCCCACCCACCCTAGCTATCCCACCTCACCCTAGCTATCCCACCCCACCCTAGCTATCCCACTCCACCCTAGCTATCTCACCCACCCTAGCTATCCCACCCCACCCTAGCTATCCCACCCACCCTAGCTACCCCACCCACCCTAGCTATCACACCCCGTCCCCATTTGTGCATTAACATTTGCTTAAAAGGATCTTAGTTAGCTTTTTCCTAAAGTGTGTGACATATTTCGTACATTTAAGATTTTTCGACAGGGAATTCCTCACGATTATTGAACGGTTAAGCACACTTAATAGGGCGACCTTAGTTTTGAAAGGATAACAATAAATGCTTGTGTTTTGTCTAGTTTTATGGTTGTGCACCTGGCAATTATGTTCAAAGACGTTATTGAATGAAGATGGTACAAGCCCTTGTGTTACTTTTAAAGCAAAAGTGTCAAGATCCAAATGGGTTAAATCAGATAACTTAAGATGGTTTAGTGAAGAAAATAATTTGCTGGTGTTCGCACGATGCAGTGCGCTCACAATATGTTAAATAGCCCGCTTTTGTAAGACTCTTAGTTTAGTCAGATCGAAGAATAGCCCCTTGATCAAATGGTGGAACAATATGAACAATACAGAAGAATCAAAGTGTTGTAAATAGTTCTAAGAACATTGCACAGTTAATAGTGATTAACTTTTGAAATAATATAAACAGCTCCGGCTGTAGTTTTAGAGCGAATAAATATGATTTCGCCAAGCAAGATTTGAATCAATTGTGATTCCTAGGAACTTAGCATTGTCGACTTTGTCGATCTTAATGATAATCATAGAAATCTCTAAATCCCAATCCTTGCTATACGATCCAAACACGACAAAAATTCTTTTATTTTTTACATTTAAAGATAGTTTATTAGCTCTAACCCACTTATTGAAAATATTAAATTTATCATTAATGTTATCCTGAAGATGTCTGGTATCTTTTCCCGAGAAGAAAATATTAGTATCATCGGCGAATAAAAGTACCGATGAATCATGGCATATGTGGTATATATAATTGACATATAAAATGAACAGAAGTGGTCCAAAAATGGAACTTTGTGGTACTCCATAATTTAATCTGTAAGGGGTCAGAGCTTTCATTGTTAAATGAGGTGAATTGAAGTTTATTTGAAATATAACTACTGAACCAAGAATGTACTATAACATAACTTAACAAAATTACGGGCTAAGAACGGTTATTCGCCACCACACACACACACACAAAATCAAAGACGACCAGAGTTAGTAAAGAATTTATCAATGTTGACTTTGAAATTGTGAACAGAATCGGAGCTAACTACCCACTCAGGTAAACCATTCCACTCATTAACAACTCTTTGCGACTCAAAGCTAAAATGCCAAATATCTATTCGTGAGAAATCTTTGATCAACTTCAAACTGTTCCCACGTGTCACATGAGGATTAACTGAAATATGCAAGAAATAACAGGAAGTCAAAGCATCACTACCAGATAGGAACTTGAAAACCTGAATCACACCGCCACGTACTCTTCTCAACTCAAACGTTGTCAAACCAAAAATTCGCGTCCTTGATTTATAAGAGGAACTTCTTACTTCGGAAATAAGTCTAGTGGCTCTTCGCTGAACCTGCTCCAAATAAACGTATTCTTCTCATAAAAGGACTCCAAGCCTGACAAGCATACTCAAGGTGGAGCCTGATTAACTGCTTATACAAATTAAGAACAACCTCTCTACCAAGAAAACAAAAAGTTCTTCTAATCAAACCAAGCATCCTATTTGCCCTTGCAGCTGCTAAAGCACACTGTTTAGAAGGCTTTAGATTGCTAGTAATAACAACACCTAGATCCCTTTCTTGATCAACACAACCAAGATTTGAACCATTCATGCAGTAATCAAAAGACAAATTGCTCAGACCAAAATGAATAACTTTGCGTTTATCGACATTGAATGACATCTGCAATGTTTGGGACCATGAAACCAACTTATCCAGATCAGTTTGCAAAAGTGAATAATCTCAAGCATCATCAACAATCCTGTACAGCTTAGAGTCATCAGCAAATTCACAAATCCTGGAGCCAAGGGAAACATCAATATCATTAATGAGGGTTCAAAAAAGAAGCGAACCCAATACAGAATCCTGAAGAAGACCACTTGTAACCTTCTTCCATGGAAAAACTTCACCATAAACAACAACTCATTGTGACCTGTCAACTAGCCGAGAATATATCCAACTGGCACACTTACCCTCCACACCAAGCGCCTTTCTTTTCATCGTACGCCTGCCCAATGAAACCTTCTCAAATGCTTTTTGGAAATCTAAATAGATAACATCCACATTATGACCAAAATCAACTAGTTTAGTAACATCATCAAGAAACTCAAATAAATCAGAAACACAAGACTTCTTAGGTAAGAACCCATGTTGGGACAAATTCAAGAAACCATTGACCAGTAAATGATCTAGTAGTAGGCTAGTACAACATCCTGAACAATGGACTCAATGACCTTGCACACAACACTAGTAAGACTCACTGGCCTATAGTTACAAGGCAAATTGTGGTCACCTTTTTTTTGATATTAGCAATTCTCCAATAACTAGGAACAGCACCAACATCAAAGCACTTTGGAAAGATGATACTCAGGGATATTCCTCTGATACCATAATAGGAGAGCTTTGTTAGGAGTATGTTGTGATCAATTGTACCGAAAGCCTTACAAAGATCAAGGAAGATTCCAACAGAGGTTTCTTTGTTATTTAAAGCATAGGAAATTTTATTTACAGTATCAATGAGAGCTAGCTCGGTTGAGTGACCAGGACGAAAACCATATTGTCTGTTATACAGGATGTTATTATCTTCTCGGAAGTTGTGAATACTAATTAAATATAAGACACTCTAGAAGTTTTGAGAAACTTGATAAAACGAAAATTGGACGATAATTTTCAAAACTGTTCTTATCCACCCCCCCCCCCCGCCCTCCCCCTTCCCCCCTTTTTTTTTATAAATGAGGGTAACTTTTGCAATTTTTAGCTTGTTCGAGAAGACACCTGTACAAAAAGATATGTTGAATATACGACGTAGAGGGTCAGCAAAATGGTGAATAATACTCTCAACAATTCCAGGCTTAAATTCATAATACCCAGCCGATTTGTTCTGTTTTAGACACTTTAGAGACACTTTAATAATTTCATCTTTGTGCACTGGAAGTTGAAAAATAGAAGAATGGTTGAGATCGTTAGGTGACAGAAAATCTGTTTTGGAATATAATTTGAGGGGATTGATTTGCAAGTGATGGTCCGATATTGACAAAAAAGTTATACAATTCATTTAATATATCTTTAGAGTCGCTTACATTCCTGTTGGCCGACTTGAATGATGATGGATAAGAGGAAAGCTATGAGAATATTTATTGTAGACCATGTTGATTTGGGGTCATTATCATTATTAGATAGTTTTTCAGTGAAATAAAGTTTTTTGATATTCTCAGAACATGATTCAATCTGTTGCGATATTTGGTATATGTTAGCTTATCTGTGGCTGTAGGGTGGTTTAAATAATTTTTAAAAAGTTCATTTTTTCTTTTAATTGAAGTTAAAATACCCTTAGTAATCCAAGGGTGGCGTTTACGATTTCGTTTATTGTTGCTTTTGAAATATAAAAAGCATTTATTATAGATTAGATTAAATCTATCAAAAAAGACGTTGTATGCAGAATCTGCACATGTTTACTTATAAACTTGAGTCCAGTCTGTGTAACTAATATCGCACATTAAGCGGTCCATGTTGTTAATACAATAGTTTCTAGCAGACGACCAGTTTGAAGGTTTAACAACTTAAGCGACTGGTATCTAAAGAAATATTAGGAAGATGATCACTTAGCTCATTATCAACAAAAACGATAATAAATTATCATTATATACATTGGTAATGACATTATCTATAACTGTCATAGAAATATTGGTTTTGCGAGTGGGTTTAATAATTACTAGATAAAAGCTGTTTGAATAGGTGACATTTTAAAAGTCTATAGAATTACTTTTAAGAATATCAATAGTGTAGTCACCCATCAGATAACATTGACCATTCCTAAAGTCAAGATCTCCAATATGTCTTAAAGATGGTCATGGAAAATACGAATATCGCTGTTAGGCGGTCTATACAGAATACCAATGATGAATTTTGTGTTAGAAAATGGAATAGATAATTCTACGAAAATAGTTTCAATAAGATTATTAAATATGGAGATATCCGAGCGTTCAATCAGCTTAAGGTCATTATTCACATACATACAAACACCACCACCTCTCTTATTGTCTCTATGGCTTTCAATAAGTTTATAGTTATCTAAATGGTTGAGGGGTGATATATTGTCATTTAGCCATGTCTCAGAGAAACCAATAACTGAAAAATTGTCTTTTAGCGTTGAAAGAAATTCGGCAGTGCAATCAAAAATTTTATGGAGGCTCCGAACATTGAGATGGAAAATACTTAGACCATCATTTGAGGATAAGTCATTGAAGGCGTTGATGTCATAGTAGTTACAATCGTGAGTTATCTCGGTAGTTCTGGGGGTAGTTCCGCTTGAATGAGAACATTCCGAGTGATCAGCTAGATGGTGAATACGTTGTGATAAGTTTTCATTTCCTTGTAGGGTTTCTAGTAATACATTGTCGTTAATATCATAGAAGGGAGAACTTTTCCAACACAATCTTGGCAAATGGACTTGTTAACACATCCACTGTAATATAAATGTCCGGAAGCATTAAAAGGATCCCTTTCTGACAAAGGTAACATACACTTTCAAGCATAAGGCAAAGAAAGTAAATTAATCATATGGTGAAAATGAGAAGGGCTGAGTTAGATATATAAAAAAAAAAGCTCCCTCGTTGTCAATTATACAAGAAAAACGGTGACTGATTTTAATAGTACTTGTAAGCAGGCGAAATCTCGTAGACCAGGAATTTGCTTCTTTGCCTCTCGTCCGTCTACAACCTTTACCAAGCCATTAATTTTACTATCAATTGACCAGACCGAACTAATCTTAGGGTGGGATGAAGCTTTCTGTAATAGGGCACGGTTTGTAGCAGTAAAATCCTCTTGTATGACAATACCTGTCGATTTCAGTTTTCGTCTTGCTTTTAGCAACCTTGATTGTGTGCTGTTATTAGTTAGTTTTATTATGGTAGCACGATTTTCATGGTTATTCGGTTTACTGATTCGATGACTTCTGTCTATGTCTGCATTCTGGATTTCAACTCCAAGCTTTTCAGCTGCTGGCTGTTTCACAATTTCGCTTGTTTTTTTGGTGGTTGATTTGGGAAGTCCAAATATTCAGATGTGATTGCGTCTGAAGTGTTGTTCCATAACGGCTATTTGGCGGTGCATCTGTTCAGCCTGTTGTTTTGACCTGTTAATTCTGAGATCTCCTTGCAAGTTGTGTCCATTTTACATTCAAGTTCGTGTATTTTGCCTTAATGAATGTGGATCATTGTTGATAATTTGTCTACAAATGATTGAACTGCTTCCTTAACTGCAGCTTGTATATGCATCTTTAGTTCATTGTTATTGATAATCGAATTAAAGATTGCTGACGCTAGTTCATCGTTTTGCTTGGAAGAACGTCTTGTATTTATTGTACAGTTGTAAGAGGTGAATTTTCCTTGAAGCGAAACATTTTTCGGTCGTTCACACAACGAGTAAAAAAGAGAACAATAAGTGTTAAATCGATCAATCAAGGGTTGTTGAGGAATGACTGCTGTTGTAGAGCCGTTGTTAATGGTAAGTTCATAGTGATGGATATTGAGGTTAGCCTCAACGATGTGACAACGAGGAAAACTTTAGGCTAAGTTTACGGTTGACACTCTACATCCTTCTGTTTATAATTGCAAATATCTGTAAAAACTGATACGAATAAATTCATGCTTTAAGTGATAATACTGCATGGAACCCCGCATGTCAAGTTCAGCTACTCATTTAATCTTAATGTTTGCAATATGATCGTGATCCCCGTAATAAAGAGACACACAGACTTGCCGTTCGTATATAAGTTGGGATGTTAATTGAATGAATAGACATGAATAAATTAGCATATATCATGAATATTCATAGAATATGCAAATTAGGTGTAATACTGACTGCTGACTGGTCAACCTCAGTATAGGCACCTTGAATTGTACCGCACTACCGAAGGTCGTCGAATCTTTTGGAGGGAAGGATAAACACACTTCAATAAACACACCAAAAAATGTCTTAATTCAATTTTCTCTTTTTTATATTTGTGGTGGCTCTTAAAAGGGCCTTTGGGTTCTTTATCGATCTATCGTTTGATCTACTGTCCTCCTCCTCCGGTGACCCCTGATGTTCTCCTTTGTTCTTGTCGGTATCTTTCTTTGATTCTTCAGAAGCCTCGTCGTGTTATTTTGCCATATTGAAAGCAGCAATGTAAAAATCCCATATGCCGTTCCGAACGGTTGACACGTCTTGATAGGCATGGAAAATGCCTGTTACAATCACATTGCCTTCTGCAGGATAAAACTGTCCTTGAAAGGCCCTAAACAGTTGCATCTGTTTTCGAGGTGGTCTATAACTTTATCGTAGTCAATGGGTCCAGGACTCCATTTTCTTAAGAGTTTAAAAATTCGGTAGGCTAATATTTCCATGATGATTTCCATGATGATGATGTGTTCGCTCGGAAGTTTGAATACAAATGAAAAGAATAGATCAGGTTTGCTCAATTTATGCGTTTTGTTCCGATCTCTTTAACCAATCAGAAGCCAGAAAGGTATGATGTCATCCGAGTTGATGGCGCTCTTTTGAAGAAAAAAACCCAATAACACACCAGAACAAACGATAAGAACAAAAATGGAAGATACAATGTCACATAAAAAAAAGTTAAGAAAATTCAATTGACACTACAGAACAAATACAAAATTAAAGAAAGATACCGACAAGAACAAAGGAGAACAGATAAGAATAAATAAGGACGTTACAAAGAATAAGAACAATTATGGACGATACAATGCTACACAACAAACGATAAGCACAAACATAGACGTTACAAAAGATAAGAATGTTATGAATCAATTATCTCTTTCTTATACCTGTGGTGGCTCTCAAAAGAGCCTTTGAGTTTTATTTGTTTGTACTGTGTAAAAACCACACAGGGCAGAAAGGACACTAGCAGCACAACTGGCAGATGTTCCTTTGCACTTCCACTGAGCGGCCTGTCTCCACCACCTCTTCTCTTCCCTCTGTCTTTGCTTCATCCTCTGTCTTTTCTTCGCCCTCTGTCTTTGCTTCGTCCTCTGTTTTTTCTTGTCTTTGCTTCCTCCATCTCTGTAGGCCACTCGTCGGCCACGAGCCACTCCTTGTCGGCCGCCTCCAATACCCTCACCCACTCTCCGTTGGTTCAAACGAGTTCTTCCTCTTCTTCCACCTCTTTTTGTACTGTCTTTACTTTGAAGGGCGGCTCGTTGTCCTCGTCCCAATTGCTCCCGCTTGCAGAGGAAACTGCGCCGTAGTCCCATGGCTCCTCGTTTCTCTACCAGCCCTCTCTATCTGTCTATCATCAAAATACACTTCAACCGGAAAATAATCGTAAAGCGTTGTCATTGTGAATCCAACAGATCGAATGATTGAAAATTACCAAAGCTGGTATTTGTATTCTGACTACGTCCTTACGCAAACAATACTCACAATGCTGTGATTGGTTAGACAGACACTTGTCTGGTTCGTGGCTGTAAACATGCCCCTGATTGGTTCGTCTGAGGATCACGCCTGTCTGGTGTGGCTTACAACCCAGACAGACACTTGTCTTGTTCGGTACGTGCCCCTGATTGGCTAGTATCACGCCTGTCTGTTGTGTCTGTCGTTAACATTGTGTCGTTGACCTTCTTGTTGCTCTGGATGGTAGCCTCTACGGTAGCCTCAAACAATTTTTAATGTCTTAATTCATTTTTTCTTTTGGGAATGTTTATAAGAGTATCGCGAGGATAAAAGCATCTGACCCAACCATCGCAGTGTGCCGTAGCAGTCATGCCACGGTTTCGTACTCCTTCCGCCCTATTTTTCTTCAAACTTTATTTCTCTTTCAAACGATGCCAGAAAATAAGATGCAACTTATATGGCACAATAAACATTTTAATGTTCAAAATATGTGGAGGGTTCTTCTTCTTCGGGTTTCTCAATGATGGTATGTCCACTTTTGAATTTACTTTGCGCCTTCTTGATAGGGTGGGAGGTGGCGACGACGACGGTGAACAGCGTATTTTCTTTTCGGGTGCTTTCGAATGTTCTGTTGTAGCTTCCACGACCATCTGTTTGCACAATTCTAAGAGGTTAAGTGGCTTTTTTTCTAAGATAAATACTTTGACCAGTGCTTTCAATTGTTCTATTGCAAATAGACCTCTCGTGCTTGCCAGTTTGCACCGTTGGTCCAGGTTGAGAGAAATCTCTTTTTCTCCGAGTATGACGGTCCATTGACGGCTGGTGTGTCCGTTTGGGTCGCTAATTGTTTGCATTGCGTAGTCAAAATGGCGTATGTCCACAAGAATGTTTTATCTTCTGCAGTTAGACTGATGTAAATCTGTTTTTCCAGAAGTAAACGTAACTTTTTGGGGCGCGACGGACCACTCATGTAACGAGCTCCGTTGACGTTAGACGTATGGTAATGCAAGGCCAGTTCGGATAGCATGTTTTTGTTCTTGCAGAGTTCATCCCAAACGCCTTCTTCAATGGCGATAACTAGTTACCGTTACCGTTCCTCTCGTGTGCTTTACTCCTACCGGTTTGAGCCATGATTTGTCTTTCTCGAAAAGCTAAGAAAGAATGATAGGTGTTTTCGGGATTCGGGCACTTTGATAACTTTTTCAATTATCAATTTCAATTATTAGCGGATGACATCCTGCTTCATTCGAATTAGAAGATTGTTTTTTTACTGTAAGGCAAGGTTGTTAAACGTTGGCATATCCGCGGGTGCGGTTTGCTGCACATCGCTTCGTAATAAGGCAAGGGTGTGCTGGTCTTTCTTGCTTGAATGTTTACGTCTTCTTCGTCTTTTAAAATACACACTTGACGAAAACTCTCAAGACGTGTCAAATTCATCCATTGTTTGGGTGTGAGTGCAATATAAGCCTTCTTGCTAGGTACTTCGCCGATAGAAGGAACGTTGCTGTACTTCCTGATATGTACGTAGAGATTGTCTTTGAACGAAGAGATTGTGACGTAAGTTTTAGCTGACGTTGGTCCAAGCACCAGCTTTTGCTTTTCTCCCGAATGGATGCGATAGGTACTTTCCTTTAATTTCTTGAGCGTATCCGTCACCAGTTGAGATCGACGAGTTATCACAGCCCATTGCTCGACTGTGAGCGCAATGGTCGCCACAGGTGTCGTTCCGACATTCGGGTGTGTAAAATACTGCCGTAGGTCAACGTAAAACTTTCCATTGAAGCCAGAAAAGGTGAGGTAGCTATCGCCTCCTAATGCGACAACTTTCTTGTCTTGTTTGCGGGCATGGGTTAATTGTTGTGGACCCGTCGGTCGGGCAGTTTTTGTTGATGCTTTCATGTTCGTGTCTGAGTTTTGACTGAATGTTACACACCGTCGTCGGCACCTTTTATAAAAATTTAACAATATGTGCGCAACAAGCGCTCTCTAATAAAACAACGATTCACTACTTTGGTCAAAGACGGGGTTCCGTTCCGGCTTCAGTCATTTTCGGTGACTAATCAATGTTTTTATGAAGGGCGCTGATTGAATCCTAAAAAATATTGTAATCACCATTAAAAGAACATCTTTTATGCATTTAAATCAATTAAACGAACGTTTTAACCGTAATGTTGAAGTACACATGTGAACACGTCCTCGTTGTTGCGTTCCTTGTCTTTACCAAAACAAGCCGTGATGTCGTTCATGTGTGAGCCGCGTGCCCGGTCAACCAGATAATAAATGCAATAGTGACCACTTACGTCAGACGTAGGACTCTGAAGCGGTTTGTGGTTGTGAACAAACAGTTTATTTTTCAAGAAAGGTCGAATGAAAGAAAAATATTCCTAAGGACTGACTTTGGGCACGTAAATGGCAACCCACTGCCATCCCGGCTTCCAACTTGGATCCGTGTTGACTACCATGACACTCACACGTTCCAATGGTGAAAATAACAGATCTGCGGCATGAACGTTATTGAACACGTCGCACACGAGCAATCGTGTGTAAGCGTCTTTGCTCAACACTCGAACAATACGTTTCCATGATTTCAATTGGTAAAGTCGTAGATGATGTTGCGGTTTTTAAGTATTTCGACGCCATGTTGTATAATTCGGCGTAGATGAGAAGGCTGGTGGTGGAAGCCAATGCCTCTGCAAATTTGATATCCACACGAAGATTACCTCGTTTGTTGTCCGTGGGTTCCGTCGGGCGTCAGGTTCAAAGCAAACAGCGTTTAACCGTCCAGAAAATCCGTCGGAGTGATGTCCATGCCCCCATCGCCTTACAATCGACCCGTGGCCGAAAACAATTGAGGGTAACTGCGGAGCGCTCAATGTAATTTGAAGTTGAGGGTGAGCGGCGTGGCATGATACTGCTTCTCATCGACGTAAAGCGTGAGATAATTTAAACCGAAAGATTGGAAACGAAACGGGTTCTTCTTGTAGGTGCCGTTAAAAGAGAACGTATCCACCAGACAAACCACGATCCTCTTTGGTGGCGCGCCGAGAAATACATTGTCTCGTTGTAAATCTTGGGATCCGGACGGTATGGTGATATTTCGGATGATGGTGCGTCGGATTTTGTACTTGGCCGGTTCTCTGTTGAGGGTGACGAGGTCGTTGAGCACATGGGTGTCGCTGCACGTCAATTTGCGCACGTAGAGAATGGCGTCTGAGATAATCACGCGAAAGTAGGCAGCTGCAGCTTTCGACGTTCAACAAAAAGAGTCCTCACTTCGATGCACTTTGAGTCAAACTTCCACACCCGGTAGAAGCACGTTGTTTTGAGCAAATATGTCGGAGTTAAAGATCCCATCATCTGAAACACCTTGCTGTTTTTTGTTTGATTGAAATGTGTTTTAAGCCCCGAGTTGCTGATGACACCTGTCAAATCGTTGAAGTTCATATGTCATGCAGTGTCTTAGAAGTAAACTTGAGACTGCAGATGTGTGTCTTTGGCTTCTCTGTCGTAGTTGAACAAAGTCTGGATCATCGCTCTGTAAGGGTATGTCGGCGTTGAGTCGCAGATGAGTTTGCCGTTGAGGTTTACGTCTACTTGTGAAAATATCGAATGCAACCACAGATTAACAGTTGCCACCTTTTCATCGTCTGTGTTGGCGTCGCAATCGCTTCCGTCTGCTTTGGTGATTTCATTTTGACATCAAGTTTTGTGTTGTTGATATCCAGATACTTTCTTCCTGTTTCGGGAATGAGGAAGTTGATCAGTCCCGTGGAGTTCAATCCTTTAAAAGTACGGTATCTAACGTATTCGCTGTCTTCGATCATCATTTGTGTCGAATGAGCACTAAACAGCTCCATTTCTATTTTGGAGCAAGGCATGGAGTGGTTGTGAACGAGAGTCATGTTGACGGTGCGATAGACAAGCTGCTAATGAGTTCATAATCGGACTGACGTTTTTCTTATAGCAATTTCACATAGTGTTGACGATTCGATTTCTTTTTCAAGGCTGACTTTCGGGGACGGATACTCGGACTAAGCCGAAGTGTGCTTGATGGTGGTCGTGTTGGTGGATGTTCTTGGGCGTATCGGGCCAATGTGCCTAAAACATATCTCGCTTTTTTGTTTAACGGTTCATTTTTGGCACGATTAGATTTTCGTTTTGCCGGCCCGCGTCCGGCCCTCGATTGTTTTTTTTTTGGCGGTGAAGTACTGCTGCTGCTGCAGAGAGGAGAACATCCACGAATTGGATTGCTTGAAAGTGGTAAGATTGCGCTTCCCGGAGCATCGAAAGGCCGATGTGGGGACAAACCGAATGATGGCGGTGTGCGCAGAGGTTTAAGATAACCAGGAGACTGGAGAAAAACGATGGTCGTCTTGGTGTTAACGAACGACGTGAAGGTGATTTAGAAGGTGTCTTCTTCTCCTTTTTGTCATTGATCACCGTCTTTGACAAGGAAAAAGTGGTTACAATTCGTCGCTTCATGTTGAGTAATGCGATGAAGGCGTGTACGGTGAAACAGAGAGAATGTAAGTTGTCGATGCACGAGGGAAATCAGACGCGAATCACTTAAACGAGAAGAATCCGACGATCGCTTCTGCTGCTGCTACGGTTACTACTAATGCTGCTAGCTGTCGATGATGGGTTATTCTTCTGAACAATATCTTCAACCCTTTACGATCGCGAGTTGGACGAGATGCTTTTTTCTTCGTATGATTTGTGGTAATGACGGTTCGTGTTCGTGCCGTGCAGTTTATAAGCCTTTTCCCACGTCCTCTTTGTTTTCTTCCTCCTCCTGAATGTTGGGACAATGCCTCTTTGGCACGAGCCATGGCTTTCATCGTTTCATACGTTGACCTGTTTCTCTCGCTTGTAAGTGGCTGATCGTTTGATGTTTTCTGCGGCCATCATGTCTCCTACAATTCCGTCTCCCGTGGTCAAAGCCTGTTTTCCAACTTCTTTACTTAGACTCTCGGCTCCTTTCTTGAGGAACGGTATGGCCATCCTAAACAATCCCGAAAGCATTCCGCCGAGACCGTAGCCTCGTTGATTTCCCTGCATGATAAACACGGGTAGACGTCTGTCGGCCATGATGTTTGATCTTCTTCGTCTTGAGCGATAATGAAAAGCACGAAGTTAGCGGCAACATTATATATCTCTACAAGAGACGTTGTTGATGAAAATGCAGCCTGACGATTGATTTCCTAATTGTGAATGACACGTTTTACCCCGTACCGTCGCGGATAACGATTTCGATCGAATCAATGGGGTTTCTGTTAACGGAATAATAGGCGATGATCGGGGGTGTCACGTCAACGGGCAGACCCCAAGATTTTGATAACGGCACTCCAAAATGTTGTAACAACGGAACTTCTTGATCCCTACGGCTTGAGGAGCGATGATGTCGGTGTAGAGAAACTAGTGTAACATTATATATATATATATATCCTCTACAAGAGATTCGAACGTTGTTGACAAAAATGCTGCCTGACAATTGATCTCTCTGTTGTGAATAGTATTCTTTGCCCCGTTCTGTCGCGGATAAAGATTTGCATCTAATCGATGGGGTTTCGCTTAACGAGACAATATAAAGTTTTCTATTTTAAGGACGGATGGTTCTGCGACAGTAAAATTAAATTAGCATGACCGTCCGGTGTATTAAGTTCCGTTCTGCAATAACCCATTTCGATTTTCAGGCGACGAACTTTAATTTGATCACGTGATCAATAATTCGTCACCATAGAGACATGTCGACTGCTGCGTCGCGTTTGTCACTGTTCTCTAAAAATGACCAATCGTCATCGAGACAGAAGCATTAGTCCTCAGTTATTCTTTGAAAATACTCGATGAAGAAGAATTTATGCTGCTGTATGATGTCAATAAGCCCACCAATCGTGATTTTAAGTACGAAGAGTACGAAGCATTTAATTTGGACAGCTACAACGATAATGAATGCAATTCATATTTCAGGTAAATGTACTTAACTTCTACAGTATAGAACTACGTATTTACCACTTAAGCGAAATACTTAGATATGAATCACTTGAATTTTAAACAGCAACCATATGGGTCACCTTATTAAGGGGTCATTTCATTAAGGGATCATTTCATTAAGGGATCATTTCATTAAGGGGTCTTTTCATTAAGGGGCTATTTCATTAAGAAGCCATTTCATTAAGAACCATTTCGTAAAGGGGCCATTTCATTAAAGGCCATTTCATTAAGGGCCCATTTTATTAAGGGGCCATTTTATTAAGAGCCCATTTCAATAAGGAGCCATTTCATTAAGGGCCCTTTCATTAAGGGGCCATTTCATTAGGGCCATTTCAATAAAGGGCCGTTTCATTAAGGGGCCATTTCATTAAGGCGCCATTAGGGCTTTTTCATTAGGGGTCATTTCATTAAGAGGCCATTTCATTAAGAGGCCGTTTTATTAAGAGCCATTTTATTAAGAGGTCATTTCATTAATGGTCCATTTGATTAAGCTGCCATTTCATTAAGGAGCCATTTAATTAAGAGGCTATTTCATTAAAGGCCATTTCATTAAGGGGCCATTTCATTAATGGGCAATGTTATTAAGAGCCATTTTATTAAGAGGCCATTTCATTAAGGGGCCATTTCATTAAGGGTCCATTTCAATAAGGAGCCATTTTATTAAGGGGCTATTTCATTAAGGGGCCATTTCATTAAGGGGTTATTTCATTAAGGGGCCATTTCCTTAAGGAACCATTTCATTAAGGGGCCATTTCATTAAGAGGCCATTTCATTAAGGGGCCATTACATTAAGGAGCCATTCCTTAAGGGACCATTTCATTAAGGGGCCATTTCATTAAGAGGCCATTTCATTAAGGGGCCATTTCATTAAGGGGTCATTTCATTAAGGGTCCATTTCAATAAGGAGCCATTTTATTAAGGGGCTATTTCAGTAAGGGGCCATTTCATTAAGGGGTTATTTCCTTAAGGGGCCATTTCCTTAAGGGACCATTTCATTGAGGGGCTATTTCATTAAGAGGCCATTTCATTAAGGGGCCATTACATTAAGGAGCCATTTCATTAAGGGGCCATTTCATTAAGGGTCCATTTCAATAAGGAGCCATTTTATTAAGGGGCTATTTCATTAAGGGGCCATTTCATTAAGGGGTTATTTCATTAAGGGGCCATTTCCTTAAGGAACCATTTCATTAAGGGGCCATTTCATTAAGAGGCCATTTCATTAAGGGGCCATTACATTAAGGAGCCATTCCTTAAGGGACCATTTCATTAAGGGGCCATTTCATTAAGAGGCCATTTCATTAAGGGGCCATTTCATTAAGGGGTCATTTCATTAAGGGTCCATTTCAATAAGGAGCCATTTTATTAAGGGGCTATTTCAGTAAGGGGCCATTTCATTAAGGGGTTATTTCCTTAAGGGGCCATTTCCTTAAGGGACCATTTCATTGAGGGGCTATTTCATTAAGAGGCCATTTCATTAAGGGGCCATTACATTAAGGAGCCATTTCATTAAGGGACCATTTCATTAAGGAGCCATTTCATTTCAGATTCATGAAAAACGATATATTGCGACTGAAGAACGTGCTTCAAGTTCCTGACAGAATTAAATGTGCCAATGGTACTCGGGTAGACAGAATAGAAGTCCTATGCATAACTTTAGCAAGATTCGCCTACCCATGTAGATATGGAGATATGGTCAAGGACTTTGGCAGATCCGTCCCCCAGTTGTGCCTCATAACAAACTTTATGACAGACCATTTGTATGGCAAATTTAAGTGGTTGCTATGCAGGCTATGGCTCAAGTAATTTTTGTCATACAAGTACTATTACATTTTGCCTAAATTTGCCAAGTATGCAGATATGATTGGTAAAATTGAGGTATAATTATAAGTATTTTTGTTCAGGTACAAGCATAAGTGCAAGTACTTTTTGAAATAAAGATTTACAAATACAGTGATGTATTTTAAATTAAAACTTTTTTTAATTTTCTATTAACATACGTCAATATGAAATCATTTCTGTGGCTCTCCAAAGATAACACAACATGCCCAAACAGGTTTCAACACTTTAATTAACTGTGCCAATGTTCTTCAAATATTTCAGCGAATTCAAACTTTTCAACATGTTATTGAGTTAAATACAAAAAAACCGGTGCACACCAAAAATACTCGCATCCTGTTGTACTTTTGCAAGTGGCGTAGCTTTCATTTTGTAAGGAAAATATGTTATTATATTCTAACTTTATGTATTCAAAAACTTACAGGAGTATAAAACGTTGTAAAGAATAACCACAAATGTTTATACAGTATATGTATAAGCTTCAGTCTTTCTTTTTAAGAGTTTTGAACATTGCCATCATCATGTACTGCAGCTGCTGTGCCTGTTGAAGGAGCTGTTGTTGTATTTGCTGTTGTTGTTGCGCATACTGTTGTTGCATTTGTTGTTGAAACTGCTGTTGTTGTTGCACTTGCTGTTGTTGTAGAAACTCAAACCTACTAGCCCTTTCTCTTTTTTCTTGCTTTCTCCTTTCCTCTTCCTCTTTTCTTCTTATCATCTCCTCTTTTTTAAGTTCTTGAGCTATCTCGATCATCCTTGCTAGAATACTGAAAGTCTCTGTACCATTGTTTCTCTTCTTCCTCGGTGTGGTACTTTCACCATTCTGTCCGATAAGGAAATTTTTTATACAATTGAAATTAAAACCTATGAAAATGTAGGTAAACCATGGGTTTCGGGTCAAGTTCAGGGACAAATTTTGCCAGTATAGCATAGCAGTTTGCTAATCAAAATGGTATTGTTTAAAATTTTGTTTTGATTAGCAATAATTTATACATTATACATTAGCAAAAGGCTTAATTGAATATTGATGTGGGCCATTTTTTGCTAATCAATTTTCAAAATTAAAATATACCCTGGTCAAGTTCAGCAAAAATGCCCAAGTACATAGGTTTTCAAGCCTATGTAAATACATAGACTGAGAACCAGTTTTTAGACTCTTCCTATTCTTTTATATTGGGAAGATCAGCTTTTTATGACACACTCCTAGAACACATATTCCAATTAAAATTACTATGGATTTTTACTGTTTAAGGTATGTTTAAGCATATTTGGCACGATTTAAATCACCTTCATTTAGATCACATTTAAAATTTGTGGTTATTTACAAAAATGAATATATAGATTAAATGAAAAATCTATTACATTTTTTTTACAATAGAATTTTAAACCTATGAAAATTTGGGTAAAGATGGGTCTCGGGTCAAGTTCAGGTACAAAAAAAAATACTTTTAATTCGCTCAAACATTGCAAATGCTAATCATATGATTGATATTCTAAACATAACTAGATGAAATTTACCATCTTTTGTGACTTAATTTAGTAGTTCCAATAAAATTTAAGCAGAACCAAAAGGTTTTGCGGTTCTGATACTTTTTTACATGCTGATTGATTTTGTATCAACTGTTATGTCATTGCATATATTTAGATATTTAAGATATCGTATTTACAGCAAAATCATATTAAGCCCCACCCACTATGCATATTAAAGAAATTTTAAAGTTTTTATAAATGAACATGCACAAACTATCTAAAATCATAATTCTAGAAAATATGAAACAAAACAGACAAGTGATTGTTAGAATATGAGTATTTCAAGATTTTCATACTTAGCTCCGCCTACAAATTAACATGCATGACATCACCACCAAAAACAATAGGGCACTTCTACAGAACATGGAGCAATGATATCTGTGTAGACAAACAGATGTTCGACGTTCCCCGACTTCCAAGTTTGCTCGCCGTACCGCCAATCATGGGCGACCACACACATATCGTCACATCCGAAACTCTGACATATTTTTCCCTTGAATACTACGAATCGATCAACCGCAGCACTTATCTTCAAACCTCCTTTAAAATCGTCCCCAGCAAAGTTCAGTAACTCTCAAGCGTTTGCAGGTAAATACATTCTTTGTCTGGTGGTATTGCTATTCACTTCCCTCAACGTTTCCAACTCGATCATATGCAAATTCCTCTTGGTTTGCGTGTCTCCAAAAAAAAAAATCACTCGTTTCAGCACAAATCTGGTACCATGATTTAAGATAGCCAAAACTCGCTAAACCGACTTTCCGTGCGCCATCGAGATTTAGGGGTCTCCAAAGAATGTTTCGAAACTACGTCACTTTGTTTTCAGGACACACATTCATGTAGCCATTGCTCCGCAACGTCACGTAAAACGATTTAGCCATTGTAACGTCTCACACTTGAATGAAGGTATTGTAAACGACGCTACAATTTAAGAACATAGGTGACCCAACTGTTGAATTTGGAAGGGTAAGCGTACCATATTACCAAAATTCTTTGGCTCCATCTTTACGTTTTCGTGATTGAAGAATTTTCTCGAATTTATTAACAGCGTCTGTTTCCTTTCTACCGATCTTTTGTAATTCCTCTCGATAAAAGGTACCGACCACTTCTCCTCCTTCGAGATCTTAACCGCATACACGACGGGTTGACGTCGGATCAATTTGTCGACGATAAATACTACTTTTCTCGATCGCGGCAGATAGCCTTTGCAAAGTTTTATTGACATCTGTTTTCTTCTTCTTTGGCAATTTAGCTTCCCAGACCTCCAATTCGTTACGCTCGTGTACATCTTCCGGAGCCCGTCTGGTGCTGCGATGACGAGCACCGTTGTAGGCCACAACAAGTTTGCGTAGCACGTCGAGTTATTTATAAGTGCTGTTTGTGGTGAAGTAGCTCCACATTCGGGCTTTGAGCGTTCGCTTGAATCTTTTACCACGCTGGCTCTGGTTTCGTTTTCCGTCGAGGAGAGTTTTACACATTCTTCTTTCAAATAGGTCTGTACTTGACGGTTATAGAATTCGGTTCCTTTGTCGGTCTGCAGCTCCCGCGGTAAACGCCCTAAATCTTTGAACAACTTTTGGAATGCAGACAAAAGCGATGTTCCTGATTTGTTTTTGAGATGTATTGTTTAAGCGAATTTGTAAAATACGTTTATGCATGTCAACAACCATTTTGTTCCTTTGTTAGACCGTACGTACGTACTGAGATTGACAAGATCGGCTTGCCATTGATCGTCGATGCCATTTACGACGACTCTGTTTCTATCGAACACATGTCTTGAAGCTTTCGTAAAGTGTACGTGTCTTGTTTTTCAAGCCAAGCTCCTACCGCCTTCGATTCAGATCCGGAAACCGTTTCTTGGCCGCGGCGTACACGCTGTTGACTCCTGCGAAGCCAGCGGGATGCGACGAATCGTAGTAGATGTCTTAAAGTATTTTTTCCACCGTCGGTGACATCTTCTTCACTTCGAATCACACGTCCACCGCAACAAGCGCTGACACAATTAATATTTCCTATTAAATTGCGTAAGGTTACCCAAGACGATGATGTACCTGCCATGTCGGTTTCTGTTCTGCACGTGTCAAACTCGAACAATGCTTTTTTTTTAATCTGTGTATATATATATATATATATATATATATATATATATATATATATATATATATATATATATATATATATATATATATATATATATATATATATATATATATATATATATATATATATATATATATATATATATATATATATATATATATATATATATAAATATATATATATAATATATATATATATATATATATATATATATATATATATATATATATATATATATATATATATACATATACATATATTTATATACATCTATAATATATATATATATATATATATATATATATATATATATATATATATATATATATATATATATATATATATACATATATATATATATATATATATATATATATATATATATATATGTATGTATATATATATATATATATATATATATATATATATATATATATATATATATATATACATATATATATATGTATGTATATATATATATATATATATATATATATATATATATATATATATATATATATATATATACATATATATATATATATATATATATATATATATATATATATATACATATATATATATATATATATATATATATACACATATATGTATATATACACACACATATATTTATATATATATATATATATATATATATATATATATATATACATATATATATATATATATATATATATATATATGTATGTATATATATATATATATATATATATATATATATATATATATACACATATCTATATATATATATTATATATATATATATATATATATACATATATATATATATATATATATATATATATATATATATATATATATATATATATATATATATATATGTATTTTATATATATATATATATATATATATATATATATATATATATATATATATATATATATATATATATATATATATATATATATATATATATATATATATATATATATATATATATATATATATATATATATATATATATATATATATATATATATATATATATATATATATATATATATATATATATATATATATATATATATATATATATATATATATATATATATATATATATCTTCTTCTTCTGCTTTTTATCTTCACGAGTCACAGGATTTTTTCTTCTTTCTCAACGTCTCCTGTTTTTTTAAATCGTCGAAGTCGTTCCCACATTTCTATAACCAACCAACTCTTCTGGAACGTTGATCCGTAATAATCCTTCGATAAACGCTTTACGCTTGATTGGACTTAAAGTTTTTTGGAAACGGATCGCATCTTTATTAAATCTCCCACGTGGCTCCCGGGTACGTCTTGACCCTTGACGATCAACTCCCGCGATACGACCATTTCATCTCGTGTAACACCTAATTGTTCTGCTTTGTCGCGTAATGCTTTTTGCGCACTGGCGATCACGCTGTCGACGCAGTGTGAAGCAGGGACGGGTGGTGGAGGTACAAAATATCCGATTGCTTTACGACGGTAAACAGTGTATACATTTAATGCGCCGTCGTAGAGTTTGACTTTTTCTTCGTCAGTGATATCGCGTCGATCCAAATTCTCTTCCATTTTTTCGTCCAGGGATAGCGTTTTGATTTTCTCTGGAGCCTCAAACACCTGCGCCTGCCGTATCAAAACGTCAGGAGTCACTACTAGCATTTTTTCATGGTTGTTACACCAGGCGTTGAATCAAGGCAGGTAGTAAAGTCGGCAGTTGTTTCAGTATAGGTACAATGATGTTTTGAAGAAAATTTGCCTGAGCTACGTTGTCTAAGTTCTTGACGCTTGTACTTGGTCGGGACGTTAGAATAAGCCAAAATCAGCAGCTTGCGTCGACGTTTAGCAAGGGCTTTCTTCTGCGAGGTAGTCGGTTTCCCCGTTCCTCTAGAAACGTTCAATACATATTCGCAAAGATAATGCAGCAGTTGATTACTGGCGTGTTTCAACACGTGACGACGTTGTTTCAAAGTGCCTTCGGCGATTGCTCTGAGATAGGGTTCTTGGTGTCTCCACTTCTCCATGACAAATGAACGCACCCCACTTGGATAGATGTATTTTATTTCCTACGCACATCCACTCATGAACAAACGGTTTAAAGATCAAAAAGATTGCACTAAAACATTTCATTACTTTGCCGTAGGGTGCCATAACGTCTACTGAAGAAAAGGTCAACGACGGTAGTATTGAGGTAAATACACGTAGCGGCGGTCGAAGAGCCAGGTTTGCAAACGAAATCGATCAGGCGTTTTAGGGGTGAAATTGATGAAAAGGTAGCCGTATGGCTCTCGCGTGGCATCGGCCTAGGCTTCTCGGACGTACCGCATTCGACCAGGAAACATCTGGCGAGCCAAATGATCGATAAAAGAAACATCTCGAGGGTTTTTTAAACTACGAGATAATGAGTGTTGAGACTAAGTGTACGTCCGCCTTTAAAAAACAAGTTTGGCACGAAAAGTATTACAGATAGGCTACGGTGCTGACTGCTTTTCGTTTACAACGCAATCACGACGGGATTCAGCTCGCTCATTAAATCGTCGATGACAAGCAGCTTCCTATGATTAGAGAAAGGACGTTAGAAACAAGCAACACTCATGGACGAAGTTACTTTTTCAATCACTGAACGGGCAAAAAACGTTGGGAATTGTCGGATGGGTTTAAGGAGGAGGAGGAGGTTGAATCTCAAAGCATGGAATATTTAACGGATTGGGATGCACAAATCGATACGGAGGAATGGAATATTGAATTCCAGGAAAGTGAACTGGAGGAGATGATTACGAGAGGAGGGAGTAATCTACCCAAAGAACTCAATACGTTTGTGAATCATTTAATTGCTGAAAACATACCAATTCCTGATTTACAATTATTACAATTGCCCGTCGTTCGTGAGTTTTACAGCTTGTTGATGAAATAGACAGGCTCAATCAAGTCGGGTGCCGAGGCTATGGATGTACAATCAGATGAAGAAACGAGTTTATGGATGTCGACGATGGAGGTGAACAGGCTGATCAACACAACGATGAAGTCGACAGAGCTAACGATAAAAACGTTATCGTCGAGAGTTGCTACCGCATCGTGAAGACCAGAAGACGCCACATTCCCAGGTACAACTTGGAGGCAAATGAGCACGTTGTGCGGTTCAACGGGAAGAGAATCGGTCGACTGGTCAATCAAAGGGGACGTCGTCAACGTATTGCATGCTGTTTTGAAAGTCTCATCGAACGACTGGTAGAAGGTTTTGCTGCTCAAGATTGTGTGTGTTTTGAGATTCATGCACCCAGTCTGGAGTATCCAATATGGATTCAACTCATGCGTAGAGATCAAGTGAGCGTACAACGTCTTTTAACCACCATTTTTCGAGTTTTACAATCAAAGACTGCTTTCGTGTTCGACGGTGACAATGAAATCAAAATGATTCACATCAAAATGCCTTAATGCCAACATAAAAGACTGGACCCTAAAAAAACGTTCTATTATCCATATCATAAACAAAAACCACCTCTGTTTAGCCCGAGCTCGTGACCGCCAAGGCCCACATCGACAAAGAGAACAATAACTCCATCAACTAAGAAAACATTGGTCAAGGCTTAGATGAGCAAACGAGACTCGCCAGAGAGTTACACGAACGAACCGGCGTTGCCATGGCTCCTTGTGGATTGGAAGAAATAGAGCGTTTTCAAGCCTTGTTATCCGATTACCAAGTGAATGTCGTTACAACAAGCCCACACAACTTGTTTCTATTTAGAGGACGTCCTCGTGCGAAAAACTTCATATTTTCTACCACAACAATTATTTTAACGTGGTCACTTCACTTCCTGGATTAGTGGATACCCATTACTTCTGTGACTTTTGTGACAAAGGGTACGAGAATGCCACTTAACCTAATGAATACATTGTAAAGATTGCAATCGATCCTTCAATAGTCCGACATGTCCGACGAGTTACAGAAAGCTGTAGCGATGGGGTACAAGGTGTTAGATATCTATGAGGTGTGGCATTTTAAGGAGACGATGCACTATGATCCTGAAACGGGAGAGGCCGGATTGTTCACGGCTTACATTAATACGTTTCTGAAAATGAAACAGGAAGCAAGCGGGTGGCCAGAAGGCTGCGAAACCGAACAACAGCGTCGTCTGTACATCAAGTACAAGACCTGCGAAAGGATCCGACTGGACTAAGCCAACATTGCCAAGAACGATGGAAAGCGAGCATTGGCTAAACTGATGCTCAATTTCTTTTGGGGAAAGTTCGGACAGCGCGAAGTGCACTTACCAAGACGGAATTTGTCAAACTCTTAAAACATTCTACTAGCTGTTGACGGACAAATCGAAAGGAGTGAAATACGTGCAGTTTCTTGACGAGTTCACCGCCCGCATCCAATGGGTTGACACGAACGAGTACGTCGAAGTATATCCCAACACGAACATTTTCAACGCAGCTTATACCACGTTTCATCGAGCGACTGGGGGAGCGCGTTCTCTACTTTGACACTGATCCGTGATTAACGTCAGCCGACCCGGAACCTACGATTCACCCCTTGGCAACTTTCTTGGCAACATGACTGATGAGCTGATGAGCTGGAGTTCAAAGACCATACGGTGCTCAGAGGTATCACGGACCATAACGCCATTTGATCGGTCAACTTCGAGGTGCGATTCTAAATGGATCCTGGAACAGGAAGAGACATTTGTCCACACAGCATTCAGAGAGAAGGGAATCAGATCTTGATTACAATCCTGTGGCGTCATATGACCCTTGCAAAAAAGCGTCGACGTCTGTGCTCATCAAAAAATCACAGAGTACGGAAATTTTACTGTCCGATTGCTGAAAGTGGATATATAGGAAAGCACTTGGATCTCTGTATTTCACCTGTGTATTATCATGATGAAGGATTCAGAGGCAAGGCTAAAGATTTTGCGAAACTTCAGTTGTATATTGTACAGAGATAAAGAAATGTACGCCTTGATGGCAAAACCTTTTCATGCCTGGTGGACAGTTCGGGAGCAACCCAAACAACTGGGTACTTTCAATACCCAAATAAAAATTTGTATTACGTCATCGCATAAGCCTACACATTTGACTAGCCCACACTAAACATATGGGGTTTCTCATTTTCCGCTTTGGATTGTCCAAAATGTCAATGGATATCCTGAAATTTTGAAGACGGATATTAAATAGATATCAAAAACTTTTTGCCGCTGCTTTTTAAAATTCATCATCGCATTTTTGAGAAAAGGATCAAAAAAGACTGCCTATAATCTTTTTTATTGATTTTCTCAAAAATACAACCGTGAATTTTTAAAACAGCGGCAGAACGTTTTAAATATTTATTTACTATCAGTCTCTAAAATTGCAAAATATCCATTAAAATTTTGGACAATCCGGAGCGGAAAATGAGAAATCTCATATGTTTAGTGTGGGCTAGTCAAATGTGTGGGCTCATGTGATGACGTAATACATAAAAGTACCCAATTTGTTGGGTATTTCTAAGTACCCAGTTTTTCGGGCTGCTCCCGAACTGTTGGAAAGAAACATTGTAACAGTCCGTATTGAATATACGATTATTGAAAACAGATCTTTAAGCCGTGACGTCATTGTTGCTTTGCTCTGATTGGTCAAAAGCACATAAAAAGGGAAGTATCGTAGAAGTTTGATTCATTCTTTCATCAGACAGCAAAGAACCAACATGAAGACTTGTATGTGTAATACCCAACAACAACAACAACTACAGTACGGGAGACTGTTCCGGGCAAAAACGTAAAATTCCTGAAAGCGATGACGGAGATAACAGACGACTTGCTAAAAGCCCAACTAATACAAGCTACAAAGGTCAATGTCCTGATCGACAAGGTCGAAGAAAGGAAAGACAAAGTGAAAGACGCCCGCTGATTACAAATCCACTCGCGAAAGACATTTTCAAAGAGCTGGAAAGGGGGATGAAGGAAACCTTTAGTAAAGACTTCGAAGAAGAGGAGGTGCTCAATTTACTGAGAAACGTCATCTATGGAACGCTGGGAAGCTACGTTGATCGATTGAGCCATCTTGGTCTCAAATGCAAACTGATGGATTGTCTGTGGGACTTGATTGTTGCGGAGGAATGTTAAAACATTGTATTTGCATGTGTTTGATTATTGAAGAAAACAAAATGAGGGCGGAAGTAGTACAAAACAATGTCATGATTCCTACGGTACCACTGCGTTGGTTGGGGCAGGTACTTTAATCCTTTTTTTTTCTCAAGAGAGCGCCACTAACTTGGATAACAACATACCTTTCTGGCTTCTGATTGATTAAGGAGAGCATTAAAAGACGACGTCTTGCACGTCGACTTCTGCCTTTGGACATTGGATAAGACACAACATGTCTGATCAATACGTACCAAAATCAAAAATCGTGATGGTTACTTACCCTAATGGGTTTAGAAGGAGGATGATGACAAGGAATAGAAGCCCCGCCACAGCGCACTACCTGTTCGGATTGGCACGCAAGTTCGACAACAAAGTACAAAAAACGTCTGCCGTCAGAACACCACCAAAGCACCAGAGTCAAAGACCAGATTACCTTTGGAACTTTGCGGCTAAAGACAGCAAATGGGGGAAAGCAACCAAGTGCAAAGCTCGTAGAGATGAAGAAATCTCCGACATTTCGCTTTTACACCCACCTTTTACAAGATAAAAGCCATGAGTTGGAAAATATTCATGTCTAAGCCACCTTGGAAAAGAGGAACCGCTTGGAAAAGAAGAACCGCCTCGTGTCGAACCCCCTTTCTAGAATCTAGAGAAGCAGGGGATGCACGAGATCAAAGAAACAGGTCAGCATCAATGGAGGACAGTAAATCAAACGATCGAACGATAAAGAACCAAAAGGCTCTTTTAAGAGCCACCACAAATATAAGACAGAGCAAATTGAATTAAGCCAACAATTTTTGTTGTGTGTTTATTGTAGTGTGTTTGTACCTTCCCTCCAAAAGATTTGACGACCTTCGGTTGTGTGGTAAAATTCGAGGAGCCTATCCAGAAGTTGAACAATTAGGAGCCAGTATTACACTCAATTTGCATATCTATGAATATTTATAACATATACTCAATTTTACGTGGCGGCTGGGGGACTCTTTGCTGAGGGGCTTCTCCAACCGCCCCGTTTCCCACGCCTATGGCACTCCCATTGTTACCTCTCTGAGGAAGAGAGTACTGATATTCATCTCAAGTCAAGGGGAAATGGCACTGATGGTGTATTTATTGTCATTATACAGTTATATGACTTCATAAAATAGAGGCGCGCCCGGGAAAAAATTTTCTTCCCAAACAAGTCTCTCGTTAGTTGCAAATGGGCAAAGTTGCTGGAACCAATGATCTGCTGAAAAATAGACACATCGACTTTCCCTGGGTCCTGGCCTTTGGAGGTATTTCGGGAGCAGGGGAATATTTCCTCAACTTTTTCCGTAATTTATATCCTTTGTATGGTAATTTCATCCCTAACCCTAACCCTAACCCTCCTCTGTCACACCTGTCCTCCTCCGTTAGGAAAATCCATTCAATAAATATATAAGTCAATCCTCCAGCATATATGTTAATGTGCATGCGCCTGTACCAGTTTATCAAATTTCTTTCTTTCAAATTTTGTTACCTATTTCATTTAACTGTAAGTTTTGAAGGTAAATTTGAACCAGTAGCCTCGGCATGAGGGAGGGGTGGGGGTGGGTAGAGAGGGCGTGCCTTAACCCTTACTCTCAGCACTCTTTTGAAAATGCGCTCGGGAGGCGGGGTTCGCCGCCCCTCTGTCTTCCCCTGCCTATATTTTAATGTCGCGGGATTAACCCTTACTCTACCGCCTGGACGGGGCCAAAGACAGGGACGGCGCTGTTAAGGGTTAAGCGGGCACCTGGACTCGACGTTGTTGTGGCACCGTAGGCGGTACACACTTATACGTACAATTTTATTTATGCCCCCAATAAATTTGTTCTGGCAGCGCCACTGATTAGAACCATACGTCTTTTGCTGAATTTGTCAAAATTCCATTGACATTTATATATGCTAAAATGATAACATTTTTATTGTTTATGAATATTGTTCTTAGAAACTTTCATATTTATATTATTAAGAAGTTAGGTATAATCAAATCAATAGTAGGCTGATTTCTACTTGAGTCAACAAGCTTTAATTTGGTAAATATATTAGAGTCCCTAGAGAAACGTCTTCACTTTCGGTCCATATTTTCCCCCTTTAACATGACATAGTTTTCAAATGCAATGTACGTGCTTTCTCTGTGCGTTGTTTAACTGGACAGCTGGCATGGCTGGGTACCAGCTAAATGCATATGACTAAAACACTAGTTTGTTAGTCATAACTTATCATTTCATTTCTTAAGAGAAAATGGTCCGAAGTTGGAGTGGTTAGTTCGAACCCGGTCCCTTTGTCACATCATCTCGGTCTCAATGTGTATAACATTGCATTTTATAAGGGAAAAAAACCTATAATTGTTTACAATCAAATTCATAATGCTTATAAAAAAAACATGGTATCACCATAGCTTAGAAAAATTCCCATACTAGATTTTTCCTACGTACTTATACCATTATTGTTGGTACCCAAATACATATTTAAAAAAATGATATGTTGGGTATAGGCCTACCATTTTGATAGTCGATGATCAGATGATAAAAAAAAACAAATATCAAAAGGATTCAGTTGGTAGGTTTCATTCGAACTTCTCCATTCAACAGTTTAAGAATGTCATTTATTTTTCGTTGGCCTACTGTCCATGTGTCCATATACTGTTACGTGCATTAATGAGTGTATCACCAGCATCATTGTATGGCATAGGGGAACTTAAAGGAAACGGGGACAGGAGGCACATGCCCACCATGACAAAAAGCGCCCCTTTTGAAGATGAAATGTGCCCCTCAAGCACTGTCAAAGGTGTACTAACTGGTGGAATTTGCGCACACTATCAAAAAATGAAGTGCCCCTCTTACTGTGTTGTTTGTGGGCTCACTAATTATGTGCAGGCTAGGGAACATAGGTTATGGCCTGGAAAGTGTCCCCTAAGCGGTCGTGCTCCTCCCCCTTGCGAAAGTTTCAAGCCTTGTTGCACAGACAAAGACATATAGGGCCCGACACCGTTAGTGGGGGAGGAAGTGGACATGGCTCCAATAATTTCCAAAGCAAATATTTTCAAATAGGCCTTATTTGTGTTAATATTCAAAAAAATAATAACATCGGTTTTGGCCCCCAATATGAAACCTGAGTCGGGGCCCTGGCATAGACCTTTATAGTCTGATGAATTAGTATTTGTTCACAATACCTATTTTTACTCAAATGTCCAGAATTCCCCTATACTGTTTAATTTATCACTCAATCCACTTCGAAAAATGTTACCCCACCCAAACAGTTACTATATCAGTATATTGGCCGTGGATATAGAATGATGATGGACTAACTTGAGTATTTTCAGAAAATTGATTTCACAGTGTAAAGTGCGATGTCATAAAGGCAAATCAAGACAACTTGTATATATTTACAACAAAAAAACGTTTTGTTTTGCTTGTGAGTGTAAGATTCATGAGTAGATGCATAACAAAGGACAGAGTTCATGTATTGTTATACCCCATGCGTGTGAAGCTCAATAATTATAGAAAAATGCTTCCAATTTTGTAAATAAAGACTTTGAGGCAATTAATTTTCAAAGAAATACATGTATACACATTGTCTAGGATTTGCCTTTATGACATCATGCACAGTTTACTTTACACAGTTAATGCAGTGTGAGGTCAGTTTTCTGAAAATCTTTCACGATGAAAATCTGTTGCAATAGATTTCCAGGCCAAAATCCTCAAAGCCTACAATGTTGAACAAAAACATCACTTAAAATCACTCATCAATAAACTGTAACGTAGGTCCGAGTGGGTAACATAAAGGTTTTAGTGTAACAATACATACACAAACGATGGCTATTAATTCCTTTATATCCGGGATATAATTATAATGAAACAGATACAACAGATCTTAATTTTAGCGATACACTACTGCAACTCTACTCCATAAGCCCATGATTACAACAACTGATTGTATTTTCATTTTGGATACATATGATGGTGACAAAAAGAACATGTCCCTATTCCTGGAAAAGTGATTCACAATCATGTACACCAGCATTGACCACATAAAGACAAGACAAACAAATGTCTTGGCTCCTCTCAATGGGTTTATGTGATAACACCCGAGAACAAAGGTCATCGACCCAGTGAATCACTTCCAAGAAGTAAGGCACAATATAATTATGGAATCAAGAAATAAAAGGAAATAATAATGATACACGTATGCTACAAAACAAACAAACCCTTCACTGTTAAATACTATCCTATTTGTAAATTATTACTTCAAGCCAGACACTTTGACCACAGGGGAATACCTTTGTCCTTGTGTTGAGTGTGAAAGTCAGTGCAGCTGCAGCGTTTACTATCAATGTCAGATTATGAACATGGAAAGTGAGGTGAAGTGTGTGGGTTGTAAAAATAAAAATCCCTGGTGTTATTGCTAATTGCTTGTGCTGGATTGTGGTTTCTGTTGTGAGTATTACATAAATATAGACCCCGACAAATTTGAGATTTTGTCGGGGCTAAATGCAGACAATGTAGGCTATTGCGATGTTTAGACTTAATGTAAAATGTAATAGGTTATTAGACACCAATATGATTACACCTGTAGAATTTGTTTCTTCGCTACCGTATATAGGGTATAATTTACGGGAATATGCAAAAAGAAACATGCCCTACCATTTTCATTTAGCTATTTAGGCCTATATTAAGTCTGTCCCAAAATGAATGATATAAAATAGAAGACTTTTGGCCCAAAATGAAAGATATTTGGTCCCCCCCAAAAAAAAATTTACTCCAAATTGATGATAATTGCAGAGTGCATTGCCATGCCGGGGAGACTTAGGCTAGTATTTTTCCAATTCAGTGTAATAATTGCATGGGGGTAATAATTAAGCTGCTCCCTGCACATCTCCTCTGAAACTGAGGCTACATGCTAAGTCAGCATCAAATATTGACCTTTTAGAAGTCACATTTGTCTGTTTAACTTATAAATAATGTAATTAGGGACATTTATTAAAAAGTATTTCACAAAGTTCCGTTTTCCTGCTTTTCAAAGCTTTTTAATTTGAAAATAGATATTCTTTACTTTGGATTAAATAAGCCTAATGTATTTTGTTGCTGGAAATAATTAAATCACTTACATTGTCATTACCTATAGCGTGAATAAAACTTTGAATAATCTTTTCTCAGAAATGCACTATATCGAGGTCTTATTTTCTGCAATTAATGCGTAACTAATTATAGCTTGCGCTTGAAATATATCTAATGTGTAGGCCTATGCATGTATGAGAAGAATTATGCGCACGTAATTCACACGCCATGCCTGGGAGGTAACGCAAATGGGAAAGGAGTAGGCCTACGTACGATCCAGTATACGTTTACGGACTCATTAAGTTCAACTCACTACAGTTAACGTTATTCGTTAGTGTTAACAAAATTCTGAACCCCGACTAGCCGGATCTTCAGTAAGAAATTGAACATGAAATGCAATTGTAAAGCGAAACAGCAACTTCGATGTGTGTATTTTCTTGAAGAAGTATTTCAAAAGCTTTTCGGTAACATTTATTGTCATTTTCCGAAGTTTTCACTTGTCAATTTTATGAATATGAGATAGGGTCTAGCCTTACCAACTTGTTTGTTTACTAAAAATTGGGTAGGCTAGGCCTAACGTTACTCGATGGTTATATAGGCCTAGTCATAACGTTAGGCTTAACGTAACGTTAACGTTAAGTCGTTAACTAAGTTATACTGAGCTTAGGCCATATGTTAGTTTAAACGTTAATCACTGTGTACCACAAGGTACTGTTTTGGGTCCTTTACTTTTCCTTTTATATATAAATGACATCCCTGATAATATAAACAGCACAGTTAGACTGTTTGCTGATGACTGCCTTGTGTACAGAACAATTGATAACCCCTCTGACCAACAAATCCTCCAAGATGATCTTAACAAACTTGAACAATGGCAAAACAAATGGCAATTGAATTTCAACCCCTCTAAATGCTACATCTTGTCAATTTCTTCTAAGAAATGCTTTAAATCACCTGTTTATACCTTATGCAACCAGCCACTAAACCATCCTAACTCCCATTCATACCTAGGTGATAAAATTGATAATAAACTCAGATGGAATAAACATATACATAACATAACCAAGAAAGCTAACTCTGTACTTGGCCTATTAAAACGTAATCTCTCAAACTGTCCCACCGGCGTTTCATCCACTGCTTATAAAGCTCTAGTCAGGCCAGTACTTGAATACGCATCAGCAGTCTGGGACCCCCATCATCAGTGCGATGTGGATAACCTTGAATCTATTCAAAGGAGAGCAGCCAGGTTCTGTATGGCAGGCTACTCTTATAAATCTAGTGTAAGAAACATGCTTTATAAATTAGATTGGCCCCTGCTAAAAACAAGACGATACAACACCCGGCTACATATGCTATATAAAATCAATAACAATCTTGTCGCCATCAATAAAGATAACCTTATCCCCACCGTCAGAGCTCATACAAGAAATAATCATGACCTTAATTTTCAGGTTCCCTATGCTAAAAAGAATGTACATAAACACTCGTTCTTCCCTCACTTACTAAAGGATTGAAATGCTTTACTGTCAGACATTTTACATGCACCAAGTCTCAACTGTTTCAAAGCTAAACTTACTAACACTTGTATTGCTAAGTTTTTTAGTTTTTATATAATTTTTTATATATCTTTTTTACTCATACTTTTTACGCTCTGTTGGCGTTCATGTCCTCTTGAAGGATTTTTGCTGACTTAACCGATTTAGATTCAGATATATAGCCTAGCCTATATAGGATATATATAGGCTTTACGTCAATTTCAACTTCCATGTACCACAAACCCACCGATCGGCTCACTTATCTCCATTCTACTAGCTTCATTCCACCCACCTAAAGGGCATTGTTTTCTCTCAAATGCTCCGCTGCCGTCGCATTTGTTTAAATAACGGCGACTTATTTCACAAAGCTCTACAGTTGTTCTAATATTTTCAACAAAAAGGTTACCCTTTCCAACTCATCAACGAGCAATTCAACAAGGTAAAACATATTGAACGCAATAAACTCATAACCTACAAACCCAAAGCTCCCTCTGACCGCATCCGCATAGTCCACGTGTTTAACCCCGCCTTTTTTCCGGTCAACAAAATTCTACAAAAAGGATGGAGGGCTCTATCTACCAACCAAACCTCTAATCAACTGTTCTCTCTTCCCCCTGTATGTGCGTACAGGCAGCCCCCCAACCTCAAACGGATTTTAAGTATTAGCACCCTCCACCCCCGCAACTCCCTCACCAGTAATGTCAGGTGTGGCAAACCTCGTTTTAATATATATATATATATATATATATATATATATATATATATATATATATATATATATATATATATATGAGAAATGTTCGAAGAGCCTAGTAGGGTGTGACTGTCTTACCATCGTGACTGTCTTACCATCGTGACCGACAACTGAGATACCTACCTGACTCCTCGATTCTTATTTCTTTGTTATGGCAACCTATAGCCTCTATATGAGGCTAGGCTCATCTAGGCCTAACGTTACATATATTATAACAAGGTTGGTTACTCTCCTACCGCGACTTTCGAACCGTATATAAAAATTCCTCTTTTGACCAATCGCAAATCTTAATTACATTTTTTTACTCAAGTCACATTTGCCGTAGACTCCCTTCCTAATAATAAGCCACAGTATTTGTTATTTTTTTCCGATGAGATGTACAAATGATGAATTTTCTACCCCATTATCGCTAAATGCCCGACAATTTGCTGCAAACCAAAGAAATGTCCACGATTACGTCATGAAGAAGCAGCATTTCAGCATTATTTTGTCAAGAACAATAGCAAGGGATGGAAAGGAACAACCTTTTTATCTCTTTTTGGTGGGCCCTATACTTATAATTGACTGGGCCCTTTTGTAAATATGAATTATGACTTCTTAATGACATTATTCTTGATATATATGTCATTATTTCCGCAAATTTGACTGTTATACCAAAATGTTGCAAATTGTAATTTTGAATTTTGTTTCTTTCGTAGTTACTTGTACTTCTCTTTTTCAAAATGATTTTTAGAGCATTCATTTTATTTTCCACACCTTCATTTTGCCGGGCTCCCAAGACCCCGGGCTTTATAATTAAGCCCTTGCTATTAAGGCAACTATACCGGGACCACTGGGGCAAGGGTGCCACTTTCCTTGCCATAGAGTAAGGTGGGAAGGAGGTGCCCATTTGAAAGTTTGGGATGGACCAGGGCAGGATGTGCCCTTTTGAAAGTTTTAAGAAATTATTCTTGAAGTATGAAAATGAATAGAAATACACATAGTACTCAGAAGCTGTAACATACAGTACATTTAGTATTTATTTGACAGAATTAAAAAATGATATTTTCCATGGGCCATAAGGTGGGAAGGGCATGGCCTCCAATAAATTTTTCGTCCGAAAGTGAGGAAAGAGTCAAAAGTGGGGGAGGGGGAAGGGGGTGGGAGATTACAAAATTACGTTAAGATACAAGAAAATATACCTTTAAATCTTAAGTATACATTTAAAAAAAATGGGGGACGAGAAACTTCCACTTGCTCCTCCAAATCCCGCCTATTCTCAAACCATATGTGTATAGGAACAGGAATCCAGGAGGAACGTCCTCCCCCCACCCCTCCACTTTTTCGAAAATGGACAAAAGTGCCCATTTTTAGAAATGAAAAGTGTCCCTTAATTAATGTCAGACAAGTGCCCTCATTTCAATTTCTGTCCCCGTGCACAGAGCCCCTTCCTACACCTCTGTATAAAGGGTTTTCCGCCCATGTGCTTAGGCCTATATACTATTCAAAAGTACAATATCATTAAGATATATTAAGAAAAAATGGGAAAATATATGTTTGTCTCTACTGCAAACTTGGGGGAAATATAACAAAATTGCAAGGAAGCGTTGTCAGGTCTTGCTCTGACAGTCTGCTGGTGTCCCAAAAGTGGAAGAGGATCTCCTATACCATGTGTAGTCTGCCAATTGTTTGGCTTGACATCTGGAAATGAATTTTGCTGTATTTTAACTTGTGTTGGCATGTCCCAAATTATTTTAACATCAATAAAATAGATACAATTGATTATGAAGTTTGATGACTTTTGTCACTACACACAGTTTGATGTGCATTTTATACAAGGGGGTGGTATAGTATAAGCTCATAATATTTATCGAAGCATTTGGTCAAATGAGACATATTTACCCAAAAAGTGTACTTTATTCTCCAATCATTGTCTTGGGCCCTAGTAAGTACATCTAACAAACTGTTGCATGCCATATTCATAATGGCTTGTTATTATATCCCTTCATTTCCTTGTGCCCATTGATGACCAGAAGCTAATTTGCCTTTGTGCATATCCATATAGCAATGAAAAAAGAGATTATCTATGTGGCCTTATTTTAAACAATAAAGTTAGTACAAGATGTTGCTGGTCCATATTTGTACAAATTCCTTTGGAAAGTCCCAGGAAAAGAAACACATATCCTCCCGAATGCTCACTATAATGTCTTTATTTTTTGTACATGTAATCCCTCTTCCATCCGAATTGAATGTCTGAAATTTATGAAACCAATGTTTCCTTACCCCGGACCCCTTATCATCAACACATGATTTTCATCTGGTAATGATACATACCCGGTTTGTTCTTGTCAAATTAATACTAAAGGGCTGCTTCTTTATGATATCATCGTGGACATTTTTTTGGTTTGCAGCAAATTGCCGGCATTTAGCAAGTAATGGGTAGAAAATTCATCATTTGTACATCTCATAGGAAAAAATAACAAATACTGCGGCTTATAAATGAAGAATGGAGTCTCCGGCAAATGTGAGTTGAGTAAAAAAATGTAATTAAGATTCGCGAATGGTCAAAAAGGCAGACCCTTAGCTTTGCTGTTTTATAGGAGTGGTTGCCCTGCCCCTCCGTGGGCCCGCCATGCCCCTTGGGGTCCGCCCTGCCCCTGGGGGTCCGCCCTGCCCCTGGGGTCCGCCCTACCCCTCATAATTTTTATTTTATTTTTTAGATTTTTTTGTTTTGTTTAAGTTAATGATCTTAATTAGCCTCATAAGTGAAATACCTTACATGGATACAAAACACAGAATGAAAGCATAGTAAGCAATTGTCCTATTTGGCTAACGACTGGTCCTTATCATTCAGAATAGCTTTTTTTGAGATGTATGATTGTAGCTAAAATCTAAGATCTGCTCCACGCCCAAAAAATGCAGCCCTTCGCGCATGCATTAATGTGCCCCTCAACAAGTCTAGCACCTTGCCCCTTATTTAAATCAAGCTAGGGTTCTGGAAGGAATTTTCATATACGGTTCGAAAGTTGCGGTAGGAGAGTGACCTACCTTGTTATATATATGTAGATGAGTATATAGGTTGCCATAACGCTAGGAACACCTGTGGTCCAAGTTTCAAGTCAACATTGACAAGTTCTGTACTAATTCTGGGCATCTTTTATTATTTTAGTTTTTTGTGGTGGTGATGGTGTTAGTTTGGGATTTTTATGGGGTGCCTCACCCTTCTTAGCCCATCATCTTGTTATGTTGTACAGTAACAGTGTTTTCTGCTCAAAAAAGTTTAGCCCTCCGGCAGAAAACAACATAGCCTAACTGTTAGGCAAAGTTTAATAACTTTAAGTTGAATTTTCCTTTTTTCACTTATGCCTAGGCCTAACGTTAGGCTTATTTTGGTAACTAAAAAACTTAGTGTAAATCATTGAATGATTTGTTGAATTATGTCTCTAAAGTTAGCATTAAAAAAATAAAATAATGATAATTCATTACAGTATTTTGGTAGGCGTATCTAAATTTGTTTAGGCCTATAGGCCTACCCCCTTGCCCTAATTTAGCCTGTTCTTACTTTACTACTAGGCCTACTTCTTCTACGACTACGAAGTTCTAGGTCTAACATAATGTGCATACTACTACGAGTTCTACTCAACCACTGTAAGCCAAGTAGGATCTAGTAAGATAACATCTCCCTCTGTATGCCTTACATGCTACGCACTACATGCAATACAGAGTGAGACTTCGTCCTATCTGTTTTAACGTGGAAATCGCCTCAGTCCTAAAATTGTGATTACACCATCTATTTAGTATGTCACTGGTTACACTGTAATACTGTACTTACGGGAGATAAAAATATAGAGTTAACTTCTCATGTTATTGCTGTTAATTTTGTAAGTAATTAACACATGTCGGTAATTCTGAAATAATTCAAAATGACTAAAAATGTGAGCCAAAATTGTGCACTCCTTACAGTTCAACCGTACGCTTTTGAAACTTTTTAACGAGAGTCACAATACCAATACGCGTACTAATGAATATAATGCCAGCAAACTAGACGCACGTACAATTCAATTCAATGGCGACTGAGGCGGGTATGAACATGGGCCATTTTCATTGATATATTGTATTGGAGTAAGTATTTACAACCTTCAATAATAAATCTCTGGCAAATTGGTTTTGAAGGGTGAAATTCCCTTCACATTTGTAACTTCTCCAGTGTGCATGAATAATTTAGCACAAAGACACATTTTGAATATTCTGGAATGTATAAGCAAGTTTAAGACTTTATGTAGTTTGATCTTGCCGGGCCGACTTCCAAGTGCACCCATTTCCCAACGAGCCTAGCTTTGATCATCCAAAGAAATTCTGTCCTGATTTTCTAACTTTTGTTAATGCAAATTTGAAATAAAAAGAAAAAGGCCATCAGCAGTTTTCAGGCCCTTCAAAATTGTTATCAAGTTTAGTTAGGGGGGAGGGAGATTGCACTTTCAGCTATATTCAGGGGACGCAGAAGGAATTCAGACCAATGGGGTAGAAATATAGTATGGGTACTTTCTTTATTTAAGATTTCTAATGAGTATCTGAGAAGTAAAAAAGAGCATTAGTTCCATAAGTGCTATAAATATCTGCAATTTGCAAGGTATAAATCTGTCCTCTTTGTACGTTCATCAAAATGATCCAAAGGAGCTACAATCTTGGACAAAACTCTTGGAACACTGAAGCTATTTTCTTACATCAATCATTGGATGAACTGCAACATGCGATTTATTTTGTATACCTGTACTTCAACCCCCACCCCCTTCTCTCTCCCATTTAATGATGAATTAAAGATACAAACCAAGTCCAAAATGTCTCAACAAGGATCAAGTTGATTGGGGGAGTGAGGGCAGGGAGCGAAAATGAGAAAATGTCTATATCTATATATTACAGGGAAAGAAGATGACCTGCTTTTTGTTTTAGACACAATTTCAGATTGAAATAAAATAACACATGTTGTCAAAGTTTATCGCTATGCTCCATGGGGGTAGGAGCAGAAAAAATGTTGTAATCAGAAGCTGAAATTACTTAAACATTTTAAAGATATAATAATTTTAGTTAAATTATTTCTTGAAATCAAATAACACAATTGATTTATAGTTTGACTTGAATCCAAATATAAACAAAATTGCAATAGACGGTGTTTGTAGTTATTAGAGAAACTGTTACAGAATTTGTGAATGTTCCAACAAATTTTGTCCAAGATTGTGGCTCTATATCATCATTTATTGGTACAAATTCTTCAAATATATAAATGTTTTTTTTATACCATCGTGGTAGGACTTAAGAGGCAGCGGAAAAAGTGCCCTTTTCTTGAGTTTGGACCCCAGAATGAAACCCATGATAGGGAACAACATTGAACTCCTTTATTGTGCATCTTTAATTAGTTTTCATTACACCTCATAATCATTGTCTCTCAATTTTCAGTACAGTTTTAAAAATTTGAGAGTAGGCCTTACGTTAAGATAATTTTTTTAGGCTTCAGCTCAATTTTTAACACTTCCGGTTGCCATGCAGTTGCATGAAACCATCCTCTCCATTCATTATCTTGATATCAGTAGTGCTGTCATGACATGGCTCTATTACGTATTGATTTTTGTGGAGAAAAATATTGCGCCCTTTTTCAAGGTAACATACTTCTTGTATGACTATGATGAACTCAAGAAAAAAATGATTTGCAGATCTAGCAGATGACTTGATTGTGTTCATCATGCATAACACATGTGTTTGGTAATTCAGCCAATGTGACCATGAATCATCTCTGTGCCAATGTTTTGTTCTTTTTGCCTACTTACATTGGAGCGTGCTAGTGTGGGGTAAAGGAGCATGATTTTTAATTCGTTTTTTATGTTTCACAGTATTTTTGCACTTTTTCAATGGCCTAAACTTGACTTTTAGATTCGCTACTGTAACGTTAGTAGTATAACGTACGAAGTAGCCTAGCCTAGTTGTGTTAAAATTTCTTAGTTCTGTATTAGTTTTTGGTATCGCAATATGTGTTGAGAGGCATATTTCATGTCGTGGGAAAAGAGATATTGCGATAATCGACATGTCATGAGGCACATTTCATGTTGTGGGAAAAGAGATGTCGCGATAATCGACATGTCATGACAGCACTAGATATCAGTGCCGCCAACATATTTTTTTTATTGGGGGGGCATAAATTAGATTGTATGTATAAGTGTGTACCGCCTTTGCCTTTAATGGTACTGCACATGCAAAGCATGCGCCACAATGGTGTAGGGTCCAAAGCCCGCTTTAGGGCCCCTGGTGGGGGCCAGGGAATGAAGCCCTTGAAAATGCTATGTTTTTTTGTGGTTGAGGTGGCAGGAAATTGCTTATAAATTATACAGCATTTTTAGGATTGGGGTGCATATGCCCCCCCCCCCCCTTTCCCTCCCTGCCAGCGCTACTGCTTGATGTCCACCTCCAGTTGCTTAGAACGCATTTGGCAAAAAACAAACAAATTCTTAGTTGTCATTTATTTCATTAATCAGATGTCTTAAATGCTTCCTATACTAATGATTACTAATACTATCTTCAATCAGTACTATTCATGGTTGTGTGCTCTCGTTTTAGATGCATGATTTGTTTTGTATATCTGCGTTCGACTTTTACACTATGCTGGAATGGCTGGTGTTCGATAGTGTTTGAAATAATTAGGTACATTCACTTCGGCGCACACGGCTGTGAGAAGGTAGCAACCGAGGTACTGTAGGTGAATGTTTCTTCTTTAGGTTTTAGTTCATAGTTATTAAATTTATTTAAATGTGCCCAAGTTTTCAAGATCCATAGGTACATACTAGAGGGTTTTAAAGGTACGTAAATTACCTTTTTCTGGTTAAAATGAATGAGGAAAAACAGAACAAATATTTTGGAAAATGTTCACAAAAGCTGGAGTGCATTGTGACTATTCCACAACGCGACTATATGATGAGTCAATGTAGCAGTTTCCACCATTAGATGCATAGGATGATGTCTGAGCGAGTCCCCGCAGCCATGTAATGGCTATAGCGTATACTAAGGTCAGATGTTTATCTGACTAAGTAGGATCCAGTTTGGAAAACATGTTGGTTATGCCGAAGCTTGATCAGTTTGAAGAATGTTCGCATACCAGCACTACTGCCGTAAAAGCCACGTTTTTCACATTTTCTGGCATACATGTAGGCCTAAATCTTTGTGGTCAAAAAAACAAACTTTCGAGTGTGGACTAGGATTTGGGTATGAACATAATCATATTGGAAGGCAGGTAGCTCTGTTGGTTGCGCATACCACTGAGATGCTGGAGGTCCCAGGTTCGAATCCAACAGTGATTTAACCAACGATTTTACCACAGATATGCAGAACGATTTTAATATGCTGACATCAAGCATGGAGGTTTGTCTTCTGCATCACACCTTCTTCCCCACCCAGCCTCTGGGAAAAGTGGCCAATAGTTGGGTGGCGCTCACCCTCATTTGGTCCCAAAGGCGTGAGGAACCCTGCCTGGTTCTCTGATCACCTCTTGAAAAGAGTAGGGTGAAAACCTGGTGGTCATGCACTTCTGTACAGATCAAAAAGTCCATATTCATTAATGGCTCATCCAAATGTCAAACAGGCTTTGACAAGTATCTGCATAGTTCAGTAGAACAGGTACTCTGTCAATAGATTGGTTATCAGCCAACATTGTTGCAATCTATAAGAAAAGGAACAGGAGCGAACCCAACAAAATAAGTAGCAATTCGATGAAACAGGTCAATTATACCAATTTTGCTTAATTTCATTGTTAGGAAAAAAGTTATTATTGTTATTATTGGTTCTGTAATTTGGACAGTGTACAAGAAGTGACTCTGGTTCCACTCTGAAGATCTTTGGCCTGACGATGACATGTTTTGCGGAATGGTCTGCAACCCCTAGATCAAGAGTTCTTCAATAAATTTTTGGAAGGGCCATCATTTCACAACAGCTTCAAGGCCATGGGTCAATGGCGCAGCAAAACCAGAGTCATGTGACAAACAAAACCTGTCAAAACAATCCCTGAATACAGACAAGTTGAGAGCGTGCGCAATTAGAAGGATGTACGTCAGATGTCAGTGGTTCTCTTATCCACCCTCCTTTGATAAGCTGCGAGCCCAATTTATAGCAGAACTAAAAATTAATTCGTTTTTTATGTTTCACAGTATTTTTGCACTTTTCAATGGCCTAAACTTGACTTTTAGATTAAGCTGTAACGTTAGTAGTATAACGTTTAAGTAGCCTAGCCTAGTTGTGTTAAAATTTCTTAGTTCTGTATTAGTTTTGGTATCGCAATATGTGTTGAGAGGCATATTTCATGTCGTGGGAAAAGAGATATTGCGATAATCGACATGTCATGAGGCACATTTCATGTTGTGGGAAAGAGATGTCGCGATAATCGACATGTCATGACAGCACTAGATATCAGTGCCGCCAACATATTTTTTTATTGGGGGCATAAATTAGATTGTATGTATAAGTGTGTACCGCCTTTGCCTTTAATGGTACTGCACATGCAAAGCATGCGCCACAATGGTGTAGGGTCCAAAGCCCGCTTTAGGGCCCCTGGTGGGGCCAGGAATGAAGCCCTTGAAAATGCTATGTTTTTGTGGTTGAGGTGGCAGGAAATTGCTTATAAATTATACAACATTTTTAGGATTGGGGTGCATATGCCCCCCCCCCCCCCTTTTTTTTCCCTCCCTGCCAGCGCTACTGCTTGATGTCCACCTCCAGTTGCTTAGAACGCATTTGGCAAAAAACAAACAAATTCTTAGTTGTCATTTATTTCATTAATCAGATGTCTTAAATGCTTCCTATACTAATGATTACTAATACTATCTTCAATCAGTACAATTCATGGTTGTGTGCTCCGTTTTAGATGCATGATTTGTTTTGTATATCTCGTTAGACTTTTACACTATGCTGGAATGGCTGGTGTTCGATAGTGTTTGAAATAATTAGGTACATTCACTTAACGACACGGCTGTGAGAAGGTAGCAACCGAGTACTGTAGGTGAATGTTTCTTCTTTTAGGTTTTAGTTCATAGTTATTAAATTTATTTATATGTGCCCAAGTTTTCAAGACCCATAGGTACATACTAGAGGGTTTTAAAGGTACGTAAATTACCTTTTCTGGTTAAAATGAATGAGGAAAAACAGAACAAATATTTTGGAAAATGTTCACAAAAGCTGGAGTGCATTGTGACTATTCCACAACGCGACTATATGATGAGTCAATGTAGCAGTTTCCACCATTAGATGCATAGGATGATGTCTGAGCGGTATCCGAGCCATGTAATGGCTATAAGCGTATACTAAGGTCAGATGTTTATCTGACTAAGTAGGATCCAGTTTGGAAAACATGTTGGTTATGCTGAAGCTTGATCAGTTTGAAGAATGTTCGCATACTTTTGCTAATTATTCCCCCACTCCTCCAATTTTATCAAGAAATGCATTAAATTTACAGTAACTCCCATTTTACTGGTAAAAGCCACATTTTCACATTTTTCGGCATAGGCCTAAATCTTTGTGGTCAAAAAAACAAACTTTGAGTGTGGACTAGGATTTGGGTATGAACATAATCATATTGGAAGGCAGGTAGCTCTGTTGGTTGCGCATACCACTGAGATGCTGGAGGTCCCAGGTTCGAATCAACAGTGATTTAACCAACGATTTTACAACAGATATGCAGAACGATTTTAATATGCTGACATAAAGCATGGAGGTTTGTCTTCTGCATCACACCTTCTTCCCCACCCAGCCTCTGGGAAAAGTGGCCAATAGTTGGGTGGCGCTCACCCTCATTTGGTCCCAAAGGCAGGGTTCCTCACCCCCTGCCTGGTTCTCTGATCACCTCTTGAAAAGAGTAGGGTGAAAACCTGGTGGTCATGCACTTCTGTACAGATCAAAAAGTCTATATTCATTAATGGCTCATCCAAATGTCAAACAGGCTTTGACAAGTATCTGCATAGTTCAGTAGAACAGGTATTCTGTCAATAGATTGGTTATCAGCCAACATTGTTGCAATCTATAAGAAAAGGAACAGGAGCGAACCCAACAAAATAAGTAGCAATTTGATGAAACTGAGGTCAATTATACCAATTTTGCTTAATTTCATTGTTAGGAAAAAAGTTATTATTATTATTGGTTCTGTAATTTGGACAGTGTACAAGAAGTGACTCTGGTTCCACTCTGAAGATCTTTGGCCTGACGATGACATGTTTTGCGGAATGGTCTGCAACCCCTAGATCAAGAGTTCTTCAATAAATTTTTGGAAGGGCCATCATTTCACAACAGCTTCAGGCCATGGGTCAATGGCGCGGCAAAACCAGAGTCATGTGACAAACAAAACCTGTCAAAACAATCCCTGAATACAGACAAGTTGAGAGCGTGCGCAATTATAGAAGGATGTCGTCAGATGTCAGTGGTTCTCTTATCCACCCTCCTTTGATAAGCTGCGAGCCCAATTTATAGCAGAACTAAAAATTAATTCGTTTTTTATGTTTCACAGTATTTTTGCACTTTTTCAATGGCCTAAACTTGACTTTTAGATTCGCTACTGTAACGTTAGTAGTATAACGTACGAAGTAGCCTAGCCTTGTTGTGTTAAAATTTCTTAGTTCTGTATTAGTTTTTGGTATCGCAATATGTGTTGAGAGGCATATTTCATGTCGTGGGAAAAGAGATATTGCGATAATCGACATGTCATGAGGCACATTTCATGTTGTGGGAAAAGGGATGTCGCGATAATCGACATGTCATAACAGCACTAGATATCAGTGCCGCCAACATAATTTTTTTATTGGGGGGCATAAATTAGATTGTATGTATAAGTGTGTACCGCCTTTGCCTTTAATGGTACTGCACATGCAAAGCATGCGCCACAATGGTGTAGGGTTCAAAGCCCGCTTTAGGGCCCCTGGTGGGGGCCAGGGAATGAAGCCCTTGAAAATGCTATGTTTTTTTGTGGTTGAGGTGGCAGGAAATTGCTTATAAATTATACAGCATTTTTAGGATTGGGGTGCATATGCCCCTTTTTTTTTCCTCCCTGCCAGCGCTACTGCTTGATGTCCACCTCCAGTTGCTTAGAACGCATTTGGCAAAAAACAAACAAATTCTTAGTTGTCATTTATTTCATTAATCAGATGTCTTAAATGCTTCCTATACTAATGATTACTGATACTATCTTCAATCAGTACAATTCATGGTTGTGTGCTCTCGTTTTAGATGCATGATTTGTTTTGTATATCTGCGTTCGACTTTTACACTATGCTGGAATGGCTGGTGTTCGATAGTGTTTGAAATAATTAGGTACATTCACTTTAACGCACACGGCTGTGAGAAGGTAGCAACCGAGGTACTGTAGGTGAATGTTTCTTCTTTTAGGTTTTAGTTCATAGTTATTAAATTTATTTATATGTGCCCAAGTTTTTAAGACCCATAGGTACTGTACATACTGGAGGGTTTTAAAGGTACGTAAATTACCTTTTTCTGGTTAAAATGAATGAGGAAAAACAGAACAAATATTTTGGAAAATGTTCACAAAAGCTGGAGTGCATTGTGACTATTCCACAACGCGACTATATGATGAGTCAATGTAGCAGTTTCCACCATTAGATGCATAGGATGATGTCTGAGCGAGTATCCGCAGCCATGTAATGGCTATAGCGTATACTAAGGTCAGATGTTTATCTGACTAAGTAGGATCCAGTTTGGAAAACATGTTGGTTATGCTGAAGCTTGATCAGTTTGAAGAATGTTCGCATACTTTTGCTAATTATTCCCCCTCCTCTCCAATTTTATCAAGAAATGCATTAAATTTACAGTACTCCAGCACTACTGCCGTAAAAGCCACATTTTTCACATTTTCCGGCATAGGCCTAAATCTTTGTGGTCAAAAAAACAAACTTTCGAGTGTGGACTAGGATTTGGGTATGAACATAATCATATTGGAAGGCAGGTAGCTCTGTTGGTTGCGCATACCACTGAGATGCTGGAGGTCCCAGGTTCGAATCCAACAGTGATTTAACCAACGATTTTACAACAGATATGCAGAACGATTTTAATATGCTGACATAAAGCATGGAGGTTTGTCTTCTGCATCACACCTTCTTCCCCACCCAGCCTCTGGGAAAAGTGGCCAATAGTTGGGTGGCGCTCACCCTCATTTGGTCCCAAAGGCAGGGAACCCTGCCTGGTTCTCTGATCACCTCTTGAAAAGAGTAGGGTGAAAACCTGGTGGTCATGCACTTCTGTACAGATCAAAAGTCTATATTCATTAATGGCTCATCCAAATGTCAAACAGGCTTTGACAAGTATCTGCATAGTTCAGTAGAACAGGTATTCTGTCAATAGATTGGTTATCAGCCAACATTGTTGCAATCTATAAGAAAAGGAACAGGAGCGAACCCAACAAAATAAGTAGCAATTTGATGAAACTGAGGTCAATTATACCAATTTTGCTTAATTTCATTGTTAGGAAAAAAGTTATTATTATTATTGGTTCTGTAATTTGGACAGTGTACAAGAAGTGACTCTGGTTCCACTCTGAAGATCTTTGGCCTGACAATGACATGTTTTGCGGAATGGTCTGCAACCCCTAGATCAAGAGTTCTTCATTAAATTTTTGGAAGGGCCATCATTTCACAACAGCTTCAGGCCATGGGTCAATGGCGCGGCAAAACCAGAGTCATGTGACAAACAAAACCCGTCAAAACAATCCCTGAATACAGACAAGTTGAGAGCGTGCGCAATTTAATAGAAGGATGTACGTCAGATGTCAGTGGTTCTCTTATCACCCTCCTTTGATAAGCTCCGAGCCCAATTTATAGCAGAACTAAAAATAACATTTTATTTGATAAGCCGCAATGTTTTAGTGAGCCGATCTGTCTAGAAAAAAACCCAGAATAAATGAGTATTTTGCAATTTTTACCGATCTTATTCGGATTGATCTTACATGCAATGCACTGTATTGCATTTAATGACTATTGTTTGCTGGCTAGATTGGATTCTTTGGCGGGCCAGATTTGGCCCGTGGCCCACCTATTAAGAATCGCTGCCCTAGATCAACCTTGTATCATGCCCAGTGCTCTGGAATACAGCAAATGACAAGCATAACATGTAAAGAGAGAGTGCAGTGAAGGGGCCCAGGGGTCAGGGCATCGGTCTTGTACTCAAAAGGTACTGGGATCAAATCTCAGTCAGGATGCTGTTCTGTGTCCTTCAGCAAGACACTTTATTCCATTTGCTCCAGTTTACTCAGCTGCGAATTAAGTACCAGTTTAGACTGGGGAATTAACCTGCGATGGACTGGTGTCCCATCCAGGGGTAGTCAAGCACTCTCGTTTGCTTAGCACTATGGAAACCGGGTATAAGCACTGGCTTTATAAGCCCTTGATGCTTGATGGAATTTAACTTTAACTTAAATGTAAAGGTTCAAAGTATTGTTCCATTTTGATTTATACTTTGACTGTACATATGATTTGAGGGACAATTAATCGTAAAAGAATGAGGGCAGGTGAGGTTTAAAGCTGTTTTTATGGTTCAAGCTAGAACTAAGTCTAGACTTGGCAAATTTAGTGCAGAAAATTGACAAATTTGTGCACCATTAGTTTTTAGTTTTGATCTGCTCAGTGGTGGGAGCTGTGATTTGGAATTGATAGTTATAATTTCCTTTCCATCATTTTTTTTTTTTTTTTGTCCACTTCATACAGGGATGTGACAAACTTGTGTTTATTTAAGGGTTAGTTCACAAGTCAAGCAAGTTCATTTTATATTAAGTAGTCCTTGATAGATGGAAAGAAAATCTAGTGTAACACAAATGTACAGTAAGATAATACCCTCTCACTACATGTATATCCAATTACCTCAAGTGCCCTGGTGACAAGAGAGAAAAGTGGTACATGTTTTTACAAGTACAATCAGTTTAATTTACATGATGTACTTTACAGTACATAATATATATTTGTGATTTATAATGCGCCATTTGCCAGTGCTTTAAAGTGCTGGACCCAGTTGGTTAAGTTCTCCGGCTGCCATATGAGTTGCCGCACAGGAACTTGAGTGGGTCAGGATGGGAAGTGAACGAACACTGCGTTTGCGCGCTTTCGTAAGAAGGCGAGGGCCATTCAACCATTACCACTTCTCTCAACAACTGAATGGGGGAGCATGAGCTGCAAACGATGTACATACATGTACTGTAATACAAGGCAAATGCTCAATTCCACAGTTGATGTACTGTACCAATGCTGCAACATGAAGGAAAATTATGAGCAAATCTGCTCTGTTAAAGGAGTACCAGACCATGGACAGCAATATTTGATGGAAACATAATTTACTGTTTAAGACCAGGATTTTTTTGGTGGGGTGGGGAACCTGCAAGTTTTTTCCCTCCAGAGGGATGACCCTTTTATGCTGCTGGATTCCACAGGTACTAGAAGTACAGTGAGACTGTCATTAAAAAAATATTTAAAGAAACAAGAATTTATTGATAATCTGATTAATTTAATGAATAAAGTAATCAAATAATTTCACAACAAAGAACTGATGTTTCAGGCAAGACATACATTCTTAGCTCAAGTTACTCATCAACTACAACTTCTTAGCAAGTTTTCTTTTACATCCTGTGTCGAACTGTGTGTCCTGTATGCCTTCTCACACAATATAAGACATGCTTTGATCTAATACCCATTTCTTTGCACTGCAGCATGTACACATTGCTGCCTTTCCTACTGTTGAGCTCATAACCCTTTAATTCAAGATCTAAAATTTGGTACTTAGCCTCCCAAGTTTTTCCCCTCATATTGTGATTTTGAAAATTTGCAGATGGTAGCCTTAAAGACAGTTCTTTACTGTTTCTAGTAAGTCAATTCAGAAAGAACAGCAAAGAATTGTAGCTGCAGTTTACTTATGCAGTGGGCAGTTTCAACCCCCACCAAATAAATTTTGCTCTTCCACATTGCATATTTCCTCTAAGTCCCCACCCATCATTTTTGTGGTTTGGCTATGTTACTATATGTAGTTGTCCACAGGCATCAAATGACATTGCCTCTTTAAAACACCTCATCAGTCAGTTTGACAATATAAAAACAGGATTTACCTTAACTGTGTATGAGTCCTAGACCAATTGATCAATCAAGATACCTGAGACTGAATCTGTCATAACAGGAAGTAAGAGTCAAAACCCTGCACTTCCTGTTTCATAGTGACTGTCTCTTATACCATAAGACAAGTGGTCATCAGTTATCTTAATTGTGCTTATGTATAAAGTGTCTGGACTTCCTTCTTTTCTGGAGAGGAATATTCAAGACAAGAGTTTGAAAATCCATACGTCTTGCTGCCCGGGACAACCAAAATTCTTAATACTGTACTTCACGTGCCCGGATGGACAACTTGGCTTACAGCAAAATTGACATTGCATATAAGGGCCTACTGTATACGAAACAATTTTCACAGGCAAGGTTATTCACTTTCAGGACAACCACAAATTCGGATACTCCTGCTCTTTGGGCAAGTTCATTTTTGGTTGAGATGCAGATCCCTGATTTAGAATGCAAAGTCTACCCCTTACTCTTCCTTACTCACTCCCACTTCCTTATTGGCTCCCCCCAACCCCTCTGCAACAATTACCATTGCACCCTCGCAATCCATCACGTTCTCCCCAACCCCTCTGTAGCAATTGCCACTGCACCCTCACAATCCATCACGTTCTCCTTGCTTGCCCCCTGTACAACCTTCCCAGAGCTTCCCTCGCTCCCCACAACTTAATTGCTGAGTTCTTCCAGAAAAATCTTCCGGATAAAATGATCTCCTTCCTTCAAAATTATTCTCCTCTTCCAGCCCCTCTCTCTACTTTGTTTTTGTTTCAACCATGTACCTCCTCTCTCGATAACAGCTTTCTGACTTTTTGTACTTGAATTTCTCTCATTTCCCCCCCCCCCCCCCTGTTTCCTTTCCTTCCTACCTCTAGAATGATCTAACCTCTCAGGCACAATTTGACCCTCGTTGTCGTGGTGCTGTTAAGCCCTTATCAAACAAACAAACAAACATCTCACATTTGAAACCATTTTGATGATAATTAGTGTTTTACCATTTATAATGAATCATTTATTTGTTTAAAAGAAAATGGTAATTTTAGAGATTTGCTTGTCAAGGGAATTTTGAAATAACAGATCTAAGTTTTAATACTCTTATCATTAAAAATTATTTAAGTATTTATAAGAAATAATTAGATTAATTTGAACATTTGCATCAAAAGTTTTCAGTATTATCACACATAAACAAACAGTGTCTTCAAATTCTGTTGAGACTCTAAAATTAAATATTTTTTAAATTACGCTCCTTCAAATGAAAGGCTTCATTTTCAAATCAATCATCAACCATGGCGAACCTGTACATGTCAGTCTTGTAGGAAAATCCCTAAGGTAGGCAGCAGATGTAGAAAATTGAAAGTTTTATTTTCATATTCTTTGTAACTAATATTAATCATCATTGTCCTTATATCACCCCAGGTATAGAAAATTTAATTTGATCCCTTTGTCTTCAGTATCTATCCATCATATCCATCCAATGTTATAGATTATAATAAATTGTACAAAAAACTGTACACTTTATCTCCTAAGCAAGTCAAGTACTTTGTTGTGATGGAACGCTGGGCATGCATATGCTTCTTGTGTGACCTTATCACAAGCTTTTTTTAAGTGCCTCAATGCTTCCTACAGTAATTGTCATTGAAAATTTGTATTAGACTACTGTATGTGTGTGTAGGTGAGGCAAAGTAAGATGATGATTTTGCTGTTTGAAATAGAATGAACATCTTGATTGCTTGCTTGCATGAATATAACTGTATGTACTGTGAAGAAAAACAGTGGGCATGTACAGTAGACTGTACAGCAAAATTATTGAACTGGACTACTGTATACCTTTTGCTCAATAAAATATTGGCATTTTCTGTTGTTACTCTGAAATTATTTTCTTCCCTCACAATTGCTATTTCTTCCTGCAGTTCTGTGGATGTAAACTTTAGAAACCATTTAGCTTTGTTGAGGTCTGGATGGTTCAGTGTGAGGCCATTCCGCAGTCTTGTCACACACACAAAGGGCTGCAGGAGAATGGCTCTCTAGCAGAATATCTATGTATCAGGAGCAGAAACTTCTTGGAAATGGTTGCACATGAGTTTGTAGTCATGACAGGGACAATCAAACCCCTAGATTGGTTGCACATGAGTTGTTAATAGTGACAGGGACAATCAAACCCCTAGATTGGTTGCACATGAGTTGGTAGTCATGACAGGGACAATAAAACCCCTAGATTGGTTGCACATGAGTTAGTAATCATGACAGGGACAATCAAACCCCTAGATTGGTTGCTCATGAGTTGGTTATCATGACAGGGACAATCAAACCCCTAGATTGGTTGCACATGAGTTGGTTATCATGACAGGGACAATTAAACCCCTAGATTGGTTGCACATGAGTTGGTTATCATGACAGGGACAATTAAACCCCCAGATTGGTTGCACATGAGTTGGTTATCATGACAGGGACAATTAAACCCCTAGATTGGTTGCTCATGAGTTGGTTATCATGACAGGGACAATTAAACCCCCAGATTGGTTGCACATGAGTTGGTTATCATGACAGGGACAATCAAACCCCTAGATTGGTTGCACATGAGTTAGTAGTCGTGACAGGGACAATTAAACCCCTAGATTGGTTGCTCATGAGTTGGTTATCATGACAGGGACAATCAAACCCCTAGATTGGTTGCACATGAGTTAGTAATCATGACAGGGACAATCAAACCCCTAGATTGGTTGCACATGAGTTAGTAATCATGACAGGGACAATCAAACCCCTAGATTGGTTGCACATGAGTTAGTAATCATGACAGGGACAATCAAACCCCTAGATTGGTTGCACATGAGTTGGTTATCATGACAGGGACAATTAAACCCCTAGATTGGTTGCACATGAGTTGGTTATCATGACAGGGACAATTAAACCCCTAGATTGGTTGCTCATGAGTTGGTTATCATGACAGGGACAATTAAACCCCTAGATTGGTTGCACATGAGTTAGTAATCATGACAGGGACAATCAAACCCCTAGATTGGTTGCAAATGAGTTAGTAATCATGACAGGGACAATCAAACCCCTAGATTGGTTGCACATGAGTTAGTAATCATGACAGGGACAATCAAACCCCTAGATTGGTTGCACATGAGTTAGTAATCATGACAGGGACAATCAAATCCCTAGATTAGTTGCACATGAGTTAGTAATCATGACAGGGACAATCAAACCCCTAGATTGGTTGCACATGAGTTAGTAATCATGACAGGGACAATCAAACCCCTAGATTGGTTGCACATGAGTTAGTAATCATGACAGGGACAATCAAATCCCTAGATTGGTTGCACATGAGTTGGTTATCATGACAGGGACAATCAAACCCCTAGATTGGTTGCACATGAGTTAGTAGTCATGACAGGGACAATCAAACCCCTAGATTGGTTGCACATGAGTTGGTAATCGTGACAGGGACAATCAAACGCCTAGATTGCTTGCACATGAGTTAGTAATCATGACTAGGACAATCAAACCCCTAGATTGGTTGCACATGAGTTAGTTATCATGACAGGGACAATCAAATCCCTAGATTGGTTGCACATGAGTTGGTAATCGTGACAGGGACAATCAAACCCCTAGATTGGTTGCACATGAGTTAGTAGTCGTGACAGGGACAATCAAACCCCTAGATTGGTTGCACATGAGTTAGTAATCATGACAGGGACAATCAAACCCCTAGATTGGTTGCACATGAGTTAGTAATCATGACAGGGACAATCAAACCCCTAGATTGGTTGCACATGAGTTAGTAATCATAACAGGAACAATCAAACCCCTAGATTGCTTGCACATGAGTTAGTAATCATGACAGGAACAATCAAACCCCTAGATTAGTTGCACATGAGTTAGTAGTCGTGACAGGGACAATCAAACCCCTAAATTGGTTGCACATGAGTTGGTAATCGTGACAGGGACAATCAAACCCCTAGATTGATACAGAAAGGGATTTTTTATTTTTTTAGCTAGTTTTACATGTATGTCCTGAAAGCTGTTTTGTTAGAATAGTATGTGTCTGTGGCCTTTGGTAAACCAGTTGCAGAACACCGTCATTACAGTACTGTACATGTGTTATTCTGTAGTACATTACAAGTAGAAATGATATGTTATCTATAGTACATTACAAGTAGAAATATTGTGTTATCTATAGTACATTACAAGTAGAAATTATGTGTTATCTATAGTACATTACAAGTAGAAATGATAAGAGTTCACCACATTTCTTTTGTTTGTATGTCCATCTTAATTTACAGATCTACAGTAGCTTTTAATGGACATCGGAGTGCGAGTTGTTCGAGGTCCAGACTGGAAGTGGGGGAATCAGGATGGTGGAGAGGGGTTTGTGGGTACCGTCGTGGAAGTGGGTAAGAAAGGCAGCAATGTCTCACCCAAGAAGACGGTGATTGTTCAGTGGGACAATGGCACGCGTACAAACTATCGTATGGGCTACCATGGAATGTATGACCTGAGGATTTATGATAATGCTACTGTTGGTGAGTATTTTGCCTGGTCTTGAACCTTTGCCGTCAGTACGGTAGTAGAGCAGTCATGATGTTGATTTATCAGATAATGATGATCATGGACAAAATTATCGCAATATATTTATTCTATTTTTTCGCTTCTTCCTATCCGCTCTCCCATTTCTCTCCATCCTAACCCAAGCACCTTAGTTTTTAACACCCACTTGGCACATTTGACTCTTGACTGTTGCAGTGCCATTAAACATCAACAAACCAAACCAAACCAATATATTTATGACTTGATATCTAAGTTGTTTTATTGTAGTTATTATATATGGACAGGTAGAGGCAACATAAGCAAAATTGATTTAGAATCCGCTTAAAAATATGACAAGCAATTTATCATTTCATCAAAATCAGTTAAAAATGATCCATTTTACAGCTTTTTGTGCAAATATGCAAATTTTTGTGTTACTCTTGCGATGTAAGAATTGGACATACAGTAGTCCATTGCTTTTTATTCCTCTGACCTTCTCTTGGAAAAAGGGGAGATAAAGGGGAGACTAATGAAGAGGATTTGATCTTTACCATACCCCAACCAAGGCATTTTGAACAGTTTCAAGGTCTGAAATTAAGGGAAGAAATAGCAAAAAAACAAAAGTATTAGGAGGTGTTTTCCTGTTCATACATCACAGTTTTTCAATATATTAAGAATATTTGAAATTTTGATTACTCATAACTTGAAAACTGCTCATGATATTTTCAAAATTGTTTAATGCTCTTTATGGTACGGTGGTTGAACAGAAAAATGCTCTTTACGGTATGGTGGTTGAACAGAAAAATGCTCTTTACGGTATGGTGGTTAAACAGTAAGCTTTTGTATCTGTCCATAGACCCCTAAGATATTGTAGATACATGTACTGTATACTGCCCACAAATGTAGGATTTTCAGCATGCAAAGTTCATTTCTATCTTAAAGCTCAAGTTTAAAGAAATGAAAGTTTAACACAGTCAGATTTGCAGAAAATGTATTGTTTCACTTTCAATGATTTTCATACATTTTTGATTCCCATGCTTTTGTTTTGATCTGCCATTGAATTATAGTCTGTAACTCCATGATAATGCACTTAACATGTATTACCATCTGTTCATAGCTACAAGGCATTTTTGATTCCTTGTAATAAACACCACAACAATGTAAGGACAAGTGACATATCTTGATACTGCACCTACAGTATACATGTGAGGCACAGTGCTGACATGTAGTACTGTTTGCCCATTTTGGAGGGTGACACCAGTCAATAGGAATCTTTCCATTTTCACAGTTTTCCATGAACTATTTGATAGCTATCTTTGTTTTTGTCTTGAATTGTATGTACAATGGAAGAATATGACATGGACATGTGTTACTCCATGGTAAGTCAAATGAATGTAAACATGTTTTGCATTTTAAGTCAAAAGGATATAAATGTTTACCTGTGCCAATTAAAGTCAAAATCATGTCGACATGTCTCAGTTCCAAACTATTGGTTGAAAGAATATGAAAATGTTTGTCCCAAGTAAAGACAAAAGGATGTAAACATGTTTTGCCCCCAACAAAAATCAAAATGATGTGCACATGCTTTACTCCCTAAACTAAAATCTCCCTATAGAGGCTACTGTATGTCTTTATTTGTACAGTACTGTTGTCAGTAATATGAACTCTACAACCATAATATCAAAGCATAGGGGTACACACATGTTTCTTTCTGCTAAAGCAGCCAAGGGGAGAATGCCCATGAAAATAGCCACAAATCCGGTATTAGTTGGATCTGGTAATTGATTGGAAGTACATGCAGGTTTCAGGCACACTGTGATTAATAACTACACTAGTGTAGTTATTAACCACATGTGTGCTGTAGGTGTAGGAATGTAATTAACTCTCCAGATGAGAATATTTTTATCTGATAAGTTCCAGATTTATCTATCACTCACTGATGAAAGCATGACATGCCACATCCACAAAGGTGATGGGAAATGATTTTATTGTTCAGTATTGTAAATATATCTCTCATGTATCTTGTGTATATATATATATATATACATGTAGAAATGCATTTTAAAACCGATTCCTGGTGCATGAAGGCAGCACATTTTTTAAAGGTATAAAGTTGTTCACTACAAATACAATTTTGCACATTAGAATGTTAAAATGTTAACTTATATAAAAATTATTTCAGGTTGGGTAAACGTTCATCATTCTTTACAAATGTGCAAAATCTTTACATCATTGACAGACATGAAAAGATTTACGTTTCTGGCGGTTATAATAGCAGGTTTTTTTGTAGATTTCTTGAGTAAGCAACATTATATGTCGTAAATATGTGTTTTAAAAACGTCCCCAATGTAATTGTGCAATGAATAGTACATCAAATTGCGAAAGACGGAAGCATATGAAGATGAATTTATTACATTAATATTATTTCTGTCACGATTTTTAGTGGGAAGATTTTCGACACCTTTATTCAGAACTGGGAAATTTTTATAATTAATTCTAACTCGGGTCATTGATGTGCTGGTTAATTTTTGTTGCTAGTTTTGTTTCTATTTTCGTCCTCTTTTACGCAACATTTAAAGAAAAAGTATTGTTCCATTTACTTTTAGCTTTCAATTTCCCCTATTGATCGCGAGATATCTGCAATGTTATCAATCACACATACGCCCGTATGAACATAGGGCCTACATGTGGTATTTTTAACATCACAAATGTCTCGCAATCAATAAAGAAAAAATTGAAAGTTATGTTAACAGCATGGCTTGGTTCCCTTCTTAATTTATTTGTGGGACGATACCTTTCCTTTAATCTTTTAACCTGTTAGTGGGAGTACATTGACCTTTGCTTGTGAAAACATGGATTAAACAGTTGTTAAATATGTGATAATAATATGAAATCAAGGATGTACGAACAAGAAAAAAACAATAAGTGCTTGTATTGTTTCCTTATATTTTGTCTTTTGATAGGAGTGCAACACTTGAATATCATATGTAACTCCTGCGCTGTCCACATCACAGGAATGCGTTATAAATGCCTGGAGTGTGAGGACTTTGACCTTTGTGCTTCCTGTTACCATGCCGATAAGCACTTCCTGTCCCACCAGTTTATGTTGTTTGTGAATCAGACTTCTGTTGGGTAAGGACAAACATTTATTTTGGAAAGTTACAAGTTTTTTTTTCTTCTATAATTGTAGTGTTTCATGGAAATAGTTATTCATTGTTAGGTTGTCATGCAAGGTAGAGAGATTTCAGGGAAATGTATCATTCATTAATGACTTTTCATTGTGAGTATTGTGCAATGAGGAAATATGTGTGGCTTGATCTGAATAGTGGTAGACATATTTTACTCAGTTTTTAAAATCATGAAAAAAGAAATAGTTATTGGCAAATCAGTGCTTCGGCTGTGTAATGTGTACACATTCTACACATTTGACCAGTATGTGAGGTCTCTAGAATATTTGAATACGCTTTTCACACACATGACTTTAATTTGTATTATAACCTTTAACATGAAAGTTCAAATTAACTGTAATTAGATAGCCGCCTTAATCCCTTTTAACAGCACAGCTAGGTAATAAAAATGAGGCCACTGTTGTCACAACTCCCATGGATTAGCAAAAACGACATTTAGACTGAAAGCTTTAAATGAATATTAGGTGCTTTTATAACATTTAACAAATGCGCCTTCACGAAAAACAGGTAAATATTGTAACAGGTGCACATACCTGTACAATTAATAATGTTTCCATTTTTTAGCTCTGTGAGGACTACCTCATTGAGGTTATAAATTGGGATGATTTCTGTTAACTTGTGTCACTCATTTTTGCAATGTATTAAGTTAGAGGTTTTTGGCCAGAAATTTGTGAAATTTGGCAGGATTGAAGAGCATGAAAATCTACACACAGGGTGTATTCAGTTTTTCATTTACTATTTGCATACATGAAATACAGCTGATTTCATTTTTTATAATTTCACGAAAATCAGGAGTCAAAACTGAAAAGTATGTGCTGATGCGTAAATAATTAGTTCCATGAGCATGAAGAACTGCATGTAGCTATGCTATGCGTTTAGCAGGTCACAATTGTAATATGACACCACACTGATAAGAAATTGAATAAACCAACAAAGTATTCATGTAGAAGAAATTTGGTACCACCCTATTAGGGACTGGGCAATAACCAAAAGACACACCAGGGGCTTGTTGCCCCAACAAAGGAAGGATTTATATGGATCAATACTTGCTGAATGAGTTGCATTTGGTCCCCAATACACTTGACACTAAGTGGTAGCCCCCATATATATGATGTACACTAATGTTGTTGAATGAGTTGCATTTGGTCTCCAATACACATGACATTAAGTTGTAGCACCATATATATGATGTACACTTATGTCGTTGAATGAGTGCATTTGGTTCCCAATACACTTGACATTAAGTTGTAGCCTCCATATATATGATGTACACTATTGTTGCTAAATGAGTTGCACTTGGTCCCCAATACACTTGACACTAAGTGGTAGCCCCCATATATATGATGTACACTAATGTTGTTCAATGAGTTGCATTTGGTCCCCAATACACTTGACATTAAGTTGTAGCCTCCATATATATGAAGTACACTATTGTTGTTAAATGAGTTGCATTTGGTCCCCAATACACTTGACATTAAGTTGTAGCCCTCATATATATGATGTACACTAATGTTGTTAAATGAGTTGCATTTGGTCCCCAATACACTTGACATTAAGTTGTAGCCTTCATATATATGATGTACACTATTGTTGCTAAATGAGTCGCACTTGGTCCCCAATACACATGACATTAATTTGTAGCCTTCATATATATGATGTACACTTATGTAGTTGAATGAGTGCATTTGGTTCCCAATACACTTGACATTAAGTTGTAGCCTTCATATATATGATGTACACTAATGTTGTTAAATGAGTTGCATTTGGTCCCCAATACACTTGACACTAAGTTGTAGCCCTCATATATATGATGTACACTAATGTTGTTAAATGAGTTGCATTTGGTCCCCAATGCACTTGACATTAAATTGTAGCCTCCATATATATGATGTACACTAATGTTGCTAAATGAGTTGCACTTGGTCCCCAATACACTTGACATTAAGTTGTAGCCCCATATATATGATGTACACTAATGTTGTTGAATGAGTTGCATTTGGTCCCCAATACACTTGACACTAAGTCGTAGCCTCCATATATATGATGTACACTAATGTTGCTAAATGAGTTGCACTTGGTCCCCAATACACTTGACATTAAGTTGTAGCCCCATATAAATGATGTACACTAATGTTGTTCAATGAGTTGCATTTGGTCCCTAATACACTTGACATTAAGTTGTAGCCTCCATATATATGATGTACACTAATGTTGTTCAATGAGTTGCATTTGGTACCCAATACACTTGACATTAAGTTGTAGCACCATATATATGATGTACACTAATGTTGTTCAATGAGTTGCATTTGGTACCCAATACACTTGACATTAAGTTGTAGCACCATATATATGATATACACTAATGTTGTTGAATGAGTTGCACTTGGTCCCCAATACACTTGACATTAATTTGTAGCCTCTATATATATGATGTACACTAATGTTGTGGAATGAGTGCATTTGGTACCCAATACACTTGACATTAAGTTGTAGCACCATATATATGATATACACTAATGTTGTTGAATGAGTTGCATTTGGTCCCCAATACACTTGACATTAAGTTGTAGCCCCATATATATGATGTACACTAATGTTGCTCAATGAGTTGCATTTGGTCCCTAATACACATGACATTGATTTGTAGCCTCCATATATATGATGTACACTTATGTTGTTGAATGAGTGCATTTGGTCCCCAATACACTTGACATTAAGTTGTAGCCTCCATATATATGATGTACACTAATGTTGTTCAATGAGTTGCATTTGGTCCCCAATACACATGACATTAATTTGTAGCCTCCATATATATGATGTACACTTATGTTGTTGAATGAGTGCATTTGGTACCCAATACACTTGACATTAAGTTGTAGCACCATATATATGATGTACACTAATGTTGTTGAATGAGTTGCACTTGGTCCCCAATACACTTGACATTAAAATGTAGCCTCCATATATATAATATACACTAATGTCGTTGAATGAGTGCATTTGGTTCCCAATACACATGACATTAATTTGTAGCCTCCATATATATGATGTACACTTATGTTGTTGAATGAGTGCATTTGGTCCCCAATACACTTGACATTAAGTTTTAGCCTCCATATATATGATGTACACTAATGTTGTTCAATGAGTTGCATTTGGTCCCCAATACACATGACATTAATTTGTAGCCTCCATATATATGATGTACACTTATGTTGTTGAATGAGTGCATTTGGTCCCCAATACACTTGACATTAAGTTGTAGCCTCCATATTTACTTCAAGTTATACCTTACCTTCCATGCTATAATATGCAATCTGGTCACACGACCTGATTCTAACGCACTTCTAACCGAACCTAAAAAACGCAGTAACCAGCCAAGCCCTGACCTCCATAATACCTCTGTACCACCTCAACTCTTTTTCAGCGCGTTTGTTTCACAACATCGCTGAAAACTGGTCACTTTTATTTTATTTTTAATTAACCTTTCTAACTCTTTTCTCTTCGCAGCTTCTACCTGAAGGGTTTTTACGCTGCCCGTTCTCATCTGGCTCGCCTTTTCAAGTCTTCCGAGAGAAGGGTGAGATAGCCATGGGTCCGAGATTTCTTGGCCGACCTACACGACTTTACCCGTAGCCTACACTTAGGATAGCGGGTTTTGTCTCCATTCGTACATAGCGAGTGGCTAGTTCGAGAGCGCCCTACTCTCGTGGTGGGTGTTTTAGGTCCTAGAGCACAGGTTGTGCCTGTCTAGGGACCTCTCGCCCGGGAATTAGTCTTTTCTCCCTTAGCCCCACCCGCCCGAGGTGACCCTAGCGTTATACTATGTATAGTGTTTAACACGTTAGGATATTTCAGTACACCTTCTCGTATGCATTAGGCCAATTTCCTTTTCGATTTTGGCGCATGCGCATTGGGTCTTAGTCACCGCTGGGTAAATGTGGGGTCGCCCTGTAACAACTCTAGGAGCTACAGTTGTTACTAGCGAGCTTATTTTCGTTTTCACGTTAACAGCATATGAATATTTTTATTTTTCTCACACAGTTTGGAGATAAAATATTTAATTTTCAGGATTGAACTTGGGGTGTCGGAGAGACCGTGGGTGGGTCTCTCCGACGACCCAATTACAGGGAAAATAATCTTTCCTTTTTATCTTTACAGACCTCAAGTACACAGTGGTTGGTGTTTCCCACGCTACCCGGCGCTAGTAAAGTCATTACGTTGGATGCGTTTTTCGGGTTTCTAAAGTTTTTCAGATAGAAAATTTTTTGGTTTTAAATTTTTTCTGTTAAAGCAAGTGTTGTTGTTCTGTTTAGAATGCTATGCCTCGTCTCTCTTTAGCGTGTCCGTAAGATCATAGTTACTTTGCCGTGTTTAGGTTTGTACGCTTGACTTACGTTCTTCTCTTAAGAAATTTATTTTTCAGTAAAAAAATTTCTGTTTAAGAGAGTTTTGGTGTTCTGTTTAGACTGCTAGGCCTCGTCTCTCTTTAGCGTGTCCGTAAGATCATACTTACTTTGCCGTATTTGTGTATGTACGCATGGATATATGTTCTTCTCTTTTCAGATATATAAAAGAGATTCACTGAGAAGGTTACGCTCTTAGAGGCGCGCCAGAGCGTAACGGTAAGAGAGAGAGAGAGAGAGAGATTTCCTCTTAGGGCGTTAACGAACGCCGCCTAAGTTGTAAACACGGTTCCAACGGTTCCATTGACAGTCCCTGTCGACTCCACAACCCTTGTAACGCGCCGCGCGGTTGTTGTGAGTTCGGGACAGTTCCATAAGGTTCCGGGAGTCCATACGGTTCCGCGGCCCGTAAAAAGTTACGGGCTAACGGTTCCATTGGACGGTTCCGTAACGGTAAGTGAGAGAGAGAGAGAGAGAACCTCTTAGGGACGTTAACTAACGCCGCCTAAGTTGTAAACACGGTTCCAACGGTTCCATTGGACAGTCCCTGTCGACTCCACAACCCTTGTAACGCGTTGAACGCCGGTTGTTGTGAGTTCGGGACGGTTCCATAAGGTTCCGGAGTCCATACGGTTCCGCGGCCCGTTGTTACGGGCTTAACGGTTCCATTGGACGGTTCCGTGAGTCCATAGGTTCCGCGCCCGTTGTTACGGGCTTAACGGTTCCATTGGACGGTTCCGCGCCCGTTACGGGCGAACGGTTCCATTGGGACGGTTCCATACGGTTCCGCGGCCCGTTGTTACGGGCTTAACGGTTCCATGGGACGGTTCCATACGGTTCCGCGGCCCGTTGTTACGGGCTTAACGGTTCCATTGGACGGTTCCATACGGTTCCGCGGCCCGTTGTTACGGGCTTAACGGTTCCATTGGACGGTTCCATACGGTTCCGCGGCCCGTTGTTACGGGCTTAACGGTTCCATTGGACGGTTCCATACGGTTCCGCGCCCGTTGTTACGGGCGGACGGTTCCATTGGACGGTTCCGCTGCCCGTTGTTACGGGCGGACGGTTCCATTGGACGGTCCCGACGGTTCCGCTGCCCGTTGTTACGGGCGGCCGGTTCCATACGGTTCCGTTGGACCATCCCTGCCGGTTCCGCAGCCCTATGCGCGGCATTGTGCGGTTCGGGACGGATCCATACAGTTCCGGGATCCATACGGTTCCGCAGCCCGTTGTTACGGGCGGACGGTTCCGTGGTCCATACGGGTTCCGCGGCCCGTTGTTACGGGCGGACGGTTCCATTGGACGGTTCCGGGATCCATACGGTTCCGCGGCCTGTTGTTACGGGCGGACGGTTCCGCGCCCGTTGTTACGGGCGGACGGTTCCATACGGTTCCGCCGCCCGTTGTTACGGGCGGACGGTTCCATTCGACGGTTCCGCGGCCCGTGTTTACACGGGTCCGTATTTAACGGGTTCACGCACATCGCACGGTTTAATCGTTATACGCCCACTAGCTACGTGGTCAGGTGACAGGTGACATTCTTGACAAGAAGTATAGCATTGACAGTTATTTTTCTTCTTGGTCCTGTAGCCATTAGCTACGCAGTTCCACGGCTCGTGTGAACGCAATTAAGACTGTCTACGTTGAACGTTACAAGTTCCGTATTTATTTTCACCAGTATCATGGACATGAAGGACAGGTCCCGAGTGTCGATGTTTTTACACACCCAGGATGTCTCGTGATGCGAGCGTGCAAACGCTTTAAATTACGCCCGTGACATCCATCTCACGTGTTACGCGTGCAGATTATGCTGCGAGTCAAATCCCCGCTCTTTGCAGCGATTGGGATCTAGCGGCGTGGTCGGAGCACAGACTCCACCGCGACCGGTACTTTCAAAGAGCGGCGGAGAAAGTGGAGAAGCGACGGTCTGAGAGGCCTCTTCGTCTCCCCACCGCCACCCAGGTCCAAAGCCAGGGAGGCGGGCCGCCGCCCACTCCTAGCGGAGCGCCTCTTGAAAGACGACACCGCACGTTCATCTGGAAGTATAGCATTGAGACAGCTATTTTTCTTCTTGGTCCCGAGCCAACGGCTACGACAGTTATACGGTTCCACGGCCCATGTTTACGGGTCCGCACGGTTCCACGGTCCGTGTTTTACGGGTCCGCACGGTTCCATTGACGGTTCCGCGCCCGTATTTACGGGTCCGCACGGTTCCATACGAGTCCACGGTCGGCGTTTACGGGTCCTTTCGCTTCCATTGACGGCTCCAGTGAGCGGAACTTATCTCTAATGGGATAACGCACACTGTACGGTTCACCCGTTATACGCCCACTCAGCTACTACGCCACGTGGTCAGGTGACAGATGACTTTCTTTACAAGAAGTATAGCATCAGGACAGCTATTTTCTTCTTGGTCCCGTGAGCCATTAGCTACGCAGTTCCACGACTCGTGTGAACGCAATAAAGATTGTCTGCGCGTTGAACATTACCGTTCGTAATTATTTTCACCAGTATCATGGACATGGAGGACAGGTCCTCGGCGCCGATGCTCTACACACCCTTGATGACCCGGCATAGCGTGATAACGCTTCTTTGCTTTACGCCCGGTCACATCCATCTCACGCGTTACGCGTGCAGATTATGCTGCGAGTCCATTCGTGGTACTCTTTGCAGCGATTGGGTTCCAGCGCGTGGTCGGAGCACAGATTCCACCGCGACCGGTATTTTTCAAGGTGCGCCGACCGAGCGCGCGGCTCCGTGTTCGGATGCGCACGGCTCCGTAGTTTTGTAACGGGATATCGTACATCGTATAATTTACCCGATATGCACCCGCTAGCTACGAGCTATGTGGCCAGGTGACAAGTGATAATCTTCACAAGTAGTATAGCGCCGTGAGAGCTATTCTATTCATGGTTCCGTGGCCATTAGCTACGCAGTTCCACGATCATGTGAACACCATTTATACGATTATCCGCGTTGAACGTTACATTTCGCAATTACTTTCACCAGTATCGAGGCACGGAGGACAGGCCTCCCGTGCGTTGGTACGCTACGCACCTCAGAGGTCCCGCTTTTGCATAGCGTGCAAACGCTTCTCTAGACCGTGACGGGCCTGTACGACTCGAGTTTTTGTAACGGGATAACGACACTGTACGATGAACCCCGGTTGAGTTCGCTAGCTAGGAAGCTGCTTGGTCATAGCTACGCTGTCCCACGGCCGTGTGAACTGCCTCTGTAGGATTTTCCGAACGTCACAGTTCCGCGATGTTTTGCGCTATATCATCGACACGACGGGCAGGTCCTAGTGTCGGTGCGTTACGCCGCCTTGACTGTCCTGCGGTGCGCCGCATGTAAACGCTTCTTAGGTTGCGCTTTGGTGTTGTCGACTTGTTCAAACCCGTGTACACCGCTGTGGTCCTCGGTTCGCGATGGGACCGGGTCGGCCAACAAGAGGCGACGCCCACGGGTCTTACGTGAGTTAGTCCCCTTTTTACGGCTAGTTGTAGAGCCATTGGATTCCTTGCACGGGTCCATTAGGGTCCGTGACGGCTCGTATCGGTTCCATACGCCCCCACGGCTTGTTTTACAGCCCCGCACGGGTCCGTAACACAACTTGGCGGCTCCGTCCGGGCATGGGATGACGTTTGGGTCTGTAGTGCTGCTTAGTTCTACAGCAAGGTAACGCATAACGCACGTCACACCCGTTAGTTTCGAGATCCCCACGTCCGTGTGAGCTGACTTGGTGAGATTTTCGCGTTGAACGCCACGGTTCCGCATAGTTTTCACCAGTTCATGGACACGAGGACGAGTCCCCGTTTGTCGGTACGTCACGCTCCCAGGATGCGTCGCGTGTTAGCGCTTGCTCGGGTTTCGAGGCCTAGCGCTCGGGTGATAAGATTTCCTTCTTTACGGGAGGCATACCATCACGAGAGCTATTCCTCCGTGTTACGAGTTCCACGACCGTTCAAACTACTCTGAATGTGATTCTTGCGCCGAAAGAGACCTCGCTCACATTCTACAGATATTAACGCGTTTTACGCAACGCACGATAAACCGGTATCGAACTTCGGATATTGCGACCGTTAGCCGCGTGTTGCAGTGTTCCGCGTCGCCTTTTCTTGCTGGGACGTTTTTAGCGTTCGACGGCAGTCCCCACGCCAGTAGCCGCCCGGCCGCGGCTCCGTGAGTGATTTTATACAAACGGAGTTAACGGCCTATACCAGCGCGCGGCTGTGTGGTAGAGGACCAGTAGCCATGAACTACTGCGTTCCGCGCCGTTTCTCTTACCGACACGATTGAGTACGACGGTCGTCCCCTCTTCCCCACGCAGCTACCGGTTTCAGAGTCTGATGGAACAAACTCAGTTTACGACTCAGATAGCTTGCGTGGCACGTGAACTCCTCCGTATTTCTTACGGCCTCAGTTTATATATATTTTACCTATTCTCAACGGAACGCGTGCACGTGTACTTCTTAAAACCCACGCGCCGCCACTTACTCGGTGGCCCGTGGTGAATAGAGGTATAATGAGATAACGACTCACGTTACAGGTGTAGCACGTTCACGCTATCGTGGACCTAGACGGTCCTTTGGTACTGATCGCTACTTCGTTCGGGACACGCACCAGTACCAGTTGTCCCCTCCGCGTAGCCACGCAGCTTTTGCTCCGTGGTGCACAGCGACATCGTTGGCGGTGGACTCGTGGTTTTTACTTGTCATGCTGACGCCTTTGTAGACCCATAACGGATCTATTATACTTAACGGGTTGCGTGACTTTGTACGGGCGTAAGTCCCCCCCAGTAGCCACGCCGCTTTTCCGCTCCGTGGTGCAGGGTGTTTAACGGTCCGTGTAGTATACACAGGACGCCACCTCTTTCGTGATTTCTACCTCAGTGTTGGGGTTTATGACTCATACGGTTGATTTTAGTACGTTACCCCTACTTGTCAATATTACCTGCATGAAGGATATTTTTCTTGACCATAGGTGGCCTTTTGGTAGACAACCTTACGCTTGGGGTAGCTATTACCAACAACGGCACGTATGGTTCCTTCCATACTTTAACACCTTACAGCTGCTTCCTTGCGGTTTTACGGCCTGTTACTTAACTGCCCGCACAGACATACGGTATTCGTTTTCCGCGCCCGAGCCGTAGGCTCCGCGGTTTCAAGGTTGTTACTATCGTAGTATGCTAACACTTTCTCCAGTCAACTTCTTAGACAAGTTTCGCTGTTGATAGGCGTGGCCTGGAGCTACGCGTCCCGCAACTGCTACGGTTTTCACCCGTCAGATATCACCGCCGGTGCCGACGGGGCTTCTTGATCAAGGTCGGGCACTTTTCTTGTGACCCCTTCTGTCGGAAACTTGGACGGTACTTGACCCTTTTTCGCTCCTCGGGCGCAGGACTAACTTTGGCTGCTCGAGACCTTGCAGGCTTCACGACGAGCCTCGGGTCAGGGACGATTTTTGTCATAGTTCCGTCATGAGCTCTGGGATACCTTGCAGCTATCCACCAGGGTTTTTCCGGTGGGTCTACGGTCTTTGACTCGCGACCACTGGTGAGTTCTGGGAGATCTCTTCGAGTGTGTCATGTGACATTTTCCTCCGATAGATCATCCAGTGGCTTTCTGTTAAAGTAGTCTGAACTGTTCATAGAATGGCCGGTATGCACTCGGTTGGGGCATAACCTCTTTTCACGGATCTCTCGTGCGGCGTTCGAGAAACCGCTTTTTGCGGTTTTTCTCTTGTTTTTGGTCTGACTCACTTTTCGACGTTCGTGTTCCCCGCTAACTTTAGCTCTTACGCTGTTATGCGCTAACAATTTTTCCCTTGTCCGGATTTCTTCAATTCGTTTTCATTGGTACACGCGCGTTCCCAATCGTAGTTTCCTCGCCGGTTCTGTCTCGTGGGCGAATCCGTGTGGCTTGTGGCGTTTTTGTGGACACTTTGCTGTAATTGTGTCCAAACGCTCTTCCGGTTGGCTTGTTTTTCTGGGCTTTACGCTCAGGTTCTTTCGAGGTTTGCCTCCGTTACTGTCAACGAATGGTGCCTTGTTCGGTTTGACTGTACCGCCGTGGTTTCCTATGTTTTAGTTCCTCCCACTCTTGAGGTCTTTCATCCTTCCGAGGTGAAGGAATTTCGCCCTTAAACGGGATTCGGTTCGTGTGAGTTTTCGTACCAGCCAAAAAAAAAAAAAAAAAAAAAAATGTGCGGCGATCTGAACTCCCTTCCTTCCTATCCTCGGTTGCAATCTGATTGCATATTATAGCATGGAAGGTAAGGTATAACTTGAAGTAAATTTACCCGCTAAGCGTAGCGGGATATTTACTGAGTTATACTTACCTTCCATGCATCCCGCCCCCCCTCTCGTTCAGGCCTCGGTGGAATGTTGAGTGAGGTGGTACAGAGGTATTATGGAGGTCAGGGCTTGGCTGGTTACTGCGTTTTTTAGGTTCGGTTAGAAGTGCGTTAGAATCAGGTCGTGTGACCAGATTGCATATTATAGCATGGAAGGTAAGTATAACTCTCGTAAATATCCCCGCTACGCTTAGCGGGGTAAATATATGATGTACACTAATGTTGTTGAATGAGTGCATTTGGTTTCCAATACACTTGACATTAAGTTGTAGCCTCCATATATATGATGTACACCAATGTTGTTGAATGAGTTGCACTTGGTTCCCAATACACTTGACATTAATTTGTAGCCTCTATATATATGATGTACACTAATGTTGTGGAATGAGTGCATTTGGTACCCAATACACTTGACATTAAGTTGTAGCACCATATATATGATGTACACTAATGTTGTTCAATGAGTTGCATTTGGTACCCAATACACTTGACATTAAGTTGTAGCACCATATATATGATGTACACTAATGTTGTTCAATGAGTTGCATTTGGTCCCTAATACACATGACATTGATTTGTAGCCTTCATATATATGATGTACACTATTGTTGCTAAATGAGTTGCACTTGGTCCCCAATACACATGACATTAATTTGTAGCCTTCATATATATGATGTACACTTATGTAGTTGAATGAGTGCATTTGGTTCCCAATACACTTGACATTAAGTTGTAGCCTTCATATATATGATGTACACTAATGTTGTTGAATGAGTGCATTTGGTCCCCAATACACTTGACACTAAGTTGTAGCCCTCATATATAATATACACTAATGTTGCTAAATGAGTTGCATTTGGTTTCCAATACACTTGACATTAAGTTGTAGCCCTCATATATATAATATACACTAATGTTGCTAAATGAGTTGCATTTGGTCCCCATTACACTTGACACTAAGTGGTAGCCCCCTTATATATGATGTACACTAATGTTGCTAAATGAGTGCATTTGGTCCCCAATACACTTGACACTAAGTTGTAGCCTCCATATATATGATGTACACTAATGTTGTTGAATGAGTGCATTTGGTCCCCAATACACTTGACACTAAGTTGTAGCCCTCATATATATAATATACACTAATGTTGCTAAATGAGTTGCATTTGGTTTCCAATACACTTGACATTAAGTCGTAGCCCCATATATATGATGTACACTAATGTTGCTAAATGAGTTGCACTTGGTCCCCAATACACTTGACACTAAGTTGTAGCCTCCATATATATGATGTACACTAATGTTGTTCAATGAGTTGCATTTGGTACCCAATACACTTGACATTAAGTTGTAGCACCATATATATGATGTACACTAATGTTGCTAAATGAGTTGCATTTGGTCCCCAATACACTTGACACTAAGTTGTAGCCCCATATATATGATGTACACTAATGTTGCTAAATGAGTTGCATTTGGTTTCCAATACACTTGACATTAAGTTGTAGCCCCCATATATATGATGTACACTAATGTTGTTGGATGTAACATAAAATTACGGTGTTGTTCCCCTCCAACTGTGGCCAATAAAGTTTCAATGAAACAATGCCTATTTTGTCTTTCCCAATTTAGTTACAACAGGTCTACAGATCATTCACAAGGGAAATATATCTATCATCAAAACTCACAATGCATAAATGACTTGTCTTTTGTTAAGAATGTTCTTTTTTAACATAATTATTTAATCTCATCATAGGCAGGCTTCCACAATTTCCAAAAAAAAATCCGTTCCAAAAGACCTAACATGTAACCAGTAAAAGCAGGTCCCTGGGAAACATTACACAAACTTAAAACAGATCAGGTTTTACACATTCGATTGCAAAAGTATCCAAAGTCAATAAACTACGAGAAACACATTATTAAAATTAATTTCGCTTTGATAGGGGTTAACCTATATATATATATATATATATAAAAAAAAAAATTGTACAATGTGTTTTGGCAAAATCTTTTTTGGACAGGATCTGTCTTTCTAACACATGTAACTCAAGAGAGCTCTATACAATTTCATGGAAATCACGTTAGATTTGCGGGATTAAAACTTTCACTTTCCACATGTAGATGTGTTGTTTATTTCAGGCAGACTTTCCTCAAGTGCAGACGAGAAATGTGTCCCTTTCTTATCAATCCATACCAAGCAGAACTGCAATTCCTGGGGACAGGGGACAAGTCCCTTAGGACTTAAAACAACAATACATCATCTTTTTGAGAAAAAAAGAAAGTCACTTTGTGGAGAAAAAGTATGAATCTACGCCCCTCCCTTCACTTTAAGGAGGGGAATTACAGCCCTGCTACCAGGAATTATCAAGGAGTAATTATATTTAATCGTTTGATTATTCAAGTTATACAAGTTTTGAGTTTTGTGTCTTTGACTTGTATGTTTTAAATGTTGTACAAACATGTGTGTTAAGTATTTTAACTGGGTTTGTGTTTTTGTTCAGTTTTCAATGTACTGTGTCGTTCACGACTCATGCCTCGACCACATCAACACCATCCAAAATAAAGCCCTCAGGCTTTGTCTAGGTGCCTACAGGACTTCCCCAATCACCAGCCTTCATGTTGAAGCCAACGAACCACCCTTTTTACTTAGATGTAGAAAGCTTAGCCTCTCCTATGCTTTTAGAGTCCTCACCATCACCCAGAACCCTGTTTACAACCTCATTAGGTACCCCAATTTCTCCACCCTCTTTGGTAGGACTAAAACCCTATCCCCTCCCTGTAGCTTACGCATTAATTCAGACCTCTTCCATCTCAGCATCAACCCCACCACTCTCGGCACCTTCTCCTGGCCTACTTTTCCTCCTTGGGCCACCCCCTCCCTTCTATCCACCTGGGCCTCTCCACTCATCACAAAACCAAAACCCACCCTAACCTCTTCATCAATCTCCACAACCAAATCAAAGACCAACTCTTAAATTTCACATCCATTTATACTGATGGCTCCAAGGAAGGCAACAAGACAGGTGCTGCTGCCGTCATTTAAGACATCACCCTCAGTAGCAGACTTCCCGACTACTAGTCCATCTTTTCAGCCGAGGCAAAGGCCATTCTCCTTGCCCTCAACTTTATTGAGTACTCTCCGCTCAGCCACTTTGCCACTATCTCCGTCTTAAAGACTGTCCTTACTTGTTTACTGAATCTTAAATGGGATAACTTCACATCCAAGCTCCTCCTCCAGAAACTCCTCTCGCCCACACTCTACAGGAAAAGTATTATTTTCTTCTGCATACCCAGCCATGTTGGCATCCCTGACAATGACAGGGCTGATGCAGCCTGCATCAGCCGCTAAGCTTGCCCTAAACGTCCTCCCTAACCCATTTCCCAAAACCCTTTCTGACATCAAACTGCTTATCGCTTCCCTTGTTCGTGACCGCTGGCAAACCTCATGGGACGCCCACTGCAAATTGATAACAAACTCCTCATCATCCAGCCCACCATTCCAATTAAACCCACCATCAACAACCTCTCTTGCCGACAACATTCATATTACCCGTCTTGGAATAGGTCACACTCACTCACTCCCACCTCCTTCTTGGCTCCCCCCAACCCCTCTGCAACAATTGCCATTGCACCCTCACAGTCCATCACATTCTCCTTGCTTGCCCCTGTACAACCTTCCCAAAGCTTCTCTTGCTCCCCAGAACTCAATTGTCAAGTCCCTCCAGAAAAACCCTCCGGATAAAATTATCTCCTTCCTTCATCATGCTTCTCTCTACTACTATATTTAGTCCCCCTCTCCCCCCTCCCCCCCCCCCCCCCTCCCCCTCCTCTACTTTGTTTTTTTCTTCACCCGTGCACCACTCTCGATCCAAGCTTTCTGACTTTTAGTTCTTGTATTTCTCTCATTCTCCCCTGTTTTCTTTCCTTCCCTACCTCTAGAATAATCTAACCTCTCAGGTACAATTTAACCCTTGTTGTAGTGGTGCCGTTAAGCCCTCATCAAACAAACAAACATTAAGATAACTGCCTTAGTAGTTTTGAACCAAGCTTATACCCACCCAGATTTATTGCATGATCATTATAGAGTTTGTAAGGGATGAATAATTGAATCCACTAAAAATGAATGTAAGTAAGTAACTGTGCTCCCTTTCCCCTTGTATTATTGTTTTAGTCTTATTTTTCCATTCTCACTCTCGAATGTTTTAACATCCTTAGTTACTCCTTGGGACTTAAAGCCGTCAAAGATACAGTTTACAAGATAAATAAAAGCATTTTGTATGGTACTATCTCAATTTCACCTTTTTTATAGGATAAGAATTCCGAAGAGGGAAGGCTCAAGGAAAGTGGTAGCTAAGGGCTTGTTTCCGGGTGCAAAGGTTGTGAGAGGTCCAGACTGGGATTGGGGCAATCAAGATGGTATGATCTCAGACATTGTTTTTTCTTGTTATAAGTTTGGCAGGGTGAGTTTCCATTAAAGAATTTGAAGTTTTTCAAAACATTCTCTGTCCCATTGAAGACACTTTGGAGGAGAGAACTAAAGAAGTGGAATTGCTATTTGCAGATACTGAGATAAGAATAAGATACAAAATTGCAATATATGACAATTTGTTTTGGAAAAATTTTCAAATTTCAAGAAATGTGCATATTATTGAAAGAAATTTTCATACTTTCTTTCAAATTGCTTATTTTAAAACAAAATTGCATGTTCTCTAAAGAAAGTTGCATTTCTTACAAAAGTTGCTTATTTTCACAGAAAGATTTATATTTCAAATTGCAATCATATACCCTAAATTGTGTAGATCTCTAGTTGGCTTGGTTCAGCATATTGCGGAGTTTGTAATATCTCATGCAATTTTTAAAGATTTGTATTATTATCATAATTAAATCAAACAAATTTGTATACTTTATGAATAGATTAAGCCTGACAAAAGTTGTGACATATTTTCTTGATTTTATTTGCAGGAGGGGAAGGGAAAGTTGGTAAGCTCTTAGACATACGTGGATGGGACAACGAGTCGTTTCGCAGTGTTGCAAGTGTTCAGTGGGCATCGGGCGGCACAAATGTCTATCGTGTTGGTCACAAGGGCAAAGTGGACGTGATGTTTGTGGAGGCGGCACCGGGAGGCTATTACTATATGGCACACTTGTGTAAATTGGGTATGTGTCTCTTTGTTGACTTAAGAATAGAGCAGAAATTGACTGGTACTAGGGCTGTGCATCTCCCTCCCCCTCCAACCTCATAAAAAAATAATATTAATAATCCGGACTTCAGAAATGTTGAAGGAACTGGTTCAATCCCCACAATAACCACCGCATAACCGCATGGCCCTCTCAAAATAAACAAGGAATGTCACAAAACTTGAATAGGGGCCTTATATAAGTCTTCAAATTACCCGTAAGGCTTAAAAAATAATGATCCATGGTTTGTAACCCGCTATAAACAGCTTGCAGAAATAACGTACCAGCACGTAAATTTGCCGTGACTCGCAAGCATTTTAAAATGTTTTCAGCACTTATGACTGTGCTGTAAAAGATTCCAAACTGCGTTACCCTGAAGCAGCTATTCGCAGGAAAAATATTCTAACCCATTCCTATTCCCAACTACTGTATTTGATATAATCCCTATGGAAATGGCGGTGATCTTTGCGAACCCACGCTAAAATCTTGTGCAACTTTGAAACATTTTTGTTCGTTTATTTCGCAATCTGTTTTTCCTTTTTGTGCAATCTATTTGACTCGTCAGGTAAACTGCATTTATTTGTGGTGAAAATAACTATCAAAGCTTTTTTGTCTGAATTTCTGGGTCAGTTTTACAGCTTGTAAAATAGGTGTTAACCCTTAAAGGGCCAGATCGACAAAATGTTTGTCGATTAGGAAGTGCGATTTTCAATAAATAATTTTGGGACCATACCAACTGATACAGAGGTAATTTGTATATCATTTGAAAGGACTCCTTTGATTTTTTTATATTCTAACTGTTTTTGATGGGGTCATATTGAGATTTGCAGAGTAAAATAGAGCCAAACATTATTAATTTTCATATTTTCACCCAAATTTCCCAAAAATTGATAAATGTTCAGGATAACTAAAAAAATAGTTTTAACTTTATTTTTGGTGAAAGTCATTCATGAATATTAAATACTGTAATTCTATTCAAATTTTGCCAAAACTGATCTCAAATTTGAAATTGTTGGGCATTTTACACTGTTTTTTACCATTTTTGGTCCATTTTCAAGCAACATTAAAAAAAAGATATATAGCTCTTGAATGGAAATCAGAACGGAATGTTTTTACTGCCATCTGATAGACCTTGAAGCCAGCTTTCAAATGAGCCACTATGTTGATGCATAGCCCCCTCAAAAAAAAAAAAAAAATACCATTGCAACTTTATGAAGATATGCAACTTTGCGAAGATTTTGGTTGACGGAAAGACTTTACCGTAAAGACACATTTTTTACTAAAAAATTGTGTAATAAACGTAATTGAAGATCTACATGTAGGATTTATGATAAAATAGTTTGAAAGAGGTGAACACTGAAGGTGGCAGTTTCAAGTAGAGGTAAATCAGTACGTTTTTTTTCAATTCTTTTCAGGCCTGTTGACTAGTATGTGTAAATCCTGTATACCTGTTGTGCGAAATCATGACCATACACAGCATTTCATACATTTCTACAGTAAATAATAGAGTATATTTTACTTATTTTACAAACAAATCGACCATCTTGGGTGAGAATATACTGTATATACTTTTTAGAATGTTAAGTTTATCTAGGTCATGAAACTTTTTTTATAAGAAAATGAGTAAGTTGGGATGATATTTGCATTTTCCCAACCATGAAATCATTCCCATATCTTATTCCATTCCTTATTTTGAGGTGATTTGCATATTAATATGCAAAATATAATAAACAACCTTATGAATATCATACAATTGATTTTCAACATTTTCAAGAGCCTACAAACAACAAAACTTCATTTTCAGGTTAAAGCTTCCTACAATATTGTAAAAATTGATAATAATGGGTCATGATATAGGTCAAAGTGTGACAATTTGAACTAATTTGCATATTCCAATTGTTCCTACTTCCAAACCAATCGTGAATGGTATCATTGAAAAGAACTTTTCATCAACATTTCATAAATTCTATCAAAAATGCCACAACTGCTTAGCACAAGAGAGTACATAAACACAAACTTAGGCAGTTTTGTTCACAGGGCATGCATATTAAATGAGCTAATTTGCATAAATTTACATATTCCAGTGTAAAAGTATGTGGGCCATTGTGAATATCAAAGTATTACATTTCAGTTGACACATACTTGTAATGATAGCAATGGAAAAGAAAATGTGGAAGAAAGCATTATCTAAAATGTTTTCCAAAAATACAGATTCTAAATGGGAGGATCAGGCATGGTTTAACCTAATGCAGATTTACGCCTGTTGTTTATCAGGCCTAAGCCTCCACATTAAAAGTAGCTCTTAAAATTTGGTGAATCATAGCCAAATACAGCCCCATTCATAGCTAATTTCTTGTGTTATTGTATGATACATCAAGTGTTATTGTATGATACATCCAGTGTTATTATATGATACATCCAGTGTTATTGTATGATACATCCAGTGTTATTGTATGATACATCCAGTGTTATTGTATGATACATCCAGTGTTATTGTATGATACATCCAGTGTTATTGTATGATACATCCAGTGTTATTGTATGATACATCCAGTGTTATTGTATGATACATCCAGTGTTATTGTATGATACATCCAGTGTTATTGTATGATACATCCAGTGTTATTGTATGATACATCCAGTGTTATTGTATGATACATCCAGTGTTATTGTATGATACATCCAGTGTTATTGTATGATACATCCAGTGTTATTGTATGATACATCCAGTGTTATTGTATGATACATCCAGTGTTATTGTATGATACATCCAGTGTTATTGTATGATACATCCAGTGTTATTGTATGATACATCCAGTGTTATTGTATGATACATCCAGTGTTATTGTATGATACATCCAGTGTTATTGTATGATACATCCAGTGTTATTGTATGATACATCCAGTGTTATTGTATGATACATCCAGTGTTATTGTATGATACATCCAGTGTTATTGTATGATACATCCAGTGTTATTGTATGATACATCCAGTGTTATTGTATGATACATCCAGTGTTTGTATGATACATCCAGTGTTATTGTATGATACATCCAGTGTTATTGTATGATACACATGTATGATACCAGTGTTATTGTATGATACATCCAGTGTTATTGCATGATACATCCAGTGTTATTGTATGATACATCCAGTGTTATTGTATGATACATACATCCAGTGTTATTGTATGATACATCCAGTGTTATTGTATGATACATCCAGTGTTATTGTATGATACATCCAGTGTTATTGTATGATACATCCAGTTATTTGATACATCCAGTGTTATTATGATACATCCAGTGTTATTGTATGATACATCCAGTGTTATTGTATGATACATCCAGTGTTTGTTATTACATCCAGCAAGTTATTGTATGATACATCCAGTGTTATTGTATGATACATCCAGTGTTATTATATGATACATCCAGTGTTATTGTATGATACATCCAGTGTTATTGTATGATACATCCAGTGTTATTGTATGATACATCCAGTGTTATTTGTATGATACATCAGTGTTATTGTATGATACATCAGTGTTGTATGATACATCAGTGTTATTGTATGATACATCCAGTGTTATTGTATGATACATCCAGTGTTATTGTATGATACATCCAGTGTTATGATACATCCAGTGTTATGATACATCCAGTGTTATTGTATGATACATCCAGTGTTATTGTATGATACATCCAGTGTTATTGTATGATACATCCAGTGTTATTGTATGATACATCCAGTGTTATTGTATGATACATCCAGTGTTATTGTATGATACATCCAGTGTTATTGTATGATACATCCAGTGTTATTGTATGATACATCCAGTGTTATTGTATGATACATCCAGTGTTATTGTATGATACATCCAGTGTTATTGTATGATACATCCAGTGTTATTGTATGATACATCCAGTGTTATTGTATGATACATCCAGTGTTATTGTATGATACATCCAGTGTTATTGTATGATACATCCAGTGTTATTGTATGATACATCCAGTGTTATTGTATGATACATCCAGTGTTATTGTATGATACATCCAGTGTTATTGTATGATACATCCAGTGTTATTGTATGATACATCCAGTGTTATTGTATGATACATCCAGTGTTATTGTATGATACATCCAGTGTTATTGTATGATACATCCAGTGTTATTGTATGATACATCCAGTGTTATTGTATGATACATCCAGTGTTATTGTATGATACATCCAGTGTTATTGTATGATACATCCAGTGTTATTGTATGATACATCCAGTGTTATTGTATGATACATCCAGTGTTATTGTATGATACATCCAGTGTTATTGTATGATACATCCAGTGTTATTGTATGATACATCCAGTGTTATTGTATGATACATCCAGTGTTATTGTATGATACATCCAGTGTTATTGTATGATACATCCAGTGTTATTGTATGATACATCCAGTGTTATTGTATGATACATCCAGTGTTATTGTATGATACATCCAGTGTTATTGTATGATGTTATTCATACATCCAGTGTTATTGTATGATACATCCAGTGTTATTGTATGATACATCCAGTGTTATCCAGTGTATTGTATACATCCAGTGTTATTGTATGATACATCCAGTGTTATTGTATGATACATCCAGTGTTATTGTATGATACATCCAGTGTTATTGTATGATACATCCAGTGTTATACATTGTATGATACATCCAGTGTTATTGTATGATACATCCAGTGTTATTGTATGATACATCCAGTGTTATTGTATGATACATCCAGTGTTATTGTATGATACATCCAGTGTTATTGTATGATACATCCAGTGTTATTGTATGATACATCCAGTGTTATTGTATGATACATCCAGTGTTATTGTATGATACATCCAGTGTTATTGTATGATACATCCAGTGTTATTGTATGATACATCCAGTGTTATTGTATGATACATCCAGTGTTATTGTATGATACATCCAGTGTTATTGTATGATACATCCAGTGTTATTGTATGATACATCCAGTGTTATTGTATGATACATCCAGTGTTATTGTATGATACATCCAGTGTTATTGTATGATACATCCAGTGTTATTGTATGATATGATACATCCAGTGTTATTGTATGATACATCCAGTGTTATTGTATGATACATCCAGTGTTATTGTATGATACATCCAGTGTTATTGTATGATACATCCAGTGTTATTGTATGATACATCCAGTGTTATTGTATGATACATCCAGTGTTATTGTATGATACATCCAGTGTTATTGTATGATACATCCAGTGTTATTGTATGATACATCCAGTGTTATTGTATGATACATCCAGTGTTATTGTATGATACATCCAGTGTTATTGTATGATACATCCAGTGTTATTGTATGATACATCCAGTGTTATTGTATGATACATCCAGTGTTATTGTATGATACATCCAGTGTTATTGTGATACATCCAGTGTTATTGTATGATACATCCAGTGTTATTGTATGATACATCCAGTGTTATTGTATGATACATCCAGTGTTATTGTATGATACATCCAGTGTTATTATTGTATGATACATCCAGTGTTATTGTATGATACATCCAGTGTTATTGTATGATACATCCAGTGTTATTGTATGATACATCCAGTGTTATTGTATGATACATCCAGATACATCCAGTGTTATTGTATGATACATCCAGTGTTATTGTATGATACATCCAGTGTTATTGTATGATACATCCAGTGTTATTGTATGATACATCCAGTGTTATTGTATGATACATCCACATACATCCAGTGTTATTGTATGATACATCCAGTGTTATTGTATGATACATCCAGTGTTATTGTATGATACATCAGTGTTATTGTATGATACAGTGTTATTGTATGATACATCCAGTGTTATTGTATGATACATCCAGTGTTATTGTATGATACATCCAGTGTTATTGTATGATACATGTTATGATACATCCAGTGTTATCCAGTGTTATTGATGATACATCCAGTGTTATTGTATGATACATCCAGTGTTATTGTATGATACATCCAGTGTTATTGTATGATACATCCAGTGTTATTGTATGATACATCCAGTGTTATTGTATGATACATCCAGTGTTATTGTATGATACATCCAGTGTTATTGTATGATACATCCAGTGTTATTGTATGATACATCCAGTGTTATTGTATGATACATCCAGTGTTATTGTATGATACATCCAGTGTTATTGTATGATACATCCAGTGTTATTGTATGATACATCCAGTGTTATTGTATGATACATCCAGTGTTATTGTATGATACATCCAGTGTTATTGTATGATACATCCAGTGTTATTGTATGATACATCCAGTGTTATTGTATGATACATCCAGTGTTATTGTATGATACATCCAGTGTTATTGTATGATACATCCAGTGTTATTGTATGATACATCCAGTGTTATTGTATGATACATCCAGTGTTATTGTATGATACATCCAGTGTTATTGTATGATATCCATCCAGTGTTATTGTATGATACATCCAGTGTTATTGTATGATACATCCAGTGTTATTGTATGATACATCCAGTGTTATTGTATGATACATCCAGTGTTATTGTATGATACATCCAGTGTTATTGTATGATACATCCAGTGTTATTGTATGATACATCCAGTGTTATTGTATGATACATCCAGTGTTATTGTATGATACATCCAGTGTTATTGTATGATACATCCAGTGTTATTGTATGATACATGATACATCCAGTGTTATTGTATGATACATCCAGTGTTATTGTATGATACATCCAGTGTTATTGTATGATACATTCAGTGTTATTGTATGATACATTTAGTGTTATTGTATGATACATCCAGTGTTATTGTATGATACATCCAGTGTTATTGTATGATACATTCAGTGTTATTGTATGATACATTTAGTGTTATTGTATGATACATCCAGTGTTATTGTATGATACATCCAGTGTTATTGTATGATACATCCAGTGTTATTGTATGATACATCCAGTGTTATTGTATGATACATCCAGTGTTATTGTATGATACATCCAGTGTTATTGTATGATACATTCAGTGTTATTGTATGATACATTCCAGTGTTATTGTATGATACATCCAGTGTTATTGTATGATACATCCAGTGTTATTGTATGATACATCCAGTGTTCCAGTTGTATGATACATCCAGTGTTATTGTATGATACATTCAGTGTTATTGTATGATACATCCAGTGTTATTGTATGATACATCCAGTTAATAACTAAATACATATTTTAATGTTTATCAATTATGTCTGGTTCTAGGTGACGATATCCAGACGTCTTCATCCACCTCAGAAACGAGGGACAAAAAGGTCTTCATCCAAGGTGACAAGGTCAAAGTTGAACTTGACGTTGAGGTCCTTAAACCTATGCAAGAGGGTCATGGCGGATGGAACCCTAAAATGGAGGAGGTGCGTTCTGTTTGACATTGTTACAATTTACAGATTGTGCACCTAAGCTATGCTTTTGTTAGGTTTCCTCTGCATAATTTATTTTGGGTAAGGCTAAACTTTTACTTTGGAAAATTACATAAGTATGTAACTTTGTTTGTATTGTCAGGGCTATGTTATTTGTATTAATGTTATGGACTAGTGTCAATGTTGTGAGTCATAAGCACCTGAGACTCAGTGTACAATCTTTTGTGTGAACTACATATGTGTATTTGTTTGTTGCTTTGTTTATGTTCTTTGTCAATTACTTACGGAAATAGAGAAGAGGAAGATTACTGTATCATTTGGTGTATTGGAATTTTGGAAAGACAAAAAAAGGACGGGTCGAGATTTTTAGAGGATATTTGTTGGTACTTTGTGAAACTTCCTGTGGAATGCGTTCCAAAAGGAATTCATGCCCTGAAAGGAAATCAAAACAATTGATTTTATCCACTCTTTGAAAATCAAATCAATATGTTTCTGGTTTCAAAGAAAATCAAAACAATTTGTTCTGGCATTAAAAGAAAATGATAGGATGAGAATCTTGACTGAAAGAATCTCAAAACAGCAAATGTATAGAATGAAATAAAACAGCAAACAAATGATATGAGGTTGGTAAAAATCACTTTGTGTGGTTGATAATCCTGAAGTGCCAAGAATGCAAGTGGGCAAGATAGATCAAATGTCAGAAAGAGATTTGGGGGGACTGAAGCTTGGTGGGCCGAGGATTTCCATGGTAGAAGGAGCCTTTAAGCTGTTTCACACTCACTACCTTTGTGTTGAAACTTACACGGGTATAATCCACGTTGACGCTGTAAATCCATGTTGCAGCTGCTGTACAATCACACTGCTTAAGGATTAACAGGCCATTTCCGACACATGCATTTGGTTGATTGTGATGGAACTCTCAATATGGGTCAAGAGCTCTCAATCCTACTCCTGAGCAGGGCTAGTTTCGACACATGTCGAGCGATTTACATGGGTCAACTCTGTGTTGAAATCTACAGTTTGAAAAGGTCAGTCAAGATTACACATGTCGGACCCATGTCCCCAAAAGGGATTTTCCATGGTGTGATAAGGCCTATAGATATATGAAGTCTAAGAAATGCTTAGCATGGTGGAATTGCTCAGGGTTGTGCTGGTATGTACTCCACAGAGTGATACAACTGTAGTTAGAAGATGTTTTAAATGTGAAAATGTCTTTGCTTACATCTAGTCAAAGCAATGTTATTATTGAAAAGGGGGTGGGAGAGGGGGGTGGGGGAAGAAGTTTGTGGTAAATAAACATTTGTTCACTTTTCTGCTGGTATGCATTCTGATGAGCAATGCAATTATTTTTTATTTTTTTTACGGCTTTATTTTCATAAAGTTTTGACATTTCCTTTTGTTTAAGGAAATTAGTACACATATTCAACCCCACTCAATTACTTTTAAAAAGATTAAACCAGTGTTATTTCCTCGTTGTTAATGCCTATATAAGCAGCTTGAAAAAATTGAAATTTTCTTAGTGGACGTTAAGGTGGTTAATACTTCATAGTCGCAGAAAGAACAGAATTCCAATATCCTGTTTGGGAATTTACTGATTGCACAGCTTTACTTTTAGACATATTATGTGTGGAACATCAGTAGATTGACTGTGTATGTGGATTAGTATAGGAATGGGGAACTTTTTGGTAAGTCTTTGAAACCTGAAGATTTTCAAGTATAATTTTAAATTTTAATTATTTCCATGAGAAAAATGGATTTTGATCTGAAGGTTTAGGCAGTTTTAGAACCAACCAACCAGTTCTTTGCAGAGATGTTCCTCAATGGGGTACAAGTAGGTTTTTTGGAACCTGGAAAAAACAGGCATTTGGGGTGCAGTGTTTGCCTATTATACAGTAACATTGCTTTCAGTTTCCTGAAATGGTCTGTAAAGTTTGCCCACCCTGTAATTGCTTCATAATTCTTCAACCATCTTCAGCATTTCTATAATGCGAGACATTTTCTATCCATTTTTGACATCAACCATTTCTTCAGAGACATTTTTATCCATTTTTGACATGCTTATATTGTGTTCAGCATTTCTAGACGAGATTTTCTATCCATTTTTGACATGCTTGTATTGTGTTCAGCATTTCTATAATGCGAGACCTTTCCTATCCATTTTTGACATGCTTGTATTGTGTCCTGTACTGGCCAGTGACTGGACTGTTTAGGATAGACCTTATTATTTTGATTTTCTTTCTAAGAACTAGCAGAGTTGTTACAGATATATTTTTGCAAGTCACTTGTTGCAAAGTCATATTTTTGCAAGTCACAAGCCACTTGTTGCAAGGTCAAGTCACAAGTCATTTATTTGCAAGTCAACTCAAGGCACAAGTCAAAAATAATGTGTCAGACTCAAGTCCAACTCATTGACTTCAGTCAACAACCATTAGAACTAGTTACACCTTTAGGTAATAGTAGCCATCAACAACCATTAGAACTAGTTACACCTTTAGGTAATAGTAGCCATCAACAGCCATTAGAACTAGTTACACCTTTAGGTAATAGTAGCCATCAACAACCATTTGAACTAGTCACACCTTTAGGTAATAGTAGCCATCAACAACTATTAGAACTAGTTACACCTTTAGGTAATAGTAGCCATCAACAACCATTAGAACTAGTTACACCTTTAGGCAATAGTAACCATCAACCATTAGAACTAGTTACACCTTTAGGCAACAGTAGCCATCAACAACCATTAGAACTAGTTACACCTTTAGGTAATAGTAGCCATCATTAGCCATTAGAACTAGTTAAACCTTTAGGTAATAGTAGCCATCAGCAACCATTAGAACTAGTTACACCTTTAAGTAATAGTAGCCATCAGCAACCATTAGAACTAGTTACACCTTTAGGCAATAGTAGCCATCAACAACCATTAGAACTAGTTACACCTTTAGGTAATAGTAGCCATCAACAACCATTAAAACTAGTTACACCTTTAGGTAATAGTAGCCATCAACAACCATTAGAACTAGTTACACCTTTAGGTAATAGTAGCCATCAACAACCATTTGAACTAGTTACACCTTTAGGTAATAGTAGCCATCAACAACCATTAGAACTAGTTACACCTTTAGGTAATAGTAGCCATCAACAACCATTAAAACTAGTTACACCTTTAGGCAATAGTAGCCATCAACAACCATTAGAACTAGTTACACCTTTAGGTAATAGTAGCCATCAACAACCATTTGAACTAGTTACACCTTTAGGTAATAGTAGCCATCAACAACCATTAAAACTAGTTACACCTTTAGGTAATAGTAGCCATCAACAACCATTAGAACTAGTTACACCTTTAGGTAATAGTAGCCATCAACAACCATTAAAACTAGTTACACCTTTAGGTAATAGTAGCCATCAACAACCATTAGAACTAGTTACACCTTTAGGTAATAGTAGCCATCAACAACCATTAGAACTAGTTACACCTTTAGGTAATAGTAGCCATCAACAACCATTAGAACTAGTTACACCTTTAGGTAATAGTAGCCATCAACAACCATTAAAACTAGTTACACCTTTAGGTAATAGTAGCCATCAACAACCATTAGAACTAGTTACACCTTTAGATAATAGTAGCCATCAACAACCATTGAAAATAGCAACAAATCCCACAAAAACTGGTTAAACATTTTGCCATTTTATAATTTGTACGAATTTGAGACTTGATTTTTTAGATAAAACACAATTTGGTCATTTCATGATTAAGCAAGCTCTCCATTTTTATGCCACAACATATTTGAACAAATGCAGCTGTACAATGTCTGACTAAGGATGTCTACCGCCTGATCATACCATCAATCAATAGATTGAGAAGTGTTTTCAAAGCCATCAATGCCTGAATTTGAAGCACAAAAACGATAAGAATTGCACAATGGTCTTGGATATAGTGTCAAATTACTACATAGGTCATGCATGTTTGGACATAGTGTCAAATTACTACATATGTCATGCATGTTTGGACATAATGTCAAATTACTACATATGTCATGCATCTTTGGACATAGTGTCAAATTACTACATATGTCATGCATCTTTGGACATAGTGTCAAATTACTACATATGTCATGCATGTTTGGACATAGTGTCAAGTTACTACATATGTCATGCATGTTTGGACATAGTGTCAAGTTACTACATATGTCATGCATGTTTGGACATAGTGTCAAATAAGTACAAATGTCATGCATGTTTTAAGTATTTTAAAGTCTTCTTATCATTCATAATATTCAGTATCAAAATGGGCTCAGGATAAAAAAAGAAATTGATGATTTTCAACATAAAGCATACATTTTCCAGGTGTGGTGCTGTAGTTTTAATGTCAGGGTCACTCTGCCATGCAGAAAATAAGGTAGTTTTTTTGTTTTGCACATTTCTGCATATATTTGCTATAAAGGATTGCATGTCAAGTTTGATGATTATTTCCATAAAGCATATTTACCTTCTTATTCATTTTCATGTGCATTTGTTTTTTGATATAACAACTACTTAGCATGTAATTCTATGCATATGCATGCAAGAGAAGCAGTCCATTATTCTAGGAACTTCAATTTACATACACTCACTCTTCACCCTGCTTCATCTATGATTCCGAAAATTCATAACAATTAATCATTAAGGTGATACAAAAATACTTCTTATTTTGCAGTGCATCAAAAAAGTGGGCTATGTCCATCGCATTACAGAAAAAGGTGACGTTAGAGTTCAATATCAAGATGGGATCAGGTGGACCTTTCACCCGGGAACCCTAACAAAGGTTAGTTGATAATTCTATTCTCAGGTTTCTGATTGATTGATCAAGTGATGATTGATTTATTGATTGATTGATTTATCTAAGCATTCCTGATCAAACTTTTTGCTTCCTGAGTCAGGCCCAGAAGTTGCATCAACCAGTTTCACATGTTGTATTTTATTGAAATATCTTTCAACATTTTGTGAAAATATTTTTATTAATTCTTTTTTTTGTTGTAAGTCACATAATTATATTTTATTCCTAAAAACCCTTATTAATTCTTTTGTAATAAGTCACATAATTATATTTTATTCCTGAAAACCCTTATTAATGCTTTCGTTATAAGTCACATAATTATACTTTATTGCATGAAAACCCTTATTAATTATTTTGTTATAAGTCACATAATTATATTTTATTCCTGAAAACCCTTATTAATTATTTTGTTATAAGTCACATAATTATATTTTATTGCATAAAAACCCTTATTAATTATTTTGTTATAAGTTACATAATTATACTTCATTCCATGAAAACCCTTATTAATTCTTTTGTTATAAGTCACATAATCATACTTTATTCTATAAACACTCTTATTAATTCTTTTTGTTATAAGCCACATAATTTTATTTTATTCCTAAAAACCCTTATTAAAGCTTTTGTTGTAAGTCACATTGATTATTGTAATTTACCTCTTGTTGGCTTACCTGATTATCAACTTTACAAAATTCAAAGAATACTTAATAATGCTGCTCGGTTGATTTTCAGACTCCCAAAAGTTTCTCACATTAATGCTGTTTAGAAGTTCCTTCGCTTGTTACCAGTCAAACAAAGAATTGATTTTAAAATTATTTTACAAGTTTTCAAGTGCATTAAAGGCCTTGCTCCTAATTATTCATGTGAAATGGTAGTTGAAAAACCATCCAGCTATGACTTTTGTTTCAAGTCCCTATTTGTTCCCCGTTTTAAGCATAAAACTCATAGCAAAGGGCCTTTGCTTATAAAGGTCATTGGTTGTGGAATTTACTACCAACTGAACTCAAATGTATTGATAATGTATCCCTGACCTCCTTTAAAACTAAACTTACAGCTTTTTGGTTTAAAAAGACATTCATCTAATGTGCAGCTTCATCCATTGTATTTCTATTTATGTTGTCATTTCTGTATTCTTATTTTTGTTTTCGTATCTAATTTGCTTGTATGTAAAGCGCTTTTGAATGTTTTTATTAAATTAGCACTATACAAATTTATGTATCATTATTATTATTATAAAGAGAGCGATAATAGGAAGTCTTGTAGAATAACTGGAAACTGCCATCTGTGAAAAATAATCTTTCATTTACAATGAATTATGAAATGTAAGAATGTGTGATTGTTTTGAGGGTGTATCAAATTAAGATCATTATAATGAAATATTGAATGGGAAAGGTTTTTGAGAAATTTTGTACAAAGTTAAACATGCTGTTTGTCTCCTCTTCCAGGTTAAAACATTTTGTACAAGGTTAAGCATGCTGTTTGTCTCCTTTTCCAGGTTTAAACATTTTGTACAAGGTTAAGCATGCTGTTTGTCCCCTTTTCCAGGTTAAAACATTTTGTACAAGGTTAAGCATGCTGTTTGTCTCCTCTTCCAGGTTTAAACATTTTGTACAAGGTTAAGCATGCTGTTTGTCTCCTCTTCCAGGTTAAAACATTTTGTACAAGGTTAAGCATGCTGTTTGTCTCCTCTTCCAGGTTTAAACATTTTGTACAAGGTTAAGCATGCTGTTTGTCTCCTCTTCCAGGTTAAAACATTTTGTACAAGGTTAAGCATGCTGTTTGTCTCCTTTTCCAGGTTAAAACATTTTCAGTGGGGGATTTTGTGCGGATTACAACTGACATGGAGAAGCTCAAATCCCTCCAGCCTGGCCATGGGGAGTGGACAGAGGGCATGAAGATGGTAAGCGAAAATAACATTTTTCAAAGTGCATGGACACAAAATTGAATGATTTATTTCTTTGCCTTAAAAGAAGGTTTTAGCTCTCTTTGAATTGTGCAGGAGACTTTTAATCTTTTGAGAAAGAGATTCAGACAAAATTCAAAATGAATGTAAAACATTTGATATTGCAAGGTTATGAAGCTCCAAAATGTCAACCTCTTCAATGTTGGTTCAGCAGTAAATGTGTCTCTAGTTGCTTTTTCTAACTGCAATAATATAGGTTCTGTTTAAATTTGTAATTAATCTAATAAATTTAGCTGCCTCTGCAACATTTTTCATGTAAGAGCAGAAAATTGCTATTGTAGAAACTGAAAAGAACTGACCATTCTCGCAGTACAATTTTTAACCCTTACTCTACCAGAGATTTGAAAAATGTTTTCATATGAATTTTTGACAACTTTCCTTTCATTTTCTTTCATTATAAGTTTGGTTTAATGAAAGCTAAGATATTGATCTTTTGAGTAATGAAAGCAAAATTAGGAAAAATTTGACAAATTTATGTAAATTCAGAAATTTTGGCTAAATTTGGTCAAGAAATGGGCTACTCTTTGCACAAATATAATTTCTTGTGAATTTTGAAAAAAGAGTTTTGTGTTACATATTTAGATTCTTTATGAAATTTTTTTTTCAATGATACAAATCTACGATTTTTAGCTTGAAGGGAAAGATGAGAAAACAATATAAATAATTTTAGCCAAATGATCCCTGAAAAACGCAGCAGAAAAATGATAATGCGGTAGTCTCACCAGAGGCTCAAACCTGGTGCACTCATGTGCTAGTACGCGTTGGTTACCACTACACCATGTAGTCATTATTTACTGAACGCGTTGATAACCGGTACACTATGTAGTCATTAATTACCTGTAGCTTAATTTTATTTCTTATAGCTATGGGTCAATATAGAGGGGTATGCCTTTATTTATATATCAAGTGAAAGGAAATTTCAAGAGGCTTTGAATGACGGTTAAACGAAGCATGGGTGATGTACGGTGTTGGTACACAATATTTTGAGAAAATGGCAAAAATTCATGAAATTTAGAATTAACTTCTTCAGAAAAAAAATTGCAGACAGGTATAATACAAATTTGACCAGAAATTAATCTTATCATGTTGGAGGACTTGCGTGTTTGATTTTGAAGCAAAAATATGTTCTTGAAGTTTGGTAAGTTTTAAAAAAATACATTTTTCGGTTCAATTTTTGAGTTTTACCCATTTTCAAGCTACTTTTTCTCAAAAATCTTTAATATAACTTCCCCTAAAAAAAGTTAAATTTTGTGAAAGAAATATTTTAGTACTTTCAAATGATACTAAGATTACTCATACAGAACTTGGGAAGGTCCCAATTTTAATTTTAACGGTTTGAAAATGGTGATATTATCCCTGCGTGGTAGTGTAAGGGTTAAGAGAGTCCTTTATGAGTTTATTGCCAATTTTGGACCTTCCAAAATATAAAGCTTGTCAACTTGTGGAAGTTGTGATTTTTGTTTTTGCTGGCTATTGATAGAAAGATGATTCCAGATTATGATAACTTTTGTACTGTTTAGTACATCATTGTTAAATCCCATCAGCCTCAAAGGCTTATAGAGCTGGTGCTACCCAATACCCAATTTCCATAGTGCTAAGCGGATGAGAGTACATGACTCCATTGATGGGATTCCAGTCCATTGCAGCTTAACTTCCCAGCAGAAACTGGTACCCATTTTACAGCTGCTTAAACTGGAGTAAATGGAATGAAGTATCTTGGCCTCTAGGACACTGCACAGCGCCGTGGCTGAGATTTGATCCCAGTATTTTTTAAGTACGAGATAGACCCCTAACAACTGGGGTGCTGCACTCCATAGTACAGTATTGACACTGGTTATAAACTTTACATTATGTTTTAAACTTTCTTGCAGACTTTAGGCAAAACTGGTAAAATTCTAAAAGTGTATTCCGATGGTGATTTACGGGTTTCTGTGGACAGTAAGATATGGACGTACCATGCTGACTGTGTGACAGCTGTGGAGACGGATGTGCAGGATGTCAACAGGACAGTGGTGGTACCAACACAGACCCAACAAGACCCCTCAGGTAATTGTTTGTAATTGTTCTCCCACTAGTGATGTACAAAAGTTAGCCCTTAAAGTCCCAGGGATCCAAAACGTGACTGAAACTTTGGGGAATTCTTTTTTCTTCAAAATTTTCCCAACTTTCCTTTACTTTTGTATCACTACAAGTTTGGTTTATTTGAATGTTAAGTCAATAAACTTTTCACTAAAAAAGTCCAAATAAAGAAAATATCGACATAAATATGCAAATTTTTAGATTTGATGAAAAATTAGGCCAAATTTTTTGAGCTTGTATTTTTTCTTGTAAATAATGAAAATGCAGGATTTTTTTACATATTTAGATTGTTTGTGTCATTACCTTTCCAATGATTCCAGTCTAAATTTTTTCTTAAAGCAAACCTGCAAAAACAATAAAAATAAACCAAAAAATAATCACTGCTGTAGTTACTCATGAAAAACAAAGCCGTGCATTGAGAGCCTGGTATTCGAACCCGAGGCACCCATGTTGCAATCCCACACGTAACCACTAGATTACCTTGCATAGGTCCTAGTGTGTGGATTTGTTTTTAACTTATATTACAGTGGTGAGCAAAGAGGGGGTAGCTGCTCTTTTTGATTTCATTGAAAGTATGTGGATTGGCCTTTCTAACGGTATAGTTTTGCGTACGGGAGTTGTATCGCAATCAGAAACTTTGATTTTTGCCTGATTATGTTCTCAAAAAGGATTAAAAATCATTTTTTCACACCTTTTGGCAAAAAAAAATGTTGGTGATAGGGACTTCCAAAATTTGACCAGAATTGGATGCGTTGATGTCTTTAAAAATTCCTCACAGGTTTTAGGAAAAAAGCAAGGTCTGGAAGTATGGCAAGTAAGTCTTAAAAGAAGACAAAAATGGTTTTTTGTTAAATTTTGTGCAGTTTTTTTTTTTTTTTCTTTATTTTAACCCATTTTTTTTTTTAAATCTTCAACTAACCCTCATCAAACAGTTACATTTTCTGAAAGAAATATTTGAGCTCTTTCAAATGATACCAGAATCACTGCTGTGGGCCTTTTGACGAAGTAAAATATTTTTTTGATAAGTGCATGTCCAATTGGTCTTGTCATGACTGCGTGGGAATTTAAGGGTCAAAAGTGTATTAATGGCTACACAAATGTTTCCTTTTTTTGTGTTGTAAGGCACCGCAAAAGAAGAGCTTGGCATTATTAAACAACTAAATATCAATTATATTCTTACTTTTACGGGGGTGAAGAATGCCTAAGAAAAAAAAAAAAAAAATTATAAATGATAAATTTCAAGTTCAACTTCAATTTTTGAATTCAGCGTTTTTGTTAAAATATCAAATACAACTTACAAGTATTTTGAAAAATGATTTTGGATAATTTTATATTTCAGGAAACGTTCAGAGGCTGATGGAAAGATTTAGCAATTTTAAGACGGGAGACGATAGCATGGAAAAGTTTGTCACGGAGGCAGCGAGGGGTAATAAGAAGGCTGTGATTGATGCTATCAAGAAGCATCCGCAATGGGTAAAGCTTTTCTTAAATGTGTTTTTTCTCCATTTTGGTCATGTAATATTAGAGATTGGTAATATAAATTGTTTATTTCACATTTTTTTTTTCATTTAGTTTTAGATTGATGTTGAGACACATCAAGTTGTGTAGGATTATGGTTTGACCCATGATGTAGGATTATGGTTTGACCCATGATGTAAGATTATGGTTTGACCCATGATGTAGGATTATGGTTTGACCCATGATGTAGGATTATGGTTTGACCCATGATGTAGAATTATGGTTTGACCGATGATGTAGGATTATGGTTTGACCCATGATGTAGAATTATGGTTTGACCGATGATGTAGGATTATGGTTTGACCCATGATGTAGGATTATGGTTTGACCCATAATGTAAGATTATGGTTTGACCCTTGATGTAGGATTATGGTTTGACCCATGATGTAGGATTATGGTTTGACCCATTATGTAGGATTATGGTTTGACCCATGATGTAGGATTATGGTTTGACCCATGATGTAGAATTATGGTTTGACTCGTGATGTAGGATTATGGTTTGACCCATGATGTAGGATTATGGTTTGACCCATGATGTAGGATTATGGCTTGACCCATGATGTAGGATTATGGTTTGACCCATGATGTAGGATTATGGTTTGACTCGTGATGTAGGATTATGGTTTGACCCATGATGTAGGATTATGGTTTGACCCATGATGTAGGATTATGGTTTGACCCATGATGTAGGATTATGGTTTGATCCATGATGTAGGATTATGGTTTGACCCATGATGTAGGATTATGGTTTGACCCATGATGTAGGATTATGGTTTGATCCATGATGTAGGATTATGGTTTGACCCATGATGTAGGATTATGGTTTGACCCATGATGTAGGATTATGGTTTGACCCATGATGTAGGATTATGGTTTGACCCATGATGTAGGATTATGGTTTGACCCATGATGTAGGATTATGGTTTGATCCATGATGTAGGATTATGGTTTGACCCATGATGTAGGATTATGGTTTGACCCATGATGTAGGATTATGGTTTGACCCATTATGTAGGATTATGGTTTGACCCATGATGTAGGATTATGGCTTGACCCTTGATGTAGGATTATGGTTTGACCCTTGATGTAGGATTATGGTTTGACCCATGATGTAGGATTATGGTTTGACCCATGATGTAGGATTATGGTTTGACTCATGATGTAGGATTATGGTTTGACCCATGATGTAGGATTATGGTTTGACTCATTATGTAGGATTATGGTTTGACCCATGATGTAGGATTATGGTTTGATCCATGATGTAGGATTATGGTTTGACCCTTGATGTAGGATTATGGTTTGACCCATGATGTAGGATTATGGTTTGACCCATGATGTAGGATTATGGTTTGACCCATAATGTAGGATTATGGTTTGACCCATTATGTAGGATTATGGTTTGACCCATGATGTAGAATTATGGTTTGACCGATGATGTAGGATTATGGTTTGACCCATTATGTAGGATTATGGTTTGACCCATGATGTAGGATTATGGTTTGACCCATGATGTAGGATTATGGTTTGACCCATGATGTAGAATTATGGTTTGACCGATGATGTAGGATTATGGTTTGACCCATGATGTAGGATTATGGTTTGACCCATTATGTAGGATTATGGTTTGACCCATGATGTAGGATTATGGTTTGACCCATTATGTAGGATTATGGTTTGACCCATGATGTAGAATTATGGTTTGACCCATGATGTAGGATTATGGTTTGACCCATGATGTAGAATTATGGTTTGACCGATGATGTAGGATTATGGTTTGACCCATGATGTAGGATTATGGTTTGACCCATTATGTAGGATTATGGTTTGACCCATGATGTAGGATTATGGTTTGACCCTTGATGTAGGATTATGGTTTGACCCATGATGTAGGATTATGGTTTGACCCATGATGTAGGATTATGGTTTGACCCATTATGTAGGATTATGGTTTGACCCATTATGTAGGATTATGGTTTGACCCATGATGTAGAATTATGGTTTGACCGATGATGTAGGATTATGGTTTGACCCATGATGTAGGATTATGGTTTGACCCATTATGTAGGATTATGGTTTGACCCATGATGTAGGATTATGGTTTGACCCATGATGTAGGATTATGGTTTGACCCATGATGTAGGATTATGGTTTGACCCATGATGTAGGATTATGGTTTGACCCATGATGTAGGATTATGGTTTGACCCATGATGTAGGATTATGGTTTGACCCATTATGTAGGATTATGGTTTGACCCATGATATAGGATTATGGTTTGACTCATGATGTAAGATTATGGTTTGACCCATGATGTAGGATTATGGTTTGACTCATGATGTAAGATTATGGTTTGACCCATGATGTAGGATTATGGTTTGACCCATGATGTAGGATTATGGTTTGACCCATGATGTAGGATTATGGTTTGACCCATGATGTAGGATTATGGTTTGACCCATGATGTAGGATTATGGTTTGACCCATGATGTAGAATTATGGTTTGACCCATTATGTAGGATTATGGTTTGACCCATGATGTAGCATTATGGTTTGACCGATGATGTAGGATTATGGTTTGACCCATGATGTAGGATTATGGTTTGACCCATTATGTAGGATTATGGTTTGACCCATTATGTAGAATTATGGTTTGACCCTTGATGTAGCATTATGGTTTGACCCATGATGTAGGATTATGGTTTGACCCATGATGTAGGATTATGGTTTGACCCATGATGTAGGATTATGGTTTGACCGATGATGTAGGATTATGGTTTGACCCATGATGTAGGATTATGGTTTGACCCATTATGTAGGATTATGGTTTGACCCATGATGTAGGATTATGGTTTGACCCATGATGTAGGATTATGGTTTGACCCATGATGTAGGATTATGGTTTGACCCATGATGTAGGATTATGGTTTGACCCATGATGTAGGATTATGGTTTGACCCATGATGTAGGATTATGGTTTGACCCATGATGTAGGATTATGGTTTGACCCATTATGTAGGATTATGGTTTGACCCATGATATAGGATTATGGTTTGACTCATGATGTAAGATTATGGTTTGACCCATGATGTAGGATTATGGTTTGACTCATGATGTAAGATTATGGTTTGACCCATGATGTAGGATTATGGTTTGACCCATGATGTAGGATTATGGTTTGACCCATGATGTAGGATTATGGTTTGACCCATGATGTAGGATTATGGTTTGACCCATGATGTAGGATTATGGTTTGACCCATGATGTAGAATTATGGTTTGACCCATTATGTAGGATTATGGTTTGACCCATGATGTAGCATTATGGTTTGACCGATGATGTAGGATTATGGTTTGACCCATGATGTAGGATTATGGTTTGACCCATTATGTAGGATTATGGTTTGACCCATTATGTAGAATTATGGTTTGACCCTTGATGTAGCATTATGGTTTGACCCATGATGTAGGATTATGGTTTGACCCATGATGTAGGATTATGGTTTGACCCATGATGTAGGATTATGGTTTGACCCATGATGTAGGATTATGGTTTGACCCATGATGTAGGATTATGGTTTGACCCATTATGTAGGATTATGGTTTGACCCATGATGTAGGATTATGGTTTGACCCATGATGTAGGATTATGGTTTGACCCATGATGTAGGATTATGGTTTGACCCATGATGTAGGATTATGGTTTGACCCATGATGTAGGATTATGGTTTGACCCATTATGTAGGATTATGGTTTGACCCATGATGTAGGATTATGGTTTGACCCATTATGTAGGATTATGGTTTGACCCATGATGTAGGATTATGGTTTGACCCATGATGTAGGATTATGGTTTGACCCATGATGTAGGATTATGGTTTGACCCATGATGTAGGATTATGGTTTGACCCATGATGTAGGATTATGGTTTGACCCTTGATGTAGGATTATGGTTTGACTCGTGATGTAGGATTATGGTTTGACCCATGATGTAGGATTATGGTTTGACCCATGATGTAAGATTATGGTTTGACCCATGATGTAGGATTATGGTTTGACTCGTGATGTAGGATTATGGTTTGACCCATGATGTAGGATTATGGTTTGACCCATGATGTAGGATTATGGTTTGACCCATGATGTAGGATTATGGTTTGACTCGTGATGTAGGATTATGGTTTGACCCATGATGTAGGATTATGGTTTGACCCATGATGTAGGATTATGGTTTGACTCGTGATGTAAGATTATGGTTTGACCCTTGATGTAGGATTATGGTTTGATCCATGATGTAGGATTATGGTTTGACCCTTGATGTAGGATTATGGTTTGACCCGTGATGTAAGATTATGGTTTGACCCATGATGTAGGATTATGGTTTGACCCATGATGTAGGATTATGGTTTGACCCTTGATGTAAGATTATGGTTTGACCCATGATGTAAGATTATGGTTTGACTCGTGATGTAGGATTATGGTTTGACCCATGATGTAGGATTATGGTTTGACCCTTGATGTAGGATTATGGTTTGACCCGTGATGTAAGATTATGGTTTGACCCATGATGTAGGATTATGGTTTGACCCATGATGTAGGATTATGGTTTGACCCATGATGTAGGATTATGGTTTGACCCTTGATGTAGGATTATGGTTTGACCCATGATGTAGGATTATGGCTTGACCCATGAAGTAGGTTAATGGTTTGACCCATGATGTAGGATTATGGTTTGACCCATGATGTAGGATTATGGTTTGATCCATGATGTAGGATTATGGTTTGACCCTTGATGTAAGATTATGGTTTGATCCATGATGTAGGATTATGGTTTGACCCTTGATGTAAGATTATGGTTTGATCCATGATGTAGGATTATGGTTTGACCCATGATGTAGGATTATGGCTTGACCCATGATGTAGGATTATGGTTTGACCCTTGATGTAAGATTATGGTTTGACCCATGATGTAGGATTATGGTTTGACCCATGATGTAGGATTATGGTTTGACCCATTATGTAGGATTATGGTTTGACCCATGATGTAGGATTATGGTTTGACCCATGATGTAAGATTATGGTTTGACCGATGATGTAGGATTATGGTTTGACCCATGATGTAGGATTATGGTTTGACCCATGATGTAGGATTATGGTTTGACCCATGATGTAGGATTATGGTTTGACCCATGATGTAGGATTATGGTTTGACCCATGATGTAGGATTATGGTTTGACCCATGATGTAGGATTATGGTTTGACCCATGATGTAGAATTATGGTTTGACCCATGATGTAAGATTATGGTTTGACCCATGATGTAGGATTATGGTTTGACCCATTATGTAGGATTATGGTTTGACCGATTATGTAGGATTATGGTTTGACCCATGATGTAGGATTATGGTTTGACCCATGATGTAGGATTATGGTTTGACCCATGATGTAGGATTATGGTTTGACCCATTATGTAGGATTATGGTTTGACCCATGATGTAGGATTATGGTTTGACTCGTGATGTAGGATTATGGCTTGACCCATGATGTAGGATTATGGTTTGACCCATTATGTAGGATTATGGTTTGACCCATAATGTAAGATTATGGTTTGACCCTTGATGTAGGATTATGGTTTGACCCATGATGTAGGATTATGGTTTGACCCATGATGTAGGATTATGGTTTGACCCATGATGTAGGATTATGGTTTGACCCATGATGTAGGATTATGGTTTGACCCATGATGTAGAATTATGGTTTGACCGATGATGTAGGATTATGGTTTGACCCATGATGTAGGATTATGGTTTGACCGATGATGTAGGATTATGGTTTGACCCATGATGTAGGATTATGGTTTGACCCTTGATGTAGGATTATGGTTTGACCCATGATGTAAGATTATGGTTTGACCCATGATGTAGGATTATGGTTTGACCCATTATGTAGAATTATGGTTTGACCCGTGATGTAGGATTATGGTTTGACCCGTGATGTAGGATTATGGTTTGACCCATGATGTAGAATTATGGTTTGACCCTTGATGTAGGATTATGGTTTGACCCATGATGTAGAATTATGGTTTGACCCATGATGTAGGATTATGGTTTGACCCATGATGTAGGATTATGGTTTGACCCATAATGTAGGATTATGGTTTGACCCATTATGTAGGATTATGGTTTGACCCATGATGTAGGATTATGGTTTGACCCGTGATGTAGGATTATGGTTTGACCCATTATGTAGGATTATGGTTTGACCCATTATGTAGGATTATGGTTTGACCCATGATGTAGGATTATGGTTTGACCCATTATGTAGGATTATGGTTTGACCCATGATGTAGGATTATGGTTTGACCCATGATGTAGGATTATGGTTTGACCCATGATGTAGGATTATGGTTTGACCCGTGATGTAGGATTATGGTTTGACCCATGATGTAGGATTATGGTTTGACCCATAATGTAGGATTATGGTTTGACCCATTATGTAGGATTATGGTTTGACCCATGATGTAGGATTATGGTTTGACCCTTGATGTAGGATTATGGTTTGACTCGTGATGTAGGATTATGGTTTGACCCTTGATGTAGGATTATGGTTTGACCCTTGATGTAGGATTATGGTTTGACCCTTGATGTAGGATTATGGTTTGACCCTTGATGTAGGATTATGGTTTGACTCGTGATGTAGGATTATGGTTTGACCCTTGATGTAGGATTATGGTTTGACCCATGATGTAGGATTATGGTTTGACTCGTGATGTAGGATTATGGTTTGACCCTTGATGTAGGATTATGGTTTGACCCTTGATGTAGGATTATGGTTTGACCCTTGATGTAGGATTATGGTTTGACCCTTGATGTAGGATTATGGTTTGACCCTTGATGTAGGATTATGGTTTGACTCGTGATGTAGGATTATGGTTTGACCCATGATGTAGGATTATGGTTTGACCCTTGATGTAGGATTATGGTTTGACCCTTGATGTAGGATTATGGTTTGACTCGTGATGTAGGATTATGGTTTGACCCATGATGTAGGATTATGGTTTGACCCATGATGTAGGATTATGGTTTGACCCATTATGTAGGATTATGGTTTGACCCTTGATGTAGGATTATGGTTTGACCCTTGATGTAGGATTATGGTTTGACCCATAATGTAGGATTATGGTTTGACCCATGATGTAGGATTATGGTTTGACCCATGATGTAGGATTATGGTTTGACCCTTGATGTAGGATTATGGTTTGACCCTTGATGTAGGATTATGGTTTGACCCATAATGTAGGATTATGGTTTGACCCATTATGTAGGATTATGGTTTGACCCATGATGTAGGATTATGGTTTGACCCATGATGTAGGATTATGGTTTGACCCATGATGTAGGATTATGGTTTGACCCATTATGTAGGATTATGGTTTGACCCTTGATGTAGGATTATGGTTTGACCCATAATGTAGGATTATGGTTTGACCCATGATGTAGGATTATGGTTTGACCCATGATGTAGGATTATGGTTTGACCCATGATGTAGGATTATGGTTTGACCCATGATGTAGGATTATGGTTTGACCCATGATGTAGGATTATGGTTTGACCCATAATGTAGGATTATGGTTTGACCCTTGATGTAGGATTATGGTTTGACCCATAATGTAGGATTATGGTTTGACCCATGATGTAGGATTATGGTTTGACCCATGATGTAGGATTATGGTTTGACCCATGATGTAGGATTATGGTTTGACCCATGATGTAGGATTATGGTTTGACCCATTATGTAGGATTATGGTTTGACCCTTGATGTAGGATTATGGTTTGACCCTTGATGTAGGATTATGGTTTGACCCATAATGTAGGATTATGGTTTAATCCATGATGTAGGATTATGGTTTGACCCATTATGTAGGATTATGGTTTGACCCTTGATGTAGGATTATGGTTTGACCCTTGATGTAGGATTATGGTTTGACCCATAATGTAGGATTATGGTTTGACCCATGATGTAGGATTATGGTTTGACCCATGATGTAGGATTATGGCTTGACCCATGATGTAGGATTATGGTTTGATCCATGATGTAGGATTATGGTTTGACCCATAATGTAGGATTATGGTTTAATCCATGATGTAGGATTATGGTTTGACCCATTATGTAGGATTATGGTTTGACCCTTGATGTAGGATTATGGTTTGACCCTTGATGTAGGATTATGGTTTGACCCTTGATGTAGGATTATGGTTTGACCCATAATGTAGGATTATGGTTTGACCCATGATGTAGGATTATGGTTTGACCCATGATGTAGGATTATGGCTTGACCCATGATGTAGGATTATGGTTTGATCCATGATGTAGGATTATGGTTTGACCCTTGATGTAGGATTATGGTTTGACCCATTATGTAGGATTATGGTTTGACCCATGATGTAGGATTATGGTTTGACCCATGATGTAGGATTATGGTTTGACCCATGATGTAGGATTATGGTTTGACCCATGATGTAGGATTATGGTTTGACCCATGATGTAGGATTATGGTTTGACCCATGATGTAGGATTATGGTTTGACCCATGATGTAGGATTATGGTTTGACCCATTATGTAGGATTATGGTTTGACCCATGATGTAGGATTATGGTTTGACCCATGATGTAGGATTATGGTTTGACCCATGATGTAGGATTATGGTTTGACCCATTATGTAGGATTATGGTTTGACCCATGATGTAGGATTATGGTTTGACCCATTATGTAGGATTATGGTTTGACCCATGATGTAGGATTATGGTTTGACCCATTATGTAGGATTATGGTTTGACCCATGATGTAAGATTATGGTTTGACCCATGATGTAGGATTATGGTTTGACCCATTATGTAGGATTATGGTTTGACCCATGATGTAGGATTATGGTTTGACCCATGATGTAGGATTATGGTTTGACCCATTATGTAGAATTATGGTTTGACTCGTGATGTAGGATTATGGTTTGACCCATGAAGTAGGTTAATGGTTTGACCCATGATGGGGAAAAATAACTTACACTACCACCTTTTTGTTACTATTGCAAAGGAATCTCAAGCCAGTGGGGGATTGCACCTGTCTGGGAAGTTATTATCCCCTCGCTAACGAAGTTGGTAAAGAGGGTATATAGTATCTGTACTGTTCTTCCTTCCGTCCATCCGTCTGTCCACATTTGTCCATTAGTCCACATACATTGTTCAGCCACTAAGGAAAAAAAAAGATTGCTGCAATAGGAAAGGAATTTCAACTATTTTTATGACACAAAATTTATAGAAAGAAGAACAAATGCATTCCAGACTTGAATAGCAGCAATTAATGGATTTGTTCTGGGATGAGAATAGTTGAATAATAGAGCTGATGACTGAATTAAATTTATAATAAAGTGTGTTGCGAAGGAATAGCCTAAAAACAATAAGCTTTGCTTGAATAGACACATAATAGACTCACGATAATCTGCAAATTAATCTGTACTGAATTTTCAAAGTTGAATAATAGATCTGACGACTGAATGGAATTTATAATGAAGTGTCTTGCAAATGAATAGCAAAAATATAATGTCTTTGCTTGAATAGAGGGACACATAATTCTTCTTCTTCTTGGTTTTCCCATTGTTTATAATGGATGAGCGTCTCACACCTATATAGAAGGGAGGATAGAAATACAGCTCTGTAGGTTTTGATTTTCAGTTTTATGCCATGTTCCAAAGGCGATCTGAGAGGCTGCCGAATGCAGAACTAGCTTTAGCAATTCTATGAAGTAGTTTAGCATCAAGAGTGGCGTTATATGTCAGTACACTGCCTAGATAACAGAACTTCTTATCATCAAGAGTGGCGTTATATGTCAGTACACTGCCTAGATAACAGAACTTCTTATCATCAAGAGTGGCGTTATATGTCAGTACACTGCCTATATAGATAACAGAACTTCTTATCATCAAGAGTGGCGTTATATGTCAGTACACTGCCTAGATAACAGAACTTCTTATCATCAAGAGTGGCGTTATATGTCAGTACACTGCCTAGATAACAGAACTTTTTACAGAGTTAAACTGGACACCATCGTACTGGGTCGTAGTATTGATTCTTGGGGGCTGGCTGGTACATAACTTCTGTCTTTTTCAAACTAATGGTTAGACCAAAATGCTTGGCAGCATCTGCGAACTTGTCAGTGATAACTTGTAGATTGTGTAATGTATGGGCTGATAATGCACGATGATCTGCAGAAAGCATATCACGAATCAGTAGTTCTGTAATTTTGGTGTGGGCAGAGAACCTCCTTAAGTGGAAGACATTACCATCATACACACTTGTAAGCATGTAACGAGGTTGAGGTCATGAAAGGCGTATTGCAGCATTGAAGAAAACATACCAAACAGGGTTGGGGCCAACACGCATGCTTGCTTTGCACCATTGGTGATGCAGAATGGTTCAGAAAAGTTGTCATTCTTAGAAACTTCGTCCCATCATGCCATTGTGAAATGCCCTTATCGTGGTGATCAATTTTCCGGGGCAACCAATTATTCTGAGCAGTGTCCATAGCCCTTTTCTACTAACAGTATCGCAGGCTTTTATAAAGATAGGGAATAGACAGACCCTTATTCTGTTTGAGGCATTTGTCTTGGAGCTGCCTGATAACAAAATTCATATCTGCTGTGCACCGACCGCACGAAAGCCACACTGCTATTCTGGATAGACTATATCCACATCATTTTGATAAGTCTCCTAGGGATGACTTGTACCAGGATCTTTTCTGCAATAGAGAGCAAGGATATTCCGTGGTGGTTGTTACACTGCAACCTGTTGCCCTGCCTTTTGTATAGGTGCACAATTGAAGCATCTTTCAGTTCCTGAGGAATGTCACCTTTCTTCCAGAAACTACTGAATAGTTTGGTTAGCCTTGCCAGTATGTGAACACGAACATGCCTATACACTTGTGGAGGTATGCCATCTGGTCCTGGAGACTTGCCATAGGAGAGGTGTGATACCACTTTAATGACCTCTTGGATGATGGCTCGTTGTCAAGATGATTTAGCAGAGGCACTTGTGGCATAGTATCTATGACTTCTTGTCCGATGCTTGAAGGCAGGTTAAGTAGGGTATTGAAATGCTCTGTCCATCTTGCTAGTATGTCAGGTTTCTCAGTTAACAAATTAGTTCTATCAACAAGACTTGGTGTTGTACCATTATCCCATAGGCCATACACAGCTTTTAATCTAACATAAAGTGCAATAGTGTTGTGTCTGTCAGCGGTTGCTTGTAGAGACTCTGCTTTGCCTCCCCACCATCAGTTTTTCATGACATAAAGGTGGCTGCGAACTGTACGTTTAAACTGAAGGTAAGAATTCCTCCTGGCAGCAGACTGTTTGTCAGCAATGAACAGATGGTGAGCTTTGTGCATATCAACTCGGAGCTTCTTAATTTCATTTCTCGTCAAACCAGTTTTGATGCTTTCTTTGTGACAAAACCAAGGTCATCTGCAGCAGTATCAGTGGTAAAGTCACAAAACTTTTTCCATTCAGTTTCAATGTCATCGTCTGTGCCAGTGGTGATGTCAACTTTTGCTGCCAGCTTGGTCTGTAGCTCAGCACGCTTGGTTTCATTAGACAGAACACTGCCATCAAGCTTCTTCTTGGGGCGTTGGCGATGTCTTCTTTGTTTAGATGTTGGCTTGAGTTTGAAGGTGACCAACAAGTGGTCAAACGAACATCCTGCACTTCTCATTGCGTGGGTTACTTTCACGTCACGTCTGTCACATTGTCTTACGAAGATGTAATCAATCATGTGCCAATGTGTTGAGTGGTGAATCCATGTTGTTTTGAATCTCTGCTTGCTGGAAAATGGTGTTAGTGATTACAAGGTCATGCTCAGAACATCCTGAAAGAAGTAGAAGGCCATTAGAATTACACTTTCCTACACCCTGGTTACCAAATACTTTAGGTCATAGCTGGAAATCTGAAGCGACGTGAGCATTGAAGTCACTCAGTAGATTCAATTTGTCCTTTAGTGGTGTGGAGGCATTCCTCGCAGAAAGCATCCGTGTGTAAGATATTGTGAGGGCATGCACTAATGAGTGGCATAGTGGGAACGTAGGCTGTCAAGAGATGCCAGTGCGCCGAGAATCCAGATTACGTGCAATAGATGAGCGTATAGCAAATCCTACACCAGAGGTCCTTGGAGTGCCTTCTGGTGTAACCTGCACCAACCACCTCAAGCTGAGATTCATCAATTAGTCGGGTTTGGCTCAAAGCGTGATATCCACACGGTACTCCCCAAGTTTACATGCTATAAGAGCTGTTCTTCCTTGTGCTCTCATCACTGTTGAGAAATTATACGTACATTCCATGATCCAGAGATTAGTTTGTATCTCTTGTTGTTCATTTGATTTCTACCGCATAATTGGATGTCCAACCAGGTGCGGTGACCTGGTAGGAGCATTGTTGGACAGGTGATGTTTTAGGGTACCCTTTCTAACCCTTCCCCATCTGGGGAGAGCAGCACTAATCCTATGATAGAAGCGTGATATTTTGTGATATTTTTCGGATGAGGGCACTTTCAGAAGAGGTACACTTAGAGATCTCTCCTTTATACACCCAAACGTGTATGCACATATACCCTAACGCACATTTTTAAGACCTAAACCATTAAATTTTCAAACCCTAACGTACATTTTAAAGCCCAAAACTTGAGTTTTTTAGCCCTGACTTAGATTTGTAATCATACAATATACATTAATGAAAGATACAACATATTAAGCGATATTCTTGTAAGCAAAGCGGACTGTCTGAGTGTCTGTCTGTGTGTATGGGTGTGTGTGTATGTATATGTGGGTGTGTTATGTACATGTACGTATGTGTGGATGTATGCATGTTTGTGACAGCTAGCTTGTAAGAGCGATATCTCAAGAACAGTAAACTGGATTCATGTCATATGTGGTACACAGATAACCCATGGTCCGTAGATTAATAAGTGGGCGGGCTAACAGTGATAAATGAGCAACTGTATGTCCGTTTTGCATCATATTGGCCATTACAATTTTGTTGGTCATTGTGTACATGCTTATGTTATCAGCAGATGTCATTGATATTCATGGTGGGGTGGCTTAATGTTCAAGTGCTAAATGATGTAAACACCATACTGTATCTCATAAATTATATATCAGATTTATGCTATATCAGGTAGGTACACAGATGGTCATAGTCTGTACATATGTTCTAATGTTGTGGTAGTGATGTCATGAATATTAATAAGTAGGCGAGGCTACCAACAAATCCTTGAGATAGGATAAATGAGCAACTGTTTCTGCATCATACTTGCTATGATAATATTGTTAATTATTGTGCAAATGCTTATGTTGTCAACATGTTTATTGATCCGCATGGTGGGTGTGGCTTATGAATAAATATCATGGAACAAATATTTCATGATATGCAGTGACATGACAGTTAATGTAAATTTTGCAAATCTATCAGCTTATGAAGAAGAAAAAATAGCATCGGAACCACAAAACCTTCTGGTTTTAATATCAAATTCTTCTTTTGTTCTTATCCAGGTTGATGCCACCAGTTCAGGAAAGTCAGCACTGCATGTGTCAGCCCATCAAGGTCACCTTGACATTGTGCGCTTGTTAGTGCAGTGTAAGGCAAACCTCTCGCTGCAGGACCAAGACGGGGATACTGCCCTTCATTATGCCGTCTTTGGGTGGGTTATAAAGGAGTTCACTCTTTCTTTCTGATTTACTGTAACCGCTCTGTCACAACTTGACCATTGCTCTCATGGTGCCATTAAGCTCCACCTATCAGCCTATAGGAGTTCACTCTTTCTGATTTACTGTAACCTCTCTGTCACAACTTGACCATTGCTGTCATGGTGCCATTAAGCTCCACCTATCAGCCTATAGGAGTTCACTCTTTCTGATTTACTGTAACCTCTCTGTCACAACTTGACCATTGCTGTCATGGTGCCATTAAGCTCCACCTATCAGCCTATAGGAGCTCACTCTTTCTGATTTACTGTAACCTCTCTGTCACAACTTGACCATTGCTGTCATGGTGCCATTAAGCTCCACCAATCAGCCTATAGGAGCTCACTCTTTCTGATTTACTGTAACCTCTCTGTCACAACTTGACCATTGCTGTCATGGTGCCATTAAGCTCCACCAATCAGCCTATAGGAGTTCACTCATGTAACCTCTCTCATTAGTTGTTGTGCTCCTTAAAATTTCAAACAGTCAGACCTGACCTTATAAATAAGCAGGTCGGGTCAGACTTTTCCTCTTTATTTTCTCTACTCTGAAAACCCACAAGTAATTATAATCAAATTCCCTTATCAATGGCCCCATTGTATTCGTTCTCCTGGTTGAGCAATTATTCTAAGTAAGATAAGTAGTCTCATTATTTGCCACAGTAAGTTTGTGGTCATAATTTACTGGAACAAAGTTTTAAGGAAAAGGACAAGTCATGTGTCACAACATGACCATTGCTGTCATGGTGCCATTAAGCTCCACCTATCAGCCTATAGGAGTTCACTCTTTTTGATTTACTGTAACCTCTCTGTCACAACTTGACCATTGCTGTCATGGTCCCATTAAGCTCCACCAATCAGCCTATAGGAGTTCTTGGTTGAAAAGTGACGGCATGTTTTCGCTAATTTGTGAAATTGAAATAAAAGACAAGAAGTTGATTCTTGTGTCTTGAAAATTGAATGAAGTATTTATTAGAAAATGATTACGATTGATTTGAAGATCCATAGCAAAGTTGTCAGTACCTTCATATTCAAGAAAAGAGTATTTGAATATTCTTGAGACTCAAAAATAATACGCCATCAACTTTGGACAGAGTACTACTTTAAGTGGCTGTGGCAATTTGTAAATAATGTCTGCTGATGTGCAACAATTGTCAAGAATTTTGATGTCTTAAGTATCTTGTTGCTTTTATGCTGTAGATTATTTCTGCTTAAAAAGTTTAAAGTTAAACCCATTCTCGGGGCTGCGAAGACCCATAAGGTACTCATCCCTGATTTACATAGTGCAAGCGGACAAGAGAAAATGGCTCTCTACATGAGACACCATTCCTTCACAGGTGTAAACTTCTCAGCTATGCTGGTACTCACTTCTGCGGAAATTAGAGAGCTTAAAGATGACATTTGCAAGTTTTTTTGAAATGACAAAGAATTAAAAATGCAGCCACAAATGTTTTTTCTCATTTACAATTTAGTGGGCTGAACCTAAAGAACTTGGCACCCTTTTTCTTCCCCTTATAACCATGTTCAATGTTGCAGATATGTTACCAAATGGTATACCAACATTGAATAGGGGTGGAAGTGAAAAAAGTGCACAGAATTTTGTCCCTGATTGTAGTGTCTTGCATATACCTCGATTGACTACAAGTTTTGACTCATTGTTCGAATGAGATATAGACTCACACCATTGACTTACTGCACTTTTTCTTGTAAAGGAAATGGGTCAATAAGTGTGAGATAGATAACTCTGAATGTTATATTGATTCCATTGTTTTTTGGTTGTACCCATCATGTATATTAATAGCTCCAGGTATATTAGTCACCATGAACTTTGTCAATACTGACTACATATTTTCATTTCAGATGGATAAGTACCAATAAATAACAGTTTGGAGTTCTCAAATCTTAGCTTTTGTAAACAGCTTGAGTTTCAAAATATTGCAGTACCATTTTTGCTTCATTTCTATTTTAGTAATCAACCCGAAATAACACAACTCTTGGTGACAGAGGGCGCCAATCTTGATCTTGTGAACAAAGGCAAATGCAGCTGTCTCCATGTAGCGGTGAACAAAGGGTACATTGAGTGTGTGAAGATTCTAATTAATCACAGATGTAATGTCAACTTACAGGTGAGCACTGGTTGGTTGTTTTGTGTCACACCCATTGAGGTCATGTTGCACCCATTGAGGTCATGTCACACCCATTGAGGTCATGTCACACGCATTGAGGTCATGTCACACCCATAGAGGTCATGTCACATTCATTGAGGTCATGTCACACCCATTGAGGTCATGTCACACCCATTGAGGGCATGTCACACCCATTGAGGTCATGTCACACCCATTCAGGTCATGTCACACCCATTGAGGTCATGTCACACCCATTGAGGTCATGTCACACCCATTGAGGTCATGTCACACCCATTGAGGTCATGTCACACCCATTGAGGTCATGTCACACCCATTGAGGTCATGTCAGTTTATTGAGTTTTATTTTTATTCAATTCATGCTTTGTTTACATTTGTTTCAACTGAGATTTACCATCCTTATATATTTTAGTTCAATATTTTTTCAATGTAATCAGGGTTTGAAGTTTGAATTTTTGTTCAATACTGGTCATATTGAACTGCAACTATTTTGTTGATAACAAGGCAAATTCCTTCCTTCAATTTGGACTATATACAACCAAATTATCATTTAACATTTGCTTCACGACAGCTGTAAGTATCAAATGTTTAGTAAATACACGATGTAAATGTGTTTCCCACATCCAGTTGCATTCATGTTGCATGGTCTAGACACTGCGTATGCAGGATTAATGCAGGCAAGGAGGGATAAGTTTTTTTTTGACTGCAGAAATTAATTTATTGATACTTGGTGCTGCATTTTTAATGCTGCATTTTTGTGGAACAAATGTTATTTTAAAAATCCCTGTTTCTGCATAAAAGGTACTTTTTTCTCCATTCCTTGTTGCCAATAAAGTCATCAAAAGTTATGAATCTTCAAAACATTAATTTGGTATTCCCATGTGGTTATTTTGATATTAATTTTTAATTTGGTATTCCCATGTGGTCATTTTGATTGAATTTTTGATTTGGTATTCCCATGTGGTTATTTTGATATGAATTTTTGATTTGGTATTCCCATGTGGTTATTTTGATATGAATTTTTGATTTGGTATTCCCATGGGGTTATTTTGATATGAATTTTTGATTTGGTATTCCCATGTGGTTATTTTGATTGAATTTTTGATTTGGTATTCCCATGTGGTTATTTTGATATGAATTTTTGATTTGGTATTCCCATGTGGTTATTTTGATATGACTTTTTGATTTGGTATTCCCATGTGGTTATTTTGATTGAATTTTTGATTTGGTATTCCCATGTGGTTATTTTGATATGAATTTTTGATTTGGTATTCCCATGGGGTTATTTTGATATGAATTTTTGATTTGGTATTCCCATGTGGTTATTTTGATTGAATTTTTGATTTGGTATTCCCATGTGGTTATTTTGATATGAATTTTTGATTTGGTATTCCCATGGGGTTATTTTGATATGAATTTTTGATTTGGTATTCCCATGGGGTTATTTTGATATGAATTTTTGATTTGGTATTCCCATGTGGTTATTTTGATATGAATTTTTGATTTGGTATTCCCATGGGGTTATTTTGATATGAATTTTTGATTTGGTATTCCCATGTGGTTATTTTGATATGACTTTTTGATTTGGTATTCCCATGTGGTTATTTTAATATGAATTTTTCCTTTTTGTCTTGATAGGATTGCTATGGAGATACTGCCCTTCATGATGCTATTGCGAAAGATAACAGAGGGGTCATTGACCTATTGATGGCTGCGTCAGGGGCTGATTTTACTTTACCAAACATCAGAGGGTTCAACGCACTTCAGCATTCAGCTCTGAAGGGGAACAGATAGTAAGTATGATCACTTATATTGAGCTTAATTTTTGACCGAGGGAGGGTGCTATTATTTTGTCTGGCTTTCCTTGCTTAATATTTAGCTAAACGGTGAAATAAAGTGTGAATTTAACTGGTGAAATTTGAATTTATCCCCTCTGTACCTTTGTCAAGATCTTAGTGACTAGCCTGTTGTTCAGCTTATGCTTTGTTGTAATTGTGTTCATTGGTGTTTGTAGTGGGGGTTGGGGAAACAAACAGATAATATAAAACAGATAATATTATACATTTTCTGCTCCTCCCTCACTGAACAGAAATAGACATTTGACACCCATCACTGATTTAATCAAGCCTAGATGGACATCTGGAAGACTATATTTTTAATTCCTTTTAATTAAAAATTATTTGTATATAATTCACCGCCTTGCACATTGTTGATGCCGCTACAATTCCAATCTTTCGGTCAAAGTTTTGAGTGTACGTCTCCTTTGTTTCCCTTTTTCTTTATCAGTGCAACTGAGAAATTTGTGACCAAAGCGAGGCAGCTCGTTAACAGGAAGAAAGATGATGGGTTTTCTGCGCTGCATCTTGCAGCTCTGAATGGTCACAAAGAAGTGGCTTACGTCTTGATAACAGCGGTAAGATTATAAATAGAAGATTTACGTCTTCTCTTAACAAGTTCTAGATCAATCTGTCGCTCTTTTGAATATGAAGCAAGTAGGTGTGCAACATTTTCCAACAATACCAATTTCAATTTTCTAGAAAATTTAGCACATTTGACTAGATTTAAGTAGAAAATTTAGCACATTTGACTAGATTTAAGTAGAAAATTTAGCATATTTGACTAGATTTAAGTAGAAAATTTAGCACATTTGACTAGATTTAAGTAGAAAATTTAGCACATTTGACTAGCTTTTTAACTAGAAAATTTGGCACATTTGACTAGATTTAACCTGAAAATTTAGCACATTTGACTAGATTTGACTAAAAATTTAGCACATTTGACTAGAATTAACTAGAAAATTTAGCACATTTGACTAGATTTAACCAGAAAATTTAGCACATTTAACTAGAATTAATTAGAAATTTTAGCACATTTGACTAGATTTAACTAGAAAATTTAGCACATTTGACTAGATTTAACCAGAAAATTTAGCACATTTAACTAGAATTAATTAGAAATTTTAGCACATTTGACTAGATTTAACTAGAAAATTTAGCACATTTGACTAGATTTAACTAGAAAATTTAGCACATTTGACTAGATTTAGCTAGAAAATTTAGCACATTTGACTAGAAAATTTAGCACATTTGACTAGATTTAACTAGAAAATATTGCACATTTGACTAGATTTAACTAGAAAATTTTGCACAGTTGACTAGATTTAACTAGAAAATATTGCACATTTGACTAGATTTAACTAGAAATTTTAGCACATTTGACTAGAATTAAGTAGAAAATTTAGACTTAAGATAATGAAAATCTATTAATTTTACCCTTACTCTACCACGCGGCGATGTTGCCGTTTTGGGTGCCCCATCTTTGACTCCGCCTCCCGAGCACATTTTCAAAAAAGTGCAGGTAGAGTAAGGGTTAATCAGCCCGCGACAAGTATGCCAACTCGAAAATATATGCAGCACGATCCCGGTGGGCGGGTCACTGAAGCTGAACAAGCCCAACTCTGCTGCTTGGATGACAGATGCTTCAATAATCAGCCCTTAATTAACCTTTACTCTACCACGCGGCGATGTTGCCGTTTTTGGTGCCCCATCTTTGACTTCTCCTCCCGAGCACATTTAAAAAAAAGTGCTGGTAGAGTATTGGTTTATTAACTCGCGACAAGTATGCCAACTCGAAGATATATGCAGCACGATCCCGGTGGGTGGGTCACTGAAGCGGAATGAGCCCGACTCTGCTGCTTGGATGACAGAGGACCCTTCAATAATCAGCTTGTGCTTAACCCTTACTCTACCACGTGGCGATGTTATTGCCGTTTTGGGTGCCCCATCTTTGACTCCTCCTCCCAAGCGCTGGTAGAGTAAGGGTTAATGAAGGAAAACAAGAAGGTGCCACTGCTATGATTCCCCAATTTTGCGCATTTCATGATCAAAAACAAAGATTTAAGAGTCACTTCAAAGGTATAACTAATTGTCATGTGATTTCAAGAAAAGAAAATTAAGATTTAAGTCACATGACTATGACATCACAAATTTGCATAATTTCATGATTCATGAACATCAAAGAGTCACTTCTGACATTTAATTTTTTTTTTTTTTTTGTATGAAAATGGTGTAGATCACAAAAATGAAAATGAAATAAGTTCTTAGGTGACATTGTGCGATTTTGTTTCCTTTTGTATGATATTAACCCTTACTCTACCATGCGGCGATATTATTGCCGTTTTGGGTGCCCCATCTTTGGCCCCGCCTCCCTAGCGCATTTTCAAAAAAGTGCTGGTAGAGTAAGGGTTAAATCCTTTCAATGCTAAAGCTAAAAGTACCAAATGTTTTTTATGAGAGCTTTTGAAATTTCTAAAACATGCCATGTGTATTTGTTTTGCCATCCAGTCGAAAACTCAATTTCTTTATATAAATCTCTGTGCCCTTCCCCAATCCACTTTCTTGATTGTTTGAAAGAATGCAACTGTTTCTCATGAAAAATATTTTTTTACCTTTAAAGGGCCAGTGTGAAATCAACATACAAAATAGTAGACTTCAGACCCCGCTTCATCTCGCAGTCAGTCAGGGTCACCCAGAGGTCATTGAACTTTTGTTGTCTGAGGGTGCGGACATCCATGCTGCTGATGAGGACGGGAATACAAGTCTTCATTTGTCATTGATGAGGCAGACAATCATCCCTGGAGGAGAAGCATCAGTATTAATTAGACAGGTTAGAATGACCAAAGTATGATATATCTATGTGAAGGTATATGGACAGGTATTAGACAGGTTAGAATGACCAAAGTATGATATATCTATGTGAAGGTATATGGACAGGTAGATATGCATTAGATAGGGTGTTTGAGTCTGAAAACAACAACCTCAAAATAATAACCTCAAAACAATAACCTTTAAAACAATAATCTCAAAACAATAACCTTAAAACAGTAACCTCAAAACAATAACCTTAAAACAATAATCTCAAAACAATAACCTCAAAACAGTAACCTCAAAACAGTAACCTCAAAACAATAACCTCAAAACAGTAACCTCAAAACAGTAACCTCAAAACAATAACCTCAAAACAGTAACCTCAAAACAGTAACCTCAAAACAGTAACCTCAAAACAATAACCTCAAAACAGTAACCTCAAAACAGTAACCTTAAAACAATAACCTCAAAACAGTAACCTCAAAACAATAACCTCAAAACAATAACCAGAAAATTAATCAAAAGCAAAGATTTATCATGGCTAATCAAAGTTTGAATAATTCTGTATGTCTGCAAAAGTTGTGATGTATAAAAGAGATGATAGCTGAAACCAAATTGTCTTTATATCCAAATCTCCCTAAACATTTTCAGCCCCCCCCCCTCCCCCACCACCCCCTCAATTTATGTGGCTTTGACTTTTAGACGCTGCAAGAAACAATTTTGAAACATGACACAAAAGTCAGTGGTTTTATGCATCAGTAATCACACTACCTATCAGCTATAAACAAGCAATGGAGCTTAGCATAGAGGGCTATTAAGCACTGCAGGGCCACATCATGTGAGTTACGAATACTGATGGGTTTGAAAATGCATTGCCAGAGTTTTTCTTCATGTTGTTTAGTCAAGCATCAGTTGAGGTGCTTAGAAATCATCTTAATTTGTAGATTGAAATTGTGAAGAATTTAGAAAAATTATGTTTATGAAGGATTGCAATATCTGATTTTCACTTTTTCTCCACATATACAGTTTAGCTATAGCTCATTTAGGTATAAGAACTGGGCTTCTGTAATTCTTAAGTAAATATGGTGCAATTTGAAAGCATGTAGCAATGAAGGCATTTTCCAAGGGAAATCTGCTATCCAATGATTTCCATTCAGAAACCACTCTGAAATCTGACAGTGAATGGAAGGTTAGGGAACTGCTTGTGTTGCTTTAGGCTCCTTCTATTTTTTCACATTATTTATTTGTTTTTATTGTTCATTCCTTCTTTTGATCATATATCTTTTATCTAAATGTTATCATATTCACTTTTTCAGGTTCAGTCCAAACTTCCTGAAGGGCTGTCTGTTCGGTCGGGGGTTTTGATTGCATGCTACCTTATACAAGAGGGCGCTAATCCATCAACTAAAAACAGAAGCGGAAAAATACCAATGGAGCTTACAATGGATAAGAAGTCTGAGACGGCATTAAAGCATTTTATTCAAATCCGATTGTAAGTTTTCTTGTATCTTTGTTTAAAGTAAACTTTACTTCAGATAAGTAATGGGTGAAAATGTAATACTTTAATATAAAAAGGGCTGATATCTACAAAAACATTTAGGAGTTGACTTTGTAGTTTGATTATGCTTTTCTATATGATACAGGGGTATCGTAAAAGATGGGGGGATAAAGTATATACTATAACCTCTCGATCAATATTTGAGCTTCGCTTTCGATATACCGGCAAGTCTTGTCAATCAGTTGAAGGAGGCAAACTTAAATGTGACCCCATCTGGGGAAGGGTAATATGTTATCTCTCAAACCTAATAAATAGATCTGTTTATAATTAATTTATTCCCTCTTCACGAAAAATATATGAATCATTTAAGTTATTTGATTTACAAACATAAGTTGACATTTAAAGGTACAATTCAGATTCAGGTTTTGGTTTTGACTTCAGCTGCCTTCAGTTGAATTTACAGGTTTTTATGGAAAATAACTTTGGTCGTTTGGATTGGGGGTATGGCCTCATAAAAAAGATATATGCGAAGGCCTATGCTCATTAAATGCAGTTTGACAGCATCAATTGAAAGAAAGGAAGTAAAATGTTAGAGTATAATCAATGAATTTCTTCATATAAAATACTGTTAAACACAGTAGTAGACCAGATTTTTTTTCATGCAAAAACTCGACTTCAAGTAAATTTCTGAAAATGGCAACTCCCATTTCATCTTCCTTCGATATCATCTTTACTCGTCTTTTGAAATTTGTTATGATAAAGTTGAGCTTCAACATCATTGATGTTCTGGATTGAATACTTTTTTGACCATTTTATTTCGTGTATTTTGTATTAAATGTAATAAACATCATTTGTTAAAATTTGTTTACTATTGTGCGCAAAATTTGAAATTGATTCAATGATCAAATTTGAAGTTAAACCTTTCTTTTGAGTGAGGTATTAGAAGATATGATGTTGCATACAATGCAGAACAAAGAAAGGCAGACATGGAAGTCTGCGGAAATATTTGAAATGCAATAAACTCCTAAACAGATTGAGATCTCAACATGGTGTGAAGTGAAAGTCTTTACCATCACTTCCTGCCCACTAGAATTTAAATGCAAGTTGTTGAAAAGAGACTTTTGGAGGGCTCAAGGTCTCTACACCATTTTATCAATGTAACTCTTTTATCAACACTGTAATTCTTTTATCAACACTAATTCTTTTATCAACACCGAAATTCTTTTATTTTCTGTGGCGTTTATAAGGAAAATCAGTGACTGTTGTAAGATGTTTAATGTATTACTTTCTCTTTCAGACAAGAATATCACAAGAAGAAGAGGAAAGGAACCAAGATGGCAGGTCTCATTGGGGGTGGGGAAGGTGACATAGTGGCTGGGACTGTAGAGGCTGATGGAGGTAAGAGCTCTTTCTTTTTCGTGAAGGTTATTTTTACTGCCTACAATGTTATACAGGGATAATATTTTAAACTATATTGGTATTAAAAGACAAATCTTGGCAAGCAGTGAATGGAATTTGTTCAAATTTGGAGTGTGACCCCAATTCCCAAGAAAGAATTAACATAGGGTGGTGATTTTTCTCATGGTATTCAATTCAACATAGTGGTGATTTTCCTCATGGTATTCAATTCAACATAGTGGTGATTTTCCTCATGATATTTAAGTCAACATAGTGGTGATTTTCCTCATGGTATTTAATTCAACATAGTAGTGATTTTTCTCATGGTATTCTCAACATAGTGGTGATTTTCCTCATGGTATTCAATTCAACATAGTGGTGATTTTCCTCATGGTATTCAATTCAACATAGTGGTGATTTTCCTCATGGTATTCAATTCAACATAGTGGTGGTTTTCCTCATGGTATTCAATTCAACATAGTGTAATTTTCCTCATGGTATCCAATTCTCTGACTGCATGGGTCACACCCTTTTCTCTTTATTTTCTATTGTTACAAGTTTATATTGGATAAAAGCCAATATTTGTAACTTTACATTGGTGTACATAATATTCCTGTCAAAAATGCAAGTATTATGCAATATCACGTCACTAATTTGCATATCTGGTTTCAATAAATGCTATCTTAATATCATTTTGCTCTTGTGGGTAATGGCGATGTCGTTTTTATAGAATTTTTGATTTGGTTAGAACATTTTCTTTCAATTGTTACCACTTCATAATTTTTTGGAGCAGTGAAAGTACAAATCTGTAAACTCTTATGATGAATTTCTGTTGCAGTGGATTTTCAATCCAAAATCCTCAAAGCCGACAAGGTTGAACAAAAACATCACTTAAAATCACTCATTAATAAACAAACAAAACCTTCACTGTTAAATACCATCCTATTTGTAAATTATTACTTCAAGCCAGACACATTGACCACAGGGGAATACTTTTGTCCTTGTTGAGTGTGAAAGTCAGTGCAGCTGTAGTAAAAAAAATTTACTATGAATGTCAGATTATGACCATGGAAAGTGAGGTGAAGTGTGTGGAAATTTCTGGTGTAATTGCTAATTGCTTTTGCTGTTGTGAGCAATATAGACCCTGACAGATTTGAGATTTTGTCGGGGCTTAGGACGTAAAATGTATCAGACTTAAAGGAGACATAAAGTCTGATACAATCATTATTTCATATGATAGTGGATACAAAACTTAACCAACTACCAAAACAGAAGTCAAAATCTTATTTTTAAAGTTATTCATGTTTGAAGTTGGCACATGGAGGCTGCCAGTTTGTTCATTTCTGTGTTTAAATATTGTGCATGATGACATAATTTCCCTAATAGTGACATAAGGAATTAAATGTATTCTTTATAAATGTGATTAAAGTTTTTATTTCAAAATGATGTGACACAAAAGTTTTAACAGAATGTTTTGTTAATTTCATGCGAACACAAAAAATTATCTGATCCTTACATAAGAAAAATAAATTCTCATAACATAGAAATCTTGAGGTAGCTTTTAAAGAAATACAAAGCATTCATTCCAACATCCTGCTGGGCTGATGACATCATAATCTGCATGTTTTGAGATCAAAATGGCGGCTCCCATAGTAACTATTTAGTAGTAGAATTAAAGTTTTTAATAATTATACAAATTGTGTTAGATTGCTTAAGGGGGTATGTAACTTGGTCAGAAAAATTTGTTATTTTTAATTCTATCATATGAAATACGGATTATGTCAGACTTTATGTCTCCTTTAATGTGACTAGCATTTTTCAAACAATGCAGAAAACACACAAAGTACACCCATACATACAGTAGTTGTTGGGCCTATGTAAACACACAAAGTACACCCATACATACAGTAGTTGTTGGGCCTATGTAAACACACAAAGTACACCCATACATACAGTAGTTGTTGGGCCTATGTAAACACACAAAGTACACCCATACATACAGTAGTTGTTGGGCCTATGTAAACACACAAAGTACACCCATACATACAGTAGTTGTTGGGCCTATGTAAACACACAAAGTACACCCATACATACAGTAGTTGTTGGGCCTATGTAAACACACAAAGTACACCCATACATACAGTAGTTGTTGGGCCTATGTAAACACACAAAGTACACCCATACATACAGTAGTTGTTGGGCCTATGTAAACACACAAAGTACACCCATACATACAGTAGTTGTTGGGCCTATGTAAACACACAAAGTACACCCATACATACAGTAGTTGTTGGGCCTATGTAAACACACAAAGTACACCCATACATACAGTAGTTGTTGGGCCTATGTAAACACACAAAGTACACCCATACATACAGTAGTTGTTGGGCCTATGTAAACACACAAAGTACACCCATACATACAGTAGTTGTTGGGCCTATGTAAACACACAAAGTACACCCATACATACAGTAGTTGTTGGGCCTATGTAAACACACAAAGTACACCCATACATACAGTAGTTGTTGGGCCTATGTAAACACACAAAGTACACCCATACATACAGTAGTTGTTGGGCCTATGTAAACACACAAAGTACACCCATACATACAGTAGTTGTTGGGCCTATGTAAACACACAAAGTACACCCATACATACAGTAGTTGTTGGGCCTATGTAAACACACAAAGTACACCCATACATACAGTAGTTGTTGGGCCTATGTAAACACACAAAGTACACCCATACATACAGTAGTTGTTGGGCCTATGTAAACACACAAAGTACACCCATACATACAGTAGTTGTTGGGCCTATGTAAACACACAAAGTACACCCATACATACAGTAGTTGTTGGGCCTATGTAAACACACAAAGTACACCCATACATACAGTAGTTGTTGGGCATATGTAAACACACAAAAATAATATAACTACTGAAACTAAAAGACATTGAATTGCATTTCCTGTGCCTTTTCTGGTCTTGGATTGTATCTTTACAGCTGTCTATATTCCTCAAAATATCATCGTTTTATCATAATTGTGACCAAAAAAGGAATTGCTAATTCCATGCATGCAGCCATTGTTATTCAGCTGCACACATGTTTGGATTTAGTGGTAGATTAAGGGTTTAGATGGCACTTGTCCTTTGAATAATTTGCATTCCTGTATACTCCAATGGAAGATTCATTTGTGATGATGTGATGTACTGACTGTGCAACAACTAGTATGTGCACTACAGAACTAGTGTGTGCACTACAGAACTAGTGTGTGCACTACAGAACTAGTGTGTGTGCTAGTATGTGCTCCACACAACTAGTAGCTCCACACAACTAGTAGTAGTATGTGCACTACAGAACTAGTGTGTGCACTACAGAACTAGTGTGTGCACTACAGAACTAGTATGTGCACTACACAACTAGTATGTGCACTACACAACTAGTATGTGCACTACACAACTAGTATGTGCACTACACAACTAGTATGTGCACTACACAACTAGTATGTGCACTACACAACTAGTATGTGCACTACACAACTAGTATGTGCACTACACAACTAGTATGTGCATACACAACTAGTATGTGCACTACACAACTAGTATGTGCACTACACAACTAGTATGTGCACTACACAACTAGTATGTGCACTACACAACTAGTATGTGCACTACACAACTAGTTGTGTGCACCACATATTGTGTACATCTGCTTAAAAATCATGCAGATATCCCCACTTTTCTCCTTGCTATGAAAACACATTTTTATACCAGCTGCACTTATTGTTCAGAGATTAATTGGCTCTGTAAAGAATTTATCCACACAATATTTATATTTACTGTGCATAAGTGACATTAAAGGTCAATGGTGGTCAATTGTTTTTTTACTGAACCGCCGAAATTGGCAGAAAACGGCAGTGGGGGAATACACAATATTTATATTTACTGTGCATGAGTGACATTAAAGGTCAATGGTGGTCAATTGTTTTTTTACTGAACCGCCGAAATTGGCAGAAAACGGCAGTTGGGGAATAAAGGAGATGTACACAACATGCTTTCCCTTATCTTGAAAATATTTGGCCCTATCTATGCAAATCAAACCTGGGTATTTAACTGGGAGGACATTCATGTAGCCTTTACATAAATCTGCATTATGTCTTTCAATGCATGTAGTTCAGCTTTTAGAAGTCACTGACAGCTATGTGGTGTTGTACTTTCTCCATATGGTGTCATTTTAGCGGGTTCTTCATCAACTTCTGCTGCAAATTTGATTTCTGAGGAGAAGATGGTGAACGTAAAATGCAAGATGTGCAACAACAACTCCAACTGCAGATTTGAACCTTGCGGTCATATAGGTTGTTGCATGGACTGTGCTGAATTTTTCTCAATGTGTTTCCTATGCAAGGTGAGTGAAAGAAAAGTTTAAAAGTCAGAGTGATTTTTTGATGTACATGGTGTTTGTTTCAAAGAAAATGATCACCTAAATAAATCATGTTTATGTCTGAAAATATACTGCTTTCTTCAGCCCGGTAGCTAAAAGCTACTAGAGGCCACAAAGGTATAAGGAGGTTGGTATAAATCTATGATTGTTTTTGTTTTTTCCCATAGAATGCAAAATAACAAAATAGCGTTATGCATATGCCAGACATTTTCACATTGAAATATTGACATAAATCATGCCATTTGAAATGACTGTACACTTCTCTGAGAAAGGGATAAAATGGTGCATCTTTCATGTCCTCTTTTCTCCATTTTGAATTTTTGCAATTTTTTTGTTAGTAAAATTGAAAATGGTGAAGCCTTAAAAAAGCTACATTTTCATTTAGAAATTTGAAAATTGTAAATCATGTATAGAAAAATTATTAATTGGGGACCATGATTTGAAAGAATCAGAAAAAGTCTGGAACTAAGAATAAAATCCAAACAAAAGGAACATAGAAATTAAAACAGCTTATACTAGCTGATAATAACGACTTGCAAATCTTTCATACTTTATACTAGCCGATAATAACAACTTGCAAATCTGTTATACCTTATACTAGCTGATAATAACGACTTGCAAATCTTTTATACCTTATACCAGCCGATAATAATGACCTGCAAATCTTATATACCTTATACTAGCCTATAATAACGACTTGCAAATCTTTTATACCTGATACTAGCAGATAGTAACGACTTACAAATTTTGTATACCTTATACTATCTGATAATAAAGACTTGCAAATCTTTATACCTTGATCTTTTTTTCTTTTTCTTTTTTGGTTAATTTTACAATTTATGTTGCATTTTCATTTTGATTTCAGGCTGAGATAAAAGACAAGGTACAAGTCAACAAGGATTACAGTGTTTGTTCAGTGTGTAAAGGTAATCCTGCGGATACAATGCTGCTCCCGTGTGGCCACCGATTGACATGCACAGGTGAGTTGGCAATTGTTGGTGTATTTTAAAGAAATTAATTAAACTTTTTTTGTTATTTGGACTATTTTATCTGAAACTTTCTTCAGGTGGTAAATACCTTCATAAGATTCTGTTTTACTACTTCCTGACATATGCAATGTTTTTTGAGCCACAAAATTGCAGGACAAAATACGAAAGAATGCATCAAGACTTTGAGGAATCTAAGGCTGTGACATCACAACTAGTCTGATTTCAGTTGTTTCTGTACAAATGATACTAAACTTTAAACTTGAACATCAGTTGTTTTGATTACTTAGATATTGTATTGATATATTTCGGTTATTTTTTCTTGCTTAATGTTTTTTGTTTATTTTGCTTTTCAGATTGTTCTTTGAGATTAAACAGTTGTCCAACATGCAGCCAGCCAGTTGCAGAATTACTCACTAAAGGTAGCAGAGTTTTGATTTCTTCTTTAAATGATTGCTCATATACCATAACCTTTTTTAATTTTCTGGCCTATGATTGCCAGTTGTTATGCAAATTTTTAATTTCTTGTCTGTCTCATGGTTTTCGAAAATCAGTTGTGATTTTGTTTCCTTCTAACACTAAGCATAAAACGTATGACTTTTGTGAATAATTGAGTACAATCGTTTTGTAGTTGTGTTGGTTTTCTCAACAGCAACAGTCATTATGGTAAAATACAGTGGCTGACACTTTCAAAATAAAAGTAAAATATAACTAGGATTTTTATCAAAAAGTCAAATAAAATGCATAACTTTTGTTATGAAATTTTTCCATAACAAATTTATACTATTTAGACCCAGTCACAACTTTTGCATCAGACATAAATCCTGTGATATGAAAAAGATAACAAAAACTGTTTAAAAGACATAATTTAGTGCTGTTAACAATTAGCAACTTTACTAAACAGGAAATTGCCCAGATTTGAGCATTGACCGATTAAATCGCTATCAGTTCCGAAACTACCGAAACTTTCCATAAGCACAAAAAATTACCCCAAAACTATGCTAAGTAAAAAAAAAAAACAAAGATATTGACTCCCATGTACAAATAAACACTGGAATTACAATTTCAGAATCATAAAAAGATTATTTCTACAGTATTAAAAATCTTTTTCATAGAAAATATGAATGGAATTTGGTTTAGAAATGACAGAACTGTTCCCTTCAATGTCAAGTAGTCGGATCTCACGTGACTCCTTTGCCATTTTCACCTGTATAAATATACATAAATATGCCCTGTCATATCAAATTTAAAAACTGCGCCACCACACAGAAATCAAATTCATTATGATCCTCTGGGGAGATAGCAGTTTCTCCGCAAAGCATGCTGCAACTCAGCTCTGTTTGAACCTTTTTAATTTATTTGATTTAATTTTTTTGTACAATTGGACTCACTAGAAAATATTTACATGCATATTTAGTGAGCACAATTGAAGCTGTTTTGATTATGTCTCTTGGGGTTAGTTTTACAGCTTGTAAAAAAGGAATTTTGATGGAGAGCAATTGGAGCATAATGTCATAGTTACATTGTTTATTGTACACTCACGGTGCATATCACAAACGTTTTGGTGAAATCAAAGCAAGAAATGACCCCATTCTTAAGTGATTACTGCTAATTTCTGCTTCTTGAATGTACAAGATTTATTCCAATCTTGTTAAAAGATGTGCAAATCATTGATTGGTATTTTGTGGGTCGTGTTTGTGTGTTGTTTGAATGGTATTAATTTTCCGTGGCTGAACAACAAAAATTATTAATTGCAAGTAGCTTTTTTGTATATGTTTATTTCACATGTGATTGTGTAGCGATTACGTTGACATCACTAAAGGACATTAATGCTCAATTAAACAAAGTACTACATCACTAAAGGACATTAATGCTTAATCAAACAAAGTACTAAGTTTATTCTATTATTTAAGTTCTTAGTTTCTTTTGAAATTTAAATACTTTTCACATTGGACTTTTGAATCATAACATTCACAGATATTTCTGGTCTTTGTCTTAATCAGAATCTCAGCTTATGAATATTTTGGAGTCGTCTGACCAGCCATCAGTTCCTAAGCAATCAGGTTTTTCAATTTATTTTTTTCTGGTGAAAAAATTATTGCATTTTAGAAGTAGAAACTGGACTGCAATGGTCAAGAAAAATGGGGCAAAAAGTAGAATAGTAGCAATAAGCATAAGTGTATCATTTATATATTGTTGTTGTAGTTTTTTGCAAAATAGTTGGGTGTTCCCTATGTTTTATTAAGGGAAGCATGAGAGCTTGATGGTAAGGCATCAGACTCAAACTGCAAAGGTCCTGGGTTGGATTCCGCCCTGGGTGCCATTGTGTTCTTGACCTAGGAACTTTCATGTCCAATTTGTACTCACTTGACTCTTAATGAGCAGTTTGATGGGGGAGATGAGCTTGTGTCCTGTCTAGGGGGAGGCAAATAGAACATTCTGCTTGTGCCATGGATAAACAAATTCTTGTTCTATTTTGTAGCTTTGTAGGTCAGGCGGTTTCTTTTCACAGCATTCTGATTTAAAGCAGCGCACAATTTGCCTCTTTTTTTTTTTTTTTTTTTTTTTTTTTTTTTTTTTTAATGCTATTCTGTAGCCTAAGCCACTATGGTGGCACTATTGTGATTTGATTTCTTGTGATAACTTTGTATGCAAACATTATTAAAATGAAAAAATTAATCTGCGAGATCCATCAGGGGCCCTTAAGCTGTCCTAGACTCAACCCTGCTCACACCATTGTTTGATTGTAATGCTCATGCATGGTATAATAAGCTAATGTGTTATCTTAGGACCCTTCATCCCACGATCTGCTTACCTCCTTGACAAGGACAGGTTTGAAGGTGGGCAGCCGACCCTCCCCTTTTTTGCTTGCTCATCCTTTCTAAAATATTCAACCTTTTCTTTCAAATGTTTTAAATTAGACCTCTGCCTCTCAGTTTGAAGTTACTGTAATTTGAGAACTTTTAGCTACTTTCTGATTGATGATTTTTTTTTTTTCTGTCCAGAATTCTCTCATTGTCTCTAAGCTTTTGTGAGCATGCTACCTAGTATTGCTCATACATTCCAAAAGAAACACCGCTGCTCATGGGAAAAGTATGCACACTGAATTGCTTGAGAGTATAAATAAACATGAAGTATTAGTTTATAATCAGAGTAGTGGTTGAGTTTGTGGTGTCCTAGCTTGTACATACAATATATCCCAGTCTAACAGTGTTATTAAGAATTTTGCATTTGAAAATGTTTCTTTTATTTATTGCAAATAGTGGAAAATTAATATTGAAGCTCTATCAATTTATTGTCCCCTCGCCAACGAAGTAGGTGGTGTTGCATCTTTACCGTCCATATCCATTGTCCGTCTGACCTCATGCATTGTCCGTCTGACCTCATGCATTGTCCGTCTGACCTCACGCATTGTCCGTCTGACCTCGTGCATTGTACAGCTGCTGAAAAACAATGGGTTTTTGCCCTCGAAAAGGAATTCCAACTATTTTTATGAAGGATTAATAATATAAAGGAAAATCTTGCTTTGAAAAACTTGGAACAAATGCATTCCAGCCATTATGGCAAGTAATTGGGATGGAAAAAAATGAATAATAGAGCTGACCACTGAATGGATTTTATAATGAAGTGTCTTGGGAATGGATAGAGAAAATAAGTCCTCACTTCTATAGAGTGAAACATAATAAATGTTTCATTTTGATTTGTTAGATAGATCAGTTCTATTCTAGTTTTATGAGGGGGAAAGTTGAGCATGTTTTTATTGGGAGTGTCAGATTTAAGTTATGGGGGGAGCTGTGCTGCAATGGAGTGAGTGAAGGTTATATTGATGGTTGGAATGATTAGTTGGTTAAGAGTATATTTGGTGGATGAGAGGATGGCAAAAGGTGGGTTGGGGAAGTAGGTGAAGCAGGAATGGAAGGTGAATGGGGCATGTTGGGGAATGGAGGATGACAGGTGAAGGGGGTTGACAGGTGAAAGGGGTTGGCAGTTGAAAGGGGTTGGCAGTTGAAAGGGGGTTGGCAGTTGAAAGGGGGTTGACAGGTGGAGGGTTGGCAGTTGAAAGGGGTTGGCAGTTGAAAGGGGTTGGCAGTTGAAAGGGGGTTGGCAGGTTAAGGGGTTGGCAGGTTAGTGGTGGTGCAGGTGAAGGGGCTTGGCAGGTGAAGGGGTTGCAGGTGAAGGTGGGGGTTGAAGGTGAAGGGGTTGGCAGGTGAAGGGTGTTGAAAGGTGGAAGGTGGAGGCTTGGCAGGTGGAGGGGCTTGGCAGGTGGAGGGGCTTGTCAGGTGAAGGGGCTTGGCAGGCGGAGGGGCTTGGCAGGTGGAGGGGCTTGGCAGGTGGAGGGGCTTGGCAGGTGGAGGGGCTTGGCAGGTGGAGGGGCTTGGCAGGTGGAGAGGCTTGACTGTTGAATGGGGCATGTTGGGTTGATAGTTCTAAGTGATGGGATTGGAGGAAGAAATGTCGGAAGGAAGATGGTATAATGATTGGTAGATGTAGGAAATGGGATGGTATGGGGGACAGGATGGAATAAAATATGGGACAGGGTGAAATGGCATATGCGACAGGGTGACACATGGGACAGGTTGACATGTGGAACAGGGTGCCAAGGAATATGGGATAAGATGGATGTCATGGCCTCTAGGATGGAGGAATGGCATGGCATCTAGGACAGGGATGGATGGCATATTGGACAGGGTGGCATGACATGTGAAGCAAGGTGGTGTCATGGCATTTATGGCAGGCTTGGATGGCATTTAGGATGAGGTGGGATGGCATGGGGACAGGGTGGGAAGGCACTTGGTACAAGGAGGGATGGCATGTGGGACAGGGTTGAATGGCATGTGGTACGGCGTGTGGTACAGGGAGGGATGACATGTGGGACAGGGTGGCAAGTCATGACGGATGTTATCTTGATTGCAGGTGTGATAACGTATGGGTCATGTGGTGGAATGATCTGGATTTTTGTGTATGATTTCCTGTAGGGTGGGAAGTAGCATGGTATGGCATATGGAACAGAGGGTGGGATGGTAGGTGTGACAGAGGCTGGAAAAGCATGTTACTAGTGGTGAAGGGATTTGTATCTATGCGATGTCTGGTTTCTTCTGCATTTTGCATTTGATTATATGCTATTTCAAAGCTTTTTTCATGAGTTTCTTAACATGCAATGCTCAGACATAGCTGTGATATTTCTAATCAATTATGATGGTATAGTAGGTACTTCCATAATGGGATTACGGATGTTAAAAATTTAGGCTATTTTTAGCTTTTGGACCATGGTCTATATGTCACCCTTGTTTTGCTGCCTTGTTCCTACACCGTTCAGGTCAATTACTTCTTTTTGTCTGTTTTATACCAATGATTATAAAAGAAATTTATTGAAAATAACAATAGAAAAATTGACAGATAAAAATGATACAAATAAATCACTTTCTATTTTTAGATAAGAATTATTGAAAATGATGTAAAAATTTACCATCCTGGCATTTGTTAGACAAAACAGTTGTTATGCATGTAAACCAAGGCCCTTGTTAGCTGGTTCATATTTATTTGAGGTAGCGACTCATTCAAAACCACTGATTTCATACACTTCTCCTGGAGATGGAGTGAAAACCATACTAAAACGTCTGATCAAAAAAAGATGTTTGTTCCAGTTAAAAAGAGAAGCTACAACAAAGAATACTATGGTGTGCAAATCAAGTAATCTATCTTCAGAAACTCATCATACATATGCTCAACAGGTACTTGGTAAACATTGGTCACTAAATTCACATTAACCCTTACTTTATCAGGGGTTTGAAAAGTGTAAGCCAAATTTGCGTTACTTTTGATTCATATAAATTTTCCCCAACTTTCCTTCCATTTTCTTTCTTATTACATATTTAGATTCTTTATAAAAATTTCCTTTTCAATGATGCTAATCTACGATTCGTAGCTAGAAGGGAAAGATGAGAAAACGCTAAAAATAATTTTAGCCAAATGACCCCTGAAAACTGTAGCAGAAAAATTACAATACTGTAGTCTCACTGGAGGCTTGAACCTGCATTGGTGCGCTTACACCATGTGTGCAATGATAACCGCTACACTCTAGTCATTATTTACTGTTGATAACCGCTACACCATGTAGTCATTATTTACTCAACGCGTTGATAACCACAACACTCTGTAGTCATTATTTACTCAACGCGTTGATAACCGCTACACCATGTAGTCATTATTTACTCAATGCGTTGATAACCGCTACACCATGTAGTCATTATTTACTCAACGCGTTGATAACCGCTACACTCTGTAGTCATTATTTACTCAACGCGTTGATAACCGCTACACTCTGTAGTCATTATTTACTCAACGCGTTGATAACCATGTAGTCATTATTTACACCATGTAGTCATTATTTACTCAACGCGTTGATAACCGCTACACTCTGTAGTCATTATTTACTCAACGCGTTGATAACCGCTACACTCTGTAGTCATTATTTACTCAACGCGTTGATAACCGCTACACCATGTAGTCATTATTTACTCAACGCGTTGATAACCGCTACACTCTGTAGTCATTATTTACTCATAGGTGGAATTTAATTCTTATAGTTTTGGGTCAATGAAGAGGGATATGCCTTGATTTATATATCAAATGGAAGAAAAATTTGAGCAATTTTGAACGGTGGTTTAACGATGCATGTGCGATGTACGGCTTTGGTACACAATTTTTTTGAAAAATTGTGTCAAATTGGCAAAAATTCTTGAAATTTTGAAGAAAGTTTCCCAGAAAAAAATTGGTATAATAAAGAATTTACCAGAAATTAATACTATCATGACTTGTGTTTTTGATTTTGAAGCAAAAATGTGATCTTGAAGTTTGGTTAGTTTAAAGAAAAATAAAAATTGTCAATTTTGAGATTGACCCATTTTCAAGATACTTTTTGCATGTGGGACAGCGTGGCAAATCATATGGCTGGATGTCATCTTTATTGCAGGTGTGATGACGTATGGGTCATGTGGTGGAATGACATCTGGATTTTTGTGTATGATTTCCTGTAGGGCGGGAAGTAGCATGGTATGGCATATGGAACAGAGGGTGGGATGGCAGGTGTGACAGAGGCTGGAAAGCATGTTACTAGTGGTGAAGGGATTTGTATCGTATGCGATGTCTGGTTTCTTCTGCATTTTGCATTTGATTATATGCTATTTCAAAGCTTTTTTCATGAGTTTCTTAACATGCAATGCTCAGACATAGCTGTAATATTTCTAATCAATTATGATGGTATAGTAGGTACTTCCATAATGGGATTACGGATGTCAAAAATTTAAGCTCCTTTTAGCTTTTTGACCATGGTCTATATGTCACCCTTGTTTTGCTGCCTTGTTCCCACACCATTCAGGTCAATTACTTCTTTTTGTCTGTTGTATACCAATGATTATAAAAGAAATTTATTGAAAATAACAATAGAAAAATTGACAGATAAAAATGATACAAATAAATCACTTTCTATTTTTAGATAAGAATTATTGAAAATGATGTAGAAATTTACCACCCTGGCATTTGTTAGACAAAACAGTTGTTATGCATGTAAACCAAGGCCCTTGTTAGCTTGTTCATATTCATTTGAGGTAGCGCCTCATTCAAAACCACTGATTTCATACACTTCTCCTGGAGATGGAGTGAAAACCATACTAAAACGTCTGATCAAAGAAAGATGTTTGTTCCAGTGAAAAAGAGAAGCTACAACAAAGAATACTATGGTGTGCAAATCAAGTAATCTATCTTCAGAAACTCATCATACATATGTTCAACAGGTACTTGGTAAACATTGGTCACTAAATCCACATTAACCCTTACTTGACCAAGGGTTTGAAAAAATGTGAGCCAAATTTGCATAACTTTTTATTCATATAGATTTTTTCCAACTTTTCTTCCATTTTCTTTCATATTACATATTAAGATTTTTTTTTAAATTTTTTTTTCAATGATGCTAATCTACGATTTTTAGCTAGAAGGGAAAGATGAGAAAACGCTAAAAATAATTTTAGCCAAATGACCCCAGAAAACTGTAGCAGAAAAATTACAATACTGTAGTCTCACTGGAGGCTTGAACCTGGTGCGCTTGTGTGCTAGTACGCGTTGGTAACCGCTACACCATGTAGTCATTATTTACTCAACGCTTTGATAACCACAACACTCTGTAGTCATTATTTACTCAACGCGTTGATAACCGCTACACCATGTAGTCATTATTTACTCAATGCGTTGATTGCTACACCATGTAGTCATTATTTACTCAACGCGTTGATAACCGCTACACTCTGTAGTCATTATTTACTCAACGCGTTGATAACCGCTACACTTTGTAGTCATTATTTACTCAACGCGTTGATAACCGCTACACTCTGTAGTCATTATTTACTCAACGCGTTGATAACCGCTACACTCTGTAGTCATTATTTACTCAACGCGTTGATAACCGCTACACCATGTAGTCATTATTTACTCAACGCGTTGATAACCGCTACACTCTGTAGTCATTATTTACTCATAGGTGGAATTTAATTCTTATAGTTTTGGGTCAATGAAGAGGGGATATGCCTTGATTTATATATCAAATGGAAGAAAAATTTGAGCAATTTTGAACGGTGGTTTAACGATGCATGTGCGATGTACGGCTTTGGTACACAATTTTTTGAAAAATTGTGTCAAATTGGCAAAAATTCTTGAAATTTTGAAGAAAGTTTCCCAGAAAAAATTGGTATAATAAAGAATTTACCAGAAATTAATACTATCATGACTTGTGTTTTTGATTTTGAAGCAAAAATGTGATCTTGAAGTTTGGTTAGTTTAAAGAAAAATAAAAAATTGTCAATTTTTGAGATTGACCCATTTTCAAGATACTTTTTGCATGTGGGACAGCGTGGCAAATCATATGGCTGGATGTCATCTTTATTGCAGGTGTGATGACATATGGGTCATGTGGTGGAATGACATCTGGATTTTTGTGTATGATATCCTGTAGGGTGGGAAGTAGCATGGTATGGCATATGGAACAGAGGGTGGGATGGTAGGTGTGACAGAGGCTGGAAAGCATGTTACTAGTGGTGAAGGGATTTGTATCTATGCGATGTCTGGTTTCTTCTGCATTTTGCATTTGATTATATGCTATTTCAAAGCTTTTTTCATGAGTTTCTTAAAATGCAATGCTCAGACATAGCTGTGATATTTCTAATCAATTATGATGGTATAGTAGGTACTTCCATAATGGGATTACGGATGTCAAAAATTTAGGCTATTTTTAGCTTTTGGACCATGGTCTATTTGTCACCCTTGTTTTGCTGCCTTGTTCCTACACCATTTAGGTCAATTACTTCTTTTTGTCTGTCGTATACCAGTGATTATAAAAGAAAATTATTGGAAATAACAATAGAAAAATTGACAGATGAAAATAATACAAATAAATCACTTTCTATTTTTAGATAAGAATTATTGAAAATAATGTAGAAATTACCACCCTGACATTTGTTAGACAAAACAGTTGGCATGCATGTAAACCAAGGCCCTTGTGAGCTTGTTCATAATCATATGAGGTAACGCCTCATTCAAAACCACTGATTTCATACACTTCTCCTGGACATGTGGTGAAAACCATACTAAAACGTCTGATCAAAGAAAGATGTTTGTTCCAGTTAAAAAGAGAAGCTACAACAAAGAATACTATGGTGTGCAAATCAAGTAATCTATCTTCAGATACTCATCAAACATATGTTCAACAGGTACTTGGTAAACATTGGTTACTAAATCCACATTAACCCTTTACCAGGGGTTTGAAAAAATGTGAGCCAAATTTGCATAACTTTTGATTCATATAAATTTTTCCCAACTTTCCTTCCATTTTCTTTCATATCACATATTTAGATTCTTTATGAAATTTCCTTTTCAATGATGCTAATTTACGATTCTTAGCTAGATGGGAAAGATGAGAAAACGCTAAAAATAATTTTAGCCAAATGACCCCAGAAAACTGTAGAAGAAAAATTACAGTGCAGTAGTCTCACTGGAGGCTCGAATCTGGTGCGCTTTTGTGCTAGTAGGCGTTGGTAACCGCTACACATTGTAGTCATTATTTACTCAACGCTTTGATAACCACTACACTCTAGTCATTATTTATTTAACGCGTTAAAAACCGCTACACTCTGTAGTCATTGTTTACTCAACGCGTTGATAAGCGCTACACTCTGTAGTCATTGTTTACTCAACGCGTTGATAACTGCTACACTCTGTAGTCATTATTTACTCAACGCGTTGATAAGCGCTACACTCTGTAGTCATTGTTTACTCAACGCGTTGATAACTGCTACACTCTGTAGTCATTGTTTACTCAACGCGTTGATAAGCGCTACACTCTGTAGTCATTGTTTACTCAACGCGTTGATAACTGCTACACTCTGTAGTCATTGTTTACTCAACGCGTTGATAACCGCTACACTCTGTAGTCATTGTTTACTCAACGCGTTGATAACCGCTACACTCTGTAGTCATTGTTTACTCAACGCGTTGATAAGCGCTACACTCTGTAGTCATTGTTTACTCAACGCGTTGATAACTGCTACACTCTGTAGTCATTGTTTACTCAACGCGTTGATAAGCGCTACACTCTGTAGTCATTGTTTACTCAACGCGTTGGTAACCGCTACACTCTGTAGTCATTGTTTACTCAACGCGTTGGTAACCGCTACACTCTGTAGTCATTGTTTACTCAACGCGTTGGTAACCGCTACACTCTGTAGTCATTGTTTACTCAACGCGTTGATAACCGCTACACTCTGTAGTCATTGTTTACTCAATGCGTTGATAACCGATACACTCTGTAGTCATTGTTTACTCAACGCGTTGATAACTGCTACACTCTGTAGTCATTATTTACTCAACGCGTTGATAACCGCTACACTCTGTAGTCATTGTTTACTCAACGCGTTGATAACCGCTACACTCTGTAGTCATTATTTACTCAACGCGTTTATAACCGCTACACTCTGTAGTCATTGTTTACTCAACGCGTTGATAAGCGCTACACTCTGTAGTCATTATTTACTCAACGCGTTGATAACCGCTACACTCTGTAGTCATTATTTACTCAATGCGTTGATAACCGCTACACTCCGTAGTCATTGTTTACTCAACGCGTTGATAACCGCTACACTCTGTAGTCATTATTTACTCAACGCGTTGATAACCGCTACACTCTGTAGTCATTATTTACTCAATGCGTTGATAACCGCTACACTCCGTAGTCATTGTTTACTCAACGCGTTGATAACCGCTACACTCTGTAGTCATTATTTACTCAACGCGTTGATAACCGCTACACCATGTAGTCATTATTTACTCAATGCGTTAAAAACCGCTACACCATGTAGTCATTATTTACTCATAGGTGGAATTTAATTCGTATAGTTTTGGGTCAATGAAGAGGGGATATGCCTTGATTTATATATCAAATGGAAGGAAAATTTGAGCAATTTTGAACGGTGGTTTAACGATGCATGTGCGATGTACGGCTTTGGTACACAATGTTTTTGAAAAATTGTGTCAAAAATGGCAACAATTCTTGAAATTTTGAAGAAATTTCCTCAGAAAAAATAGGTATAATAAAGATTTTACCAGAAATCAATACTATCATGACTTGTGTTTTTGATTTTGAAGCAAAAATGTGATCTTGAAGTTTGGTTAGTTTCAACAACAACAAATTGTCAATTTTAAAGCAAATTTTAAGATTTACCCCTTTCAAGATACTTTTTCTCAAGTCTCCAATATATCTGTTATAAAAAAGGAACATTTTGTGAAAGAAATGTTTGAAATATCTTAATTGATACTAAGATTACTTATACAGAACTTTGGTAAGGACCTGATTTTATTTTTTAGCAAAAGGTGGTTGAAAATGGCGATATTGTCACCGCTTGGTAGAGTAAGGAGGCAAAATCTGGCTTTTTTTTCATTTAATATGATAGAAATATTCATTTTAAAGAAATTTCACATTGTACCAAACAATTTATATTTTCTACTTTATTTAAAGGTTTAATTTGTCAATATAAACTTACATTTGAGTGGCCATTTTGTTCATATGCCCTTTAAAATATGTCATACACC
>JAIGNY010004503.1:517500-627500 GCA_020152595.1 Chiridota heheva
GTAAGATATTGTCGAAGCTAGTATTTTGTTTAAAAAGTTTTAAAGCATATATCATAATTAGCTAGACTTCTCTCTTATACAACTCTCGTGTAAGAACGTTCAGTGAATTATTTTGAACTCTCAAGTGGTACCTTCAAAGCCAAAATAAATGTAAATTCTTGCATTTGCAGAATTTACTGATAAGTCAAAATTGAGCTCAAATGGGATGGGTGTGGCGTCCTTGAAGACCACCAATATTTCATCTTCATGAATTAAGGGGTAAAACTTGTCTTCCAAAAGCTGGCGAAGGTATCAAATGGGCTCAGAGGTTTGAAAGGTTTTTTGACTGATGTTGAATTTCCATTCTGTTGTCTTATGTCTCTCTGACTTTATGGATGAAGACTTGCCAACATGGAAAACATACGGTTCTGGCGGTTATAGCTGCGGGAAAAAGGGGAATTTGCAAGAAGACATTTTTTTCCCCTTCATTAAAATAATAATAATGATATTTGTTTTGATTATAGTTTTCTTGAGTAAGCAACAGTAAATGTGGTAAATATGTGCTCTAAAAATGTCCCCATGTAATTGTGCAATGAATGGTACATTAAATTGTAAAAGAGGGTTCTGCATATAAAGATGTATTTATAAAATTAATATTATTTCTGTCACAATTTTTTATGGGAATATTTTTGACATCTTCGTTCAAAGCCGTGGTAAATTTTGTCATTATTTTCATTTCTAAAGAGGTGATGATGTCATAATGCAATGATTTTTCACATCAACAAACCAATCTGGAGTATTATATCTTTCTTATCTCAGCCTTTCGTAGTTATTTATCTCGGATTTTGTTTTTTTGCATATACTGTTACCATATTCATGTACATTGTGTATTAATGTTGTTATGACAATTCATGTACATGTACATTGCATATTAATGTTGTTATGCGATGACAATTCATGTACATGTACATTGCATATTAATGTTGTTATGCGATAGCAATTCATGTACATTGCATATTAATGTTGTGTTATGACAATTCATGTACATGTACATTGCATATTAATGTTGTTATGACAATTCATGTACATGTACATTGCATATTAATGTTGTTATGACAATTCATGTACATGTACATTGCATATTAATGTTGTTATGACAATTCATGTACATGTACATTGCATATTAATGTTGTTATGACAATTCATGTACATGTACATTGCATATTAATGTTGTTATGACAATTCATGTACATGTACATTGCATATTAATGTTGTTATGACAATTCATGTACATGTACATTGCATATTAATGTTGTTATGACAATTCGTGTACATGTACATTGCATATCAGTGTTGTGTTATGACAATTCATGTACATGTACATTGCATATTAATGTTGTTATGACAATTCATGTACATGTACATTGCATATTAATGTTGTGTTATGACAATTCATGTACATGTACATTGCATATTAATGTTGTTATGACAATTCATGTACATGTACATTGCATATTAATGTTGTTATGACAATTCGTGTACATGTACATTGCATATTAATGTTGTTATGACAATTCATGTACATTGCATATTAATGTTGTTATGACAATTCATGTACATGTACATTGCATATTAATGTTGTTATGACAATTCATGTACATGTACATTGCATATTAATGTTGTTATGACAATTCATGTACATGTACATTGCATATTAATGTTGTTATGACAATTCATGTACATGTACATTGTGTATTAATGTTGTTATGACAATTCATGTACATGTACATTGCATATTAATGTTGTTATGCGATGACAATTCATGTACATGTACATTGCATATTAATGTTGTTATGACAATTCATGTACATGTACATTGCATATTAATGTTGTTATGACAATTCATGTACATGTACATTGCATATTAATGTTGTTATGACAATTCATGTACATGTACATTGCATATTAATGTTATGACAATTCGTGTACATGTACATTGCATATCAGTGTTGTGTTATGACAATTCATGTACATGTACATTGCATATTAATGTTGTTATGACAATTCATGTACATGTACATTGCATATTAATGTTGTTATGACAATTCATGTACATGTACATTGCATATTAATGTTGTGTTATGACAATTCATGTACATGTACATTGCATATTAATGTTGTGTTATGAGAATTCACCTTGTCCTCTTTATGCATATTCACATGATAGTGGTGACTACAATGATGAGTAAATTTATCTTCTATATAACTTCCGTACTACACACTTTCTGGTTTAACCTCAGCGACTTTTTCTTTTCAAGTATCCATGTCTCACTGACATCTTAAATGTCAGTGGTTCTGTACTTAGTTGTTTCCTGGACCTTGCACTCTTTGGAGCCAAAGGGTCCCCCATGAATTGTAGGTTGTAGTTTTTCATGCAAAAGTGTATTGAGAATCAACCATAATTTAAATTGTTTTATTCAGTGTGGTGCAGGGAGTTGGGGTTGCCACCATACATTTATCATTATACCTGTATACCATACTGGAAATTTTGCTTTTGTCCTGTAAATGTGTGGCATTCATCTTTTTAAAGGACTGTAATAGTACATAATTTGTGAAGAAAAATATGCCAGGATTAGCCCAATTGTCTCAAGTTTCATGCCGGCGATCTTCGGTGTCTTAATGAATGTATAGAATTTGGTGCCAGTTGTTTTCCCATACTGTCATGTTGACCACTTAAACCTTTGGTATGAAACAAAACAAAAATATTGAAGAAAAGAAAGAGTACAAAGAAATAAGTCTAATATCATTCTTGATATCTCTTCATCCAGAGCTGGAAAAAAATCTATGCTTTCAGTGGTTATAACTCATGAGAAAAACAGGAATTCATGGGGAAAACATTTTCTTTGTTAGATTTGTAAATATTTATTTTTGCAGGAGGGAGGGGAGATTGCTTGAGCAAGCAACAGTATATGTGGTAAAAAGTGAAGGTTTTGGCCAATGTTTACAGTTCATTGCTATAAGAACATCCTCCAGCGTAATGGGGCGATGAATATTGCATTAAATTGCGAGAGGGGACATGTGGTAAAGTGTGAGTATTTAAAGACGAATCTTCTACATTAATATTATTTCTTATTTCCAGATTTTAAACACCTTTATTTGGAACTGAGGAAATTTGATAATTCATTCCATGTCTGCCTTCTCCAAATGTCCATTATTGTTTATAACTTGATTTTTGCTCTGGTACATGTATTTGAAACAAACGTAAAAATGAAAAGCTTTATTCTTCATATAAAACTGTTTTCTTATTTTTCATAAATGTTTTAGTTTACAGAGAACAAATTTTGAGGCAACACTACAAAGGGATACTTTTTCACTTCAATTGTTTTGGGATACCCATGGGGGGTCCTAAAATGTTGTTATTCATTTTGAATTATTTCAGGCTCTTTATTTTTCTTACAAGAAAAAGATCAAAATAATTTTTTGTTCATGCTTCTTTTAATGACCCAGTTGTCCTCGTTTTTCAAGCACTTATAATACAAGAATTTCAGACAAGATTAAAATTTTGTAAAAGGAATACACATTGGTGGGCTATGTAGGGGTGCACTATGTAGGGGTGCACTATGCAGGTGTGGGATGTGGAGTGAGGGGGCTATGCAGGGGTGGGATGTGGAGTGAGGGGGAAGTTGCTCCTCAACTGATAGTTACACCAGTTGTTAGTTGCCTATCTTTGAGGCAGAGATGCAGGTATGGTCCCCGTGCCCATAGCGCGGGCCACTTATTAATTTCAGAGTACATTTGAGAAACTGAAGGATCATTTGCTTCCTGAAATGCTGAATACATAGTTTAGGAATGTTAATTTTCTTTAAATAGTTCCTTTTTATTTTTGTTGTGCCCCTTTGAGTAAAGATAATGCTCACATGCTTCCTGTCTTGGCAAATTCCTTGGGTTCACACTGAACACAATCTCAAAGGTGACTTGCATGTGCTTTCCCTGGCATGTGCCCATCATCAAAATTAGGTTAAATGTTGACTCAAGGGCTTCAAAATGGTTGTGTGGGACCCTTGTGTGGTGGGCCATGGGGTAGTTAAGCTGTTGGTAATATAACTGTGCTTTATAGTCACCCATGGATCCATCTTTGCTGCACGTTCCTCTAATCCTTTTGCATATTGCAGGATTCAGTTCATAGGGGTTCAAAAATGTTCATTATTTATTGTATTATTATCAATTATCTTTTAAACCAACTAATGAAATTATCCCAAAATATCATGGAGTGTTTCATCGGTATTTAACTTTTTTTCGTTATGCTACAAAAATATTTGTACATATATTTTAGGAATAATTTTTGTAATATTTGTAAGATACTTTTCTATGATATCATTTATCTAATTTTCTATTTGTAAATACATCCCTGAAGCTTTTACCTGTTAATTGAATAAGTTAATTGACTTTATGCCAAAATATTTCTTTTTAAGCCTATCCGCACTTAACACCTGAGTTAATCCTGAAAACTGATGTATGGCAATTACCAACCCGACTTCCTGTTCAGCGCATTGTGTTTCCACTCCAAACAATGATTGTTTATCTGCCATTCCCATGCACACCACAGCCAAGTAGCATAAGTTTATTTGTGTGTATAAGATTACAGAAAGCCAGTGCTGAGTAATCAGGGCACTTTTGTCATTGAAATCACTCATCCGCGTTAGGTGTCTTAGTGGGAGAAATTTGTTTGCAAACTGGTGATAAAAATATCTGTGTATTATATGCCTGAAGTGATGTGTGCATTAACTGTTGATGATTGATGGCCATTTATCCTAAGGAAAGATATTGCTTCATGTTAATATCACCCAATTAGTATACTTTGAATTTTGATTAAGACAAAAGTGTTTCAATTTTGAAAGTATTTTTTTTTAAGTTTTTAAGGTACCAGGAACAACTGATCGAAAATTTTAGGATTTTTTAATATATGAACCCAAATTTGCTTCTTTTCTTCAGAGATTTTGCAGCAGATGATTATAATCATTGGACGTACAAAAGAAAATAGATTACTTTGCTTGGTCATACATTACAATGGCAATGCACATCTTAACCCTTAATCTACCACGCGGCGATATTATCGCCGTTTTGGGTGCCCAGTCTTTGACTCCACCTCCCGAGCGCATTTTCAAAAAAGTGCTGGTAGAGTAAGCGTTAATCAACCCGCGACAAGTGTGCCAACTCGAAATTATATGCAGCCTGATGCCGGTGGGCAGCCCACTGAAGTGGAACGAACCAGACTGCTACTTGGAAGGCAGAGGACCCTTCGATAATCAGCCCTTGATTAACCCTTACTCTACCACGTGGCGATATTATCGTCGTTTTGGGTGCCCAATCTTTGACTCGGCGTTCCGAGGGCGTTTTCAAAAAAGTGCTAGTAGAGTAAGGGTTAAGGCCTGAAATTTGAAAAGCTATCAAATATCCTGGTTTTGATCAATTATTCTTATTATTTTACCATCTTTGATATTTGTTTTAAATAGATTTTGAACCAATTTTTTGTGGATTAAGGACGGCCTCATTGGAAATCAAAATTCACCAGTTAAATTGCCAGTGGAAAAAATATTCTACTGTCTGGGACCATAGAAAGAGAGCCTTAAACAGATCTTAGGCACGCAGGTAGCTCAGTCTGCTGAGCATGTGACTGAGATGCTGGAGGTCCCAGGTTCGTGTCCAACGGTGATTTAACCAGCAATCATCAAGCACAGAGGTTTGTCTTCTACATCACACCATCTCCCTCAACCGACCTTTGTGAAAAGATGCCAATCAATGGTTGGGTGGCGCTCACCCTCCCTTCGGAGGGGCTATAAAGCTGTCAGTCCAGATGGTAGGAGTTTCAATCCCTGACTGGTTCTCTGAGCACTTGTCGAAAAGAGCAGGGTGTTCATCCACTTTCCATCCTGGCAAATTCATCAGGTACACACTGAAAACAAGTCATTGTGACTTGCGTGTGCTTTCGCTGGCATATGCCTAAAAGTGAAATGCAATACAATGTCTGTGAGCGTACTGCTATAACAAAACTGAATGCTTAAAAACCACTTATCATATTAACGTGGCCCTAAATATACAATATATTTTAATGTTTTTGATTAATGTATAGAATTGACATCACCAATATGTATCAAAATTACTGGTGGCATGTCAAGCAATTTTCTTGAGATGATATTCTTTAATTTCTTTCTTTCACATCTTTTCTCCCGTTTCCATTTTATTTTCATTCCCCTTTTCCTCTCGTCCCTTTTTTTTTGTGAAAACATGATGACAGTTGGGCTGTGGTCCGTTGGGCCATGGACTGTGGTCCAATATTTTCCATCGCTGTGAATTACCAACAAAAGGTAAAAAAAAAAAAAAATTGTTCAGACAAAGAATTTATACATCATGATATTCATATAAATTGTAACTCTTTTACCAGTTACATAGAGAATGTTTCATATAACAATATTATTTATCATTGATTGACATTTTGTTCATATTATCTTCATTTCTGGATTTAACTTTTAAATATCAGTATCATTGACCCTTTTGTATGTGGTATTCATGTAGAACTATGATTTAACTGAAGGGCAGAGAATAATAATAAGAAAATTATTTTGTAAAAACTTGAAAGTTTGTCTCTTCTTTGTTATATAACATTTGGCAAAGACTATTATAGCTGAGAGGCATAGGATAACCCACACTTTTTTGCTGGGCCAATAATGTAAGGAAAAAAATTACTGTGAGAAATAAAGAGTTAATACTTACAAAATGCTAAAAAACTTAGGGCTCCTATGGGATTTTCCCCCTGACTCACAATGGCGATTTTGGCACAATTATGTACAACATCATGTTCAGCCCTCCCTCCCACACCTTACTTCTAATAATTCTCCACTGTCCTTGTATTATAATTGTCAGTTTATGTGACATGACAGGACATGGTCATCTGCGATGAAAGATTTCAAACCTTACTCAATGTGATGCATAATCACATGGTTATTTTGATTACCAACCTTACACCAGTTTACCCAAGTTGCCCATTTCTCTTCTGTTGGGGTCAGTGGCATAACTAAGAGGGGAGGGGCAGAGGCAGCTGCCCTTCAGCCTGGACCTATAAGGAGGTCTGTAAGGAAAAATACCATAGGCCCCTTGCTACATAATGGCAAGCCAAATGTGTATCAATTCACTGTAAGGAGAATTGGGATTGGCAATACTCTTTTTTTTTTCTCCAGGCTCTATGGTACCCATCAACCCACAAGTCCTCTTTATCATGACATATCTCTCTGATTAATCTCACCCCAGGCTCTATGGTACCCATCAACCTGCAAGTCCTCTTTATCATGACATACTCTTACTACCATGCTGTGATGACCTACAAGATCACTAATCTCTCTGATTACTCTCACCCCAGGCTCTATGGTACCCATCAACCTACAAGTCCTCTTTATCAAGACATACTCTTACTACCATGCTGTGATGACCTACAAGATCACTAATCTCTCTGACTACTCTCACCCCAGGCTCTATGGTACCCATCGCCCTACAAGTCCTCTTTATCATGACATACTCTTACTACCATGCTGTGATGACCTACAAGACCACTAATCTCTCTGACTACTCTCACCCCAGGCTCTATGGTACCCATCGCCCTACAAGTCCTCTTTATCATGACATACTCTTACTACCATGCTGTGATGACCTACAAGACCACTAATCTCTCTGACTACTCCCACCCCAGGCTCTATGGTACCCATCAACCCACAAGTCCTCTTTATCAAGACGTACTCTTACTAACCATGCTGTGATGACCTACAAGATCACTCTCTCTGACTACTCTCACCCCAGGCTCAATGGTACCCATCAACCCACAAGTCCTCTTTATCATGACATACTCCTACTACCACGCTGTGATGACCTACAAGATCACTAATCTCTCTAACTACTCTCACCCCAGGCTCTATGGTACCCATCAACCTACAAGTCCTCTTTATCATGACATACTCTTACTACCATGCTGTAATGACCTACAAGATCACTAATCTCTCTGACTACTCTCACCCCAGGCTCTATGGTACCCATCAACCCACAAGTCGTCTTTATCATGACATCTCTTACTACCATGCTGTGATGACCTACAAGATCACTAATCTCTCTGATGACTCTCACCCCAGGCTCTATGGTACCTATCAACCCACGAGTCCTCTTTATCATGACATACTCCTACTACCATGCTGTGATGACCTACAAGATCACTAATCTCTCTGACTACTCTCACCCCAGGCTCTATGGTACCCATCAACCTACAAGTCCTCTTTATCATGACATACTCTTACTACCATGCTGTGATGACCTACAAGATCACTCTCTCTGACTACTCTCACTCTCAGTTCAAACTACTCTCCTCTAACCTGCCCGGCACAAGTGACTTTGATTGGTAAAATGTCAGAAAACAGTCAGAAATGAAAACCATTTAAGTTTTTAGTTTCTTCAGTAGCGTAAAACAGGAGCTCTGGGATATTTTTGAAGGGTGGAGGTTGATCCCCCTAGGTGAAAATTTGAAGGGGTGGGGGTTGAGCCCCAGCAAAACTTTAATACTTGAAGTATGGTCATTCTAGATTTTTATTAGATTCATATGAATTGAGTATTCTATGGATATTTTGAGTGTAAAGAAAATGTATCTCTTTACTGTTATTTAATGTTGATTTTGGTTTGTTTATTATAGTGGACAAACACTTTCCTTATAAAGTGTTGTTGTTTTTTTGGGTGGGGGAGGGAGGTAAACATTGCTGCATTTCAATAACTGTGAACATTGATTGAGAGCCCTTAGCTAAGATAACAATGGATTTAAATGATAAAGTGGTGAGGTATTCTCATTTAAACTACATCAATTTCAGTCTCTGAAAATCATCAGACTATTTTCTCCTGATAAATTTTGACTGAGGGTATGAGGGTATAAAAACCTTTTGCTTATATCCAACTGCTCCCATTCAGCTGCTCCCATTCAAATAATGTTGGTAAAGGATTGAAAACAGTAATTTTAACATAAGAAAATCATCAGTTCTTTCTATATGCCACAAAATTGAAACAACTTGCAACATTGATATAATAAGATTATCAAATAAAAATGCTGCAAAACTCAATTTTTAAACAAAGATTAAAACATTTTTGCCATTTTCGTGGTTTGAAGTTATAGCAAAATTTTACGTCCAATTTGGTTCAAGTTGCTGCTACCTATCCACATATCTTGTTCCTTTCAGACATAGCAAGTTTAAGTTCTTATAATTTATGAGTGCAAAGTCAATGAGTGACATCATATCGTCACTTCTGTCTACAATTGTTAGTGTACGCAAATTAACAAGATGTTTTCTTGATTTTTTTGCTTTCAGATGGTACAACAAAGCTGCTCCACTAGACTTCAATGTATATGGATACTTCTAGGAGTTTTGTTTGTTAAGAAAGCCTTACATTTTTGGTAGAGAAGTCATTGAATTTTGGAACAGATTTGTACTTTCAGAGTTCTGACTGATCAAAATTTGTTGAGAAATTTTCAACATTTGCTAAATTTGTGCCAATACGACTAGTTGTATTCTTTTATCTCTTTCCCAACTTTCAGTCAATGAAAATGTTTGCAATGGGGGATATACATACAAAACAATGATACAAATATTTGATCACAATTTACTGCACCCCTTCAAAGCGCATTGACAGATAATCAAAAAACAAAGGATTTACAAAAACAATATACATGAATACTTATACCTGGAAATTCTTAATGTTGTAGAATGGTAAAATTGGCACATGATGACTATCCTTAAATTTACCTTTAATATACAAATTTGCAGTATATTCTGGCATTATAAAAAACAATTATAATTACGTTCCCCATTATTCTATTTCTGGCATACAAATATTCACATATTTAAGCTGCATTTTTCCTTGAGGTCTTTTATACTAGTAGCACACCATCATTACAGGTTACACTCCATCATTACAGGTTACACTCCATCATTACAGGTTACACTCCATCACTGCTGTTTGGTTTCAGTGACCTTTGCATCTTTCTTGAGCCATAACCCGAGTAAAAGGAATGCATGGCAAGTGTGGAGCATGGCGGAGCTGGCTGGAGTAGAAGGAAAGGTGTTCCAGGAGAGCTCTATCAAACCAAGAATCAATATCCTGAAATGAAAAAATGTGAAGATGAAAGGCTGCCATGTTATTTAGAATTGTCACCAGAGGTGGCCTTACAGTGCCCACCACCCCACCGCCTCCCTCTAATAAAAATGTGAAAATGAATAATGCTTGCCTCAGAATAAAACAATGTTATCCTGATAATTTTGTTACACATGAAATTCATATTTCTAGAAAACTGGTTACAGGGCCCAGGCAAATGTTACAGAAATTACATATGCCAGAACATGTATATTCTCTCACCAGACATAGGACAAATATTTTGTTAAACCCTTAATCATATTCAGTACAAATTAAATACATAACACAATCGTATTAGAAGTAGTTTTATACCACAATCATATCAAAAGTATGTATGGATCATCTTACTTGAAACACCTCAAATCTTCTGCATTTTCAGCCAAAATTATTAAACCAAAACTCCTCATGCATTTTTTGCTTGCAGATATTTCCCTTACTATGGTCCCAAGATATTGATTACCCTGCCAAATTACATCAGAACTGTTTTTTACTTCTTCTTTTCTTTCCACTTTGAAAAAACTGTTGAATGATTACTTCTACAATCATACCTGAAATGACTGCCTGTTTACTAGGTACCATAACGACTTTCAAATTATGGAACCTCATAAAAGGCATCGATTGAGCTGTTTCAATAATGGATTTCATGCTTTACCTTAATGGAGTTATAAGGTCCGTACACCACAGGAGAAATGGTATAGTATGGAAGTACCACACATAGAACTGATAATGTAGGGTTCTGCTGAAGGCCATCCCGATGAGATTGCATGAAAATAACGTCTTAACTATATGTGTTAAAACGGTCAAGGAAAACAATCAAGTTACAAGGTTGATAGACAGATGTCTAGGGTTAATAGCATATTAACCAGGGATTCATATTTGAGTGAAGGGTTGTTTTCAAAGTGAAGTAGAAAATAAAATTCTGAAGATATGCCTGACGAAAATTTGAGAATTTTTCAAAAAGCCATGTAACTTTTCCATGCCAATGTTTATATACAGTATATGCACCATTGAACAAACCATGCATTTGTGTTTCTCTTGTTAGAGTAGAGAGACAAGAAACTTTAGTGGCTCATGTAATGGACATCCTCAAATGCATCAAATTTTTGAACAATTTACAGCAATTTGTTGCCACTTTATAGGTTTTATTAGGTTTTACAGCAGTTTAGTGTATGTAGCCTCTACATGTCCATAGACCATTAATTGAACATCTGTCACTTAAGGTGGAAAGAGGTACTTTTGCATCAATTTTCACACATTTGAGAGTAAAACAGACCCTCCTGATAAACTTGGATAAAAAGATCCTCCACAGTAACTCAAAATAATATAATCAAAATATATCTGACCATCATAACTCAAAATCCATAAATTACAGTAAAATTCACTAAGCATAAAAGGTGCAAAATAGATCTTTAAATGAGCCAGGAGGCATTAACCTCCTGACAGCTTCAACATTTTTTGAAAAGGATATAATTCTTGTCTAAAACTGGCAAAGTTTTTGGTTTTGGTAAAAGTGAAAAGAGTCCTCCATTTCTCCTGTTTTGAAAGAAAGAAAACAAAAGTTAAATGCAATTGCACTTCTTTGAAATAAATAATGTGCCAACCAATCAAATTCTAAAAGGCAGCAAACATGATCAAATCAAGTTGACTTGTTCAGAAACCTTAAAGGTGCAAAAAACAATATGCTTTTCAAACAACTCAAAATTTAAACCTGGGTTCCATCAAGATCTGAAATTAATGTTTGAGGAACATAATGATCAAATACAAGCTTTTTAAAAACAAAATTTGATTTAAAAGGCAGCAAACACGATCAAATCAAGTTGACTTGTCAAAACCTAAACAATATCTTTTTCTCACAACTCTTACCTATTCCATCTGTGTAACGTGATGAGGAATATAATGATCATTTGCAGTGCTTGCAAGGTAACCTGGAAGTACACAACTCTTACCTATTCCATCTGTGTAACGTGAAGAGGAATATAACGATCAAATGTAGGGCTAGCAAGGTAACCTGGAAGTACCGGTCCAGAAACATCTCCTCAGACAGGAATCTCCAATTCACTGTCCACTTGAATTCAAACTGACGACTGATTTCAAAGGCACGTAATAGATATCCAGCAGGGTTGACGAGAAGAAATGGCACAGCGAGGATGACCTGTTGGGGAATGGGATGTAATCAGACATTCAAGGGAAGAAGAGTACAAGTTTGATGAAAAGATCTATCGACAACTCAATAAATTACAGGAGATATAAAGTCTGACATATTGCATATTTCATATGATAGAAATCAAATTAAAAATCTTCTAACAAAGTTTCCTAAAGCATTCTAACACATTGTTTTGTAATTATAAGAACCTTCATTTTTACTACTATGGAGCCGCCATTTTGATTTCAAAACATGGGGATTATGATGTCATCAACCCAGCATGATGTTGGAATGCCTTGTATCTCTTGATAAATATCTCAAGTTTTCTAGCTGATGAAAATTGTTTTCCTTTTGTAAGGGTCAAGGACATTTTTGTGTAAACCTGCAATTATCAAATCTTGCTGTTAAAACTTTGTGTCACATCATTTTAGAATACAAAACTTGAATACAATTTAATCCTTATGTCGCTGTTGGGGAACTTATGTCATCATGCACAGGATTGAATACAATTTAATCCTTATGTCCATGTTGGGGAACTAATGTTATTATGCACAAGATTGAATACAATTTAATTCTTATGTCGCTGTTGGGGAACTAATGTCATCATGCACACGATTAAATACAATTTAATTAAATACAATTGAATACAATTTAATGTCCCTGTTGGGGAACTAATGTCATCATGCACAAGATTGAATACAATTTAATCCTTATGTCCCTATTGGGGAACTAATGTCATCATGCACAGGATTGAATACAATTGAATGGGAACTAATGTCCTTATGTCCCTGTTGGGGAACTAATGTCATCATGCACAAGATTGAATATAATTTAATCCTTATGTCCCTGTTGGGGAACTAATGTCATCATGCACAGGATTGAATACAATTTAATCCTTATGTCCCTCTTGGGGAACTAATGTCATCATGCACAAGATTGAATACAATTTAATCCTTATGTCCCTGTTAGGGAACTAATGTCATCATGCACAGGATTGAATACAATTTAATCCTTATCATCATGCACAGGATTGAATACAATTTCGCTGTTAGGGAACTAATGTCATCATGCACAAGATTGAATACAATTTAATCCTTATGTCCCTATTGGGGAACTAATGTCATCATGCACAGGATTGAATACAATTGAATCCTTATGTCCCTGTTGGGGAACTAATGTCATCATGCACAAGATTGAATACAATTTAATCCTTATGTCCCTATTGGGGAACTAATGTCATCATGCACAGGATTGAATACAATTTAATCCTCATGTCGCTGTTGGGGAGCTAATGTCATCATGCACAGGATTGAATACAATTGAATCCTTATGTCCCTGTTGGGGAACTAATGTCATCATGCACAGGATTGAATACAATTTAATCCTTGTGTCGCTGTTGGGAAACTTATGTCATCATGCACAGGATTGAATACAATTGAATCCTTATGTCGCTGTTGGGGAACTAATGTCATCATGCACAGGATTGAATACAATTTAATCCTCATGTCGCTGTTGGGGAGCTAATGTCATCATGCACAGGATTGAATACAATTGAATCCTTATGTCCCTGTTGGGGAACTAATGTCATCATGCACAGGATTGAATACAATTTAATCCTTGTGAATACAATTTAATCCTTATGTCGCTGTTGGGGAACTAATGTCATCATGTTGGGAAACTTATGTCATCATGCACAGGATTGAATACAATTGAATCCTTATGTCGCTGTTGGGGAACTAATGTCATCATGCACAGGATTGAATACAATTGAATCTTTATGTCCCTGTTGGGAACTAATGTCATCATGCACAGGATTGAATACAATTGAATCCTTATGTCCCTGTTGGGGAACTAATGTCATCATGCACAGGATTGAATACAATTTAATCCTTATGTCCCTCTTGGGGAACTAATGTCATCATGCACAAGATTGAATACAATTTAATCCTTATGTCCCTGTTGGGGAACTAATGTCATCATGCACAGGATTGAATACAATTGAATCCTTATGTCCCTGTTGGGGAACTAATGTCATCATGCACAAGATTGAATATAATTTAATCCTTATGTCCCTGTTGGGGAACTAATGTCATCATGCACAGGATTGAATACAATTTAATCCTTATGTCCCTCTTGGGGAACTAATGTCATCATGCACAAGATTGAATACAATTTAATCCTTATGTCCCTGTTGGGGAACTAATGTCATCATGCACAGGATTGAATACAATTGAATCCTTATGTCCCTGTTGGGGAACTAATGTCATTATGCACAGGAATGAATACAATTTAATCCTTATGTCCCTGTTGGGGATCTAATGTCATCATGCACAGGATTGAATACAATTTAATCCTTATGTCCCTGTTAGGCTGTCATTGGGGAACTAATGTCATCATGCACAGGATTGAATACAATTGAATCCTTGTGTCGCTGTTGGGGAACTAATGTCATCATGCACAAGATTGAATACAATTTAATCCTTATGTCGCTGTTGGGGAACTAATGTCATCGTGCATAGGATTGAATACAATTTAATCCTTGTGTCCCTGTTGGGGAACTAATGTCATCATGCACAGGATTGAATACAATTTAATCCTTATGTCGCTGTTGGGGAACTAATGTCATCATGCACAGGATTGAATACAATTTAATCCTTATGTCGCTGTTGGGGAACTAATGTCATCATGCACAGGATTGAATACAATTTAATCCTTATGTCCCTGTTAGGGAACTAATGTCATCATGCACAGGATTGAATACAATTTAATCCTTATGTCGCTGTTGGGAACTGTTATGCACAGGATTGAACTAATGTCATGTCACATAGGATTGAATACAATTTAATCCTTATGTCGCTGTTGGGAACTTATGTCATCATGCACAGGATTGAATACAATTAATCCTTATATTAATGTCATCATGCACAGGATTGAATACAATTTAATCCTTATGTCCCTGTTGGGGAACTAATGTCATCATGCACAGGATTGAATACAATTTAATCCTTATGTCGCTGTTGGGGAACTAATGTCATCATGCACAGGATTGAATACAATTGAATCCTTGTGTCGCTGTTGGGGAACTAATGTCATCATGCACAAGATTGAATACAATTTAAATCGCTGTTGGGAACTAATGTCATCATGCACAGGATTGAATACAATTTAATCCTTGTGTCCCTGTTAGGGAACTAATGTCATCATGCACAGGATTGAATACAATTTAATCCTTGTGTCCCTGTTAGGGAACTAATGTCATCATGCACAGGATTGAATACAATTTAATCCTTATGTCGCTGTTGGGGAACTAATGTCATCATGCACAGGATTGAATACAATTTAATCCTTATGTCGCTGTTTGTCATCATGCACAGGAAATAATGTCATCATGCACAGGATTGAATACAATTGAATCCTTGTGTCGCTGTTGGGGAACTAATGTCATCGTGCACAGGATTGAATACAATTTAATCCTTATGTCGTTGTTGGGGAACTAATGTCATTATGCACAGGATTGAATGCAATTGAATCCTTATGTCCCTGTTGGGGAACTAATGTCATTATGCACAGGAATGAATACAATTTAATCCTTATGTCCCTGTTGGGGATCTAATGTCATCATGCACAGGATTGAATACAATTTAATCCTTATGTCGCTGTTGGAGAACTAATGTCATCATGCACAGGATTGAATACAATTTAATCCTTATGTCGCTGTTGGGGAACTAATGTCATCATGCACAGGATTGAATACAATTTAATCCTTATGTCGCTGTTGGGGAACTAATGTCATCATGCACAAGATTGAATACAATTTAATCCTTATGTCGCTGTTGGGGAACTAATGTCATCATGCACTGGAATTCAATTGAACAAAATGGCAGCCTCTATGTTGCAACTTTAAACAAGAATAACTTAAGATAGAAATAAGATTTTGACTTGCTGTTTTTGTTGGTTTAGATGTTAATCCTCAGAAATACAGATTGTATCAAATTTGTCTCCTTATCTCTTTTAAACGGATTAGCTTAGTGGTTGAGTATGTTATTTATATCAATGGAGACCTCAAAACACTCAAAATGATAAAGAAGCTATTTTGCTATCTTATTTCATTGAGGAGGTATTCAAGTTAAAAGATTTGTTTGATGAATGGTGTGAAAAGGTTGGTGCCCTCATTCTCACTTTCTTAACAACTGTATACTTTTTTTTTATCAATTGAAATTGCTTTCTGCACCACACTAGATTTTGTTTTACTACTTTCCTGACATATTCAATGGTTTTTATGACCGACATCGCAGGAAAAATAGAATAGAACAATTGAAGATTTTGAGGAATGGGAGGCCACAACTAGTCTGATTTCAGCCATTTCTATACAACTGAGACAGAACTTCAAACTTGAATATCTCCTCAATGGAACACGCTCCTAAAAGTTTATTTTTAAGTCCTCTTTCATGTAAAATGGACTTCCTTGACATAAAATACTCCTTTCAAATCATAAAAAAACTACATTCTGATAAAATCATTCTCAATGGATACAGACTAATGGCTTATTAAAATTTGTCAATTTTTAAATGTATGCAAAATCTGTTTTGTTTGAAAATGAGCACAGACAACTCAAAGGCTTTACATATTTCTGCCTTAAAATTTATCCTAAATTTCAGGACTCCAATAAAAATGAAAAGGAAGCTGTGCAAATCACTTTAAGAATACTACAGAAAACTTTTCTAAAATACTGAATCGGCAACTGGGAAAGCATATTTTCCTATTCTTAACGCTTGGAGTGTCAGGGGTCCAAAGTGTGACTACAATTTTTCGGAACTTTTTTTTCAAAATTAATTTGTCACAAAATTTCCTAACATTTCCTATCACTATAAGTTTGGTTTATATGAATGCTAAGACAATAAACTTTTAATAAAAAAGTCAAAATAAAGAAAATATCGACATAATTATGCAAAATGAGGTCACACTTGCTGAAAAAAAAATTGAGCTTGTATCATTTCTTGTGAATAATGGAATTTGAGGATTTTTTTTTTTAATGTTTAAATTGTTTGTGAAATTTCTTTTCCAATGATACCAGTCTACTATTTTTTTCTCTCAAAGTAAAACAAAACAATGAAAATAAACATTTAATAATCACCGCTGTAATTATTCACGGAAAAACAAAGCATCCAGCTCAGTTTTAACACCTGGGGCCTTCAAGTGAAACCGCTGCACTGACTGGGTATGTCTTAGTGTGAGGATTTCTTTTAATAGTTAAATTGTGCTATGAAAAAGAGGGGGTAGTTGCTCTTTGTGTTTTAAATTGAAAATAGGTGAAATCAGTTTTATGACATTATTCTTTGTGTATGGTAGTTGTGTTGCGATCAGAAACTACAAGTTTTGTCAAATTTTGGTCTCAAAAAGGCTAAAAATCATTAAATTTTTACAACTTTTGCCAAAAAAGATATCGACGGTAGGGGCAGTCAAAATTCGACCGGAATTGGATGCATTGATGTCTTTGGTCGTTAAATTTTGTGCATTTTTTAATTTTTTTCAACATAGACCCAATCAAAAAGTAACATTTTATGAAAGAATTATTCAAGCTCTTTCAAATGATACCGAAATCTCTGCTGTGGGCCCATGTGACGAAGTAAAATAATTTCTGGAAAAGTGCATGTCCAATCGGTCGTGTCACAATCACATGGGAATTTAAGGGTTAAGTCCTTAAATTACCAGAACCACTGTTCACACCAGGAAGTGATTTCATTTGATCTACTATTATATGCTCAGGTTTACATGTCATGTACTAGCAAATTCTCCATTCATAATTATCTAAAGGCAAATCAGAGAGGAGGAATGCCACTATCCCCCACCCTCCACCCCTACCAATGTGAACACTGACCTGAACAACTGCACATATTGCAAGTCGAGGAATTGTTCTCCAAAAGCCATATTCTATGAGGAGAAGCAGTAGCAAAGCTGGGGCAAACAGTAGAATATTCATCTTCACTGATACACCAACGCTAGGAAGGAAGATATAGAAGAACAGAATATCAACATTTATGACTTAGAGAGTGCTAGCAAAAAGTGAACTTAAATTTCAAATGTACCACAATACAAAATACTCCAAATAACCTAAGTGTATTCATATCAAATGAACACAGAGCTGGAAATATCTATAGTTCCAGCGGTTAAAACTGCCAGAATTTGAAGTAAGAAAATTTGTTTTGAGACGAAAAAATATATATATATATATATATATAGAGCGAGATTTTTTTGTAGATATTTTGGGTAAACAAGTTTGTGTGGTAAATATGTGCTCTAAAAAACTCCCCCCCATGTAATTGTGCGATGAAAAGTACATTACATTGTAAAAGAGGGCAGCATATAGAGATGAATTTACTACATTAATATTATGTCTGTCATGATTCAGAACTATGGAAAACTTTATAATTAATTCCAAGTCTGAATAAACATGTATGTATGTATGTATGTATGTATGTATGTATGTATGTATGTATGTGTGTATGTATGTGTGTATGTATGTATGTATGTATGTATGTATGTATGTATGTATGTATGTATGTATGTGTATGTATGTATGTATGTATGTATGTATGTATGTATGTATGTATGTATGTATGTATGTATGTATGTATATGTATATATATATGTATATATATATATATATATATATATATATATATATATATATATATATGATATATATATATATATATATATATATATATATATATATATATATATATATATATATATATATATATATATATATATATATATATATATATATATATATATATATATATATATATATATATATATATATATATATATATATATATATATATATATATATATATATATATATATATATATATATATATATATATATACATATATATATATATATATATATATATATGCAGTGGCGTAGGAACAATTTTTTTTTTCTTGGGGCTAAAACTTTATTTCTCCAAGGACCTCGACCCCCATCCCCACCCAGAAGCCTCGTTTTTGGCATGGTTTCTTGGGCATGTTTGGCCCTTTGGGCCCTTTTTTTCCAAAGAAGAATGAACAAGTGACATTCTTGTTATCTTCTTTTTAAACTCTAACACAAACGGTACAAACGGTACAAACACATTAGGTGTCACAGATGCCCGCACGCATAATTTTTTTCTTTCCCAGGAGTGTTTAGGACAATTTGCATTGATATCAGTTAAAAATCCTTCTAAATCACTGTCTAATTTCCTATGGAATAAACGCAAATTGCCCTAAACACTCCTAAGAAGAAAAAAATCATGCTGCCCGCACTCGGAGTCTGCGGTAGCATGCAAATGTTATGTTTAATACAGCTTCGACGAGCTCAAAATGATTATGAGGGTGCTAAGAAGTAATAAATTCTCCATCAAAATTACATTACCTTTTTTATCAACATAATCGAAGAAATTAGAACATATGACAATATCCTATAACGTTATATTATTTAAAGTGGGTATAAATAAGTCTTATAAGGGGTTTTTGTATATAAGAAGTGGGGGGGGCTAAGGCATAGTTTAGCCCTCCTAAATTTTGACTAGCCCCTTCTCCTCGCTTCCTACGCTCTTGTATGTATGTATGAGAGATTGGAAGATTTTTTACAAGGATTAGATCAGTGGCGTGGAAAGTCCATCTTAATCGAAAGAGTACCTCAAAAGAAACAAAATGGTGAAAAAAAGCATTCAAAAATACTATTCTGTTAGGGATAGTTTTGAACTTTCAATCCGTCTCTTTTGTGTAGAAACAACTGATTTCAGACTAGTAGTTTGAATGTATTCCATTACATTTTTCCCCAAGATTTGATGGCCAAAACCATTGGATTAATCAGGAAGAAGAAAAGCAAAATCTAGTAAGTTAATTACAATTAATCGCCAGAAGGAAGTCTGAAAAAAAAACACACATTTGTTTGAAATAAACGTGAAGAAAGGTTGAGGTTGGCAACCATAGACTTTCCTGAGAGCACACTAATTATTTCTACACAAATGAGACAAAACCTAAAACTTGTAAATATCTCCTTATAGTGTATTAAGTAATTCCTTCCCCATTTTGTTTCTTGTAAAGTATTCATTTGTATAAGACGAACTTGCATGACCACTGAACTAATCCTTTCATCTGCAGCTAAAAATGAATGAAGGACAATGCAGGTTTATTTCATTGATTGTTTTTTACATTTATCTTCATACTTAAAAAAACCCTCACTCAGATATTCTCTGAAAGCAAGATAGAGAATAGTATTGCCTGTGAAGTCACCTACCTGTACCAAAAACATCCGATTTCCCATCTCCTATCCATGAAATAGTTCACAGCCAGGTAGAAAAAGAACATTGCCACTGGGTCGTTAAAAAGTCGCAGGACATAAATGGAATGTATTCTATACGAAGCACAACACATGAAGAACATAATGTATGGTGGGACCTATATAAGAAGGGAAACAAGATTGAAATTTGTGCAATTGACAATTTGACACTTTTTCAAAGAATTAATTTAGAGAAATTTTTGCAGTTTTGCATCTTCATGTACCTAAGGAAATCTAATAGGCTTTTTTTAATAATCATCCATATTTTCAAGTACATCATACAACAGATAAACTAAACAGAGGTCCATTCAATCTTATTCCAAACCAATTTCTATCAACTTTTGCGTTCATGTGTTTGCATTGCTTAAAACTTAAATATCTCCTTAACGAAATAAGATTTTTGAATGTTTTCTTCACCAATTGGTTTGTTTTGAAGTCCTCTTTCATATAAAATAAACATGTTTGACCACTGAACTAATCCTTTAACCATTTACCCACCCTTTTGTTTTTATTATCCATTTAGGAAATCATAGTCCATGTAAACGAATATTATTTCAATATTCTTATTAAAAAAAATTTGTGAAGTTTGAATAAACTAGTAGTCATCAGGAAAGGAAGGAAGGAAAGAAAACAGGAGAGGAATGAGAGAAATACAAGAACTAAAAGTCAGAAAGCTAGGATCGAGAGAGGAGGTGCATGGGTGAAGAAAAAAAAAAGTAGAGAGAGTGGGGTGGGAGAGGAGGACTAAATATGGTTGTAGAGGGAAGCATGATGAAGGAAGGAGATCATTTTATTCGGAGGGTTTTTCTGGCAGAACTCGGCAATTGAGTTGTGGGAAGCAAGGGAAGCTTTGGGAAGGTTATACAGGGGGCAAGCAAGGAGAATGTGATGGACTGTGAGGGTGCAATGACAATTGTTGCAGAGGGGTTGGGGGAGCCAATAAGGAGGTGGGAGTGAGTGGGGAGGGTGTGACCTATTCTAAGACGGGTAATATGAATGTTGTCGACACGAGAGAGGTTGTTGATGTTGGGTTTGATTTGAATGATGGGCTGGATGACGTGAAGATTGTTATCAATTTGGGAGTCCCATAAGGTTTGCCAGCGGTCACGAACAAGGGAAGCAATAAACGGTTTGATGTCAGAAAAGGTTTTGGAAAATGGGGTAGGGGGTAGGCTGAGGGCAAGCTTAGCCTGCATCAGCCCTGTCATTGCCAGGGATTCCAATATGGCTAGGTATCCAGAAAGAATACTTTTCCTGCAGAGGATGGGTGAAAGGAGTTTCTGGAGGAGGAGGTGGGATGTGAAGTTATCCCATTTAAGATTGAGTAAAGAAGTAAGAAAAGCCTTTAGAGTCGGAGAAGATGGCAAGGTGGCTGAGCGGAGAGTACTCAATACAGTTGAGGACGAGGAGGATGGCCTTTGCCTTGGCTGAAAAGATGGACGAATAGTCGGGAAGTCTGCTACTGAGGGTGATGTCTTGAATGACGGCAGCAGCAGCTGTCTTGTCGCCTTCCTTGGAGCCATCAGTATAGATGGAGGTGTAGTTTGAGAATTGGTCTTTGATTTGGTTGTGGAGATTGATGAAGGTTAGGGTGGGTTTGGGTTTTGTGATGAGTGGAGAGGCCCTGTGGATAAAAGGGACGGGGGTGGCCCAGGGAGAAAAAGTGGGCCAGGAGAAGGTACCAAGAGTGGTAAGGTTGATGCCAAGATGGAAGAGGTCTGATTTAATGCGTAAGCTAAAGGGTGGGGATAGGGTTTTAGTCCTATCAAAGAGGGTGGAGAAATTGGGGTACCTAATGAGGTTGCAAACAGGTTTCTGGGTGTTGGTGGAGCTTTAAAAGCATAGGAGAGGCTAAGCTTTCTACACGTTAGCAGAAAGGAGGGGGTGGGGGGGGTTCATTAGCTTCAACATGAAGGCTAGTGATTGGGGAGGTCCTGTAGGCACCCAAACAAAGCCTGAGGGCTTTATTTTGGATGGTGTTGATGTGGTTGAGGTATGAGTTGTGAGTGACACAGTAGACAATATTGCCGTAGTCAAGCTTGGCACGAATGATGAGCCTGAAGATTTTGAGGAGAGCATGGCGGTTTGCACCCCAAGTGGTGTTGGAGAGGAGGCGGAGAAGGTTGAAGGAGCTGTTGCATTTCTGTTTCATTTTGATGTGTTGCTTGTAGGGAAGCTTGGGGTCTAGAGTTAAACCCAGGAACTTCATGTGTTCAACTTTAGGGATGCGATTGCCATTGAGCACGAGGTTCGGGTTGGGGTGGAGGTTGTTGAAATGACAGAAGTGCATGCAGACTATCTTGTCTTTGGAGAATTTATAACCGTTATTGTTGCACCAGACTTGCAGCTGGTTGAGGCTAAGTTGGAGCCTATTTTCGACAAGAGGAAAGCTAGGGGAGGAGTAGAAGATGGTGAAGTCGTCCACATAGAGAGTACGTTTGATGTTGGGGCCAAGGTTGCCCGCGATGTCGTTAATGCTCAGGTTGAAGAAGGTGAAGGAGAGAATGCTGCCTTGGGGGACGCCCTCTTCTTGGGGGTACAGGTTGGACAGGGTGTGGCCAATATGAACTTGGAACTGCCTTGGTGAGAGGAAGTTTTGAATAAAGATGAGGAGGTGGCTTCTTGAGGCCGATGGTGTAAAGTTTGCAAATAAGGCCATATTTCCAAGTAGAGTCGAAAGCTTTCTCGAGGTCAAAAAAGATGACAATAAGGTGTTCCTTTTTGCAAAGGATTTCAGGATAGCAATATTGAGCATGAATAACTGGTCTAGGGTATTGCGACATTTCCGGAAGCCGCTTAGGTGAGAGGAGAGGATTCTGTTGGTCTCAAAGAACCAGTTTAGTCTCTGCTTAATGATCCTTTCCATAATTTTACAGAAACAGCAGGTGAGGGCGATGGGGCGGTAGCTGGCGGGGTCGGTACTGTCCTTCCCCAGTTTAGGGACGGGGGTAACAATAGCTGTCCTCTAGATATGGGGAAAGGAGTGTAAGGACGAATTTGGTTGAGAATGGTGAGTAGGGTAATGGTGGCCTTGTTGGGGAGGTGTTTCAGGAATTGGTAGGGGATGTTATCTGGGCGCTTGGAGGTGCAGCCAGCAACGTGGATGGCTTGGTTTAATTCAGAAAGGGTGAGAGGGGTGTTGTAGTTCTCGGAGGGAAAGGTGATACTCCGGGCTTCATCGCAAGCTTTCTTTGTTTTGAAAGTATTGAGGTAGTTGGTCGAGGACAAGATGTTGCTAAAAGAGGCGGCAAGGTGGTAAACGATCTTCTTTTTCGCCGTGAGAAGGTTACCATTCCAGGAAAGATGGGAGATGGGAGATTTGCCCACTCTGCTGTGGAAGCTGTAAACCATTCTCCAAATCTTCTTAGTGGGGATGTTGGTGGTGAGAGAAGAGATGAAGTTGTTCCAAGTGTTGGTTTTACTGTCCTCGATAGGGCGCCTGGCCTTGGCATGGCTGATGCAAAAGAGGTTAAGGTTGTGAGTGGTTGGCTTAGTTTTTAAGTTCCTGAGGACCCTTTTCCTGTTCTTGATGGCGATTTTGCATTTTGCAGTCATCAGAGAACCAGGGGTTGGGGAGGGGGTGATTAGGGGGTTTGGAGGTTATAGGAATAAAGCAGGTGGCGATGTTGATAAGAATGTTACTGACGTTTGATATGGGATCCTCACCCTTAAGGAGATAGGGGGAGAGGTGCGAGTCACAGAGGGTTTCGAAAAGGGGCCAGTCGGCCTTCTCGAGGTTCTAATTGGGGGTGTGGTCAGTGGGGCTTGAAGGTTAGAGTGTATAAGAGGGTAATGATCACTACCACATAGATCAGCAGTGACCTTCCAGCTAAAATCAAGGAGGTTGGGGAAACAGATAGACAGGTCAATACACATAAGGGAGCCTGTGGCAGGGTGAAGGTAGGTCGGGGAGTTAGTGTTAAGCAAGGAGAGGCTGTGCTGTCCAAGAGTGTTTTCGTGTTTTCCATAAGCTTGCCTCTGGGGGGTGGTACTGGAGCCCCACAGGGGGTTGTGGGCATTGAAGTCACCAAGAAGGATGAAGGGGGAGGGGAGCTGAGAGATGAGTTTGTTAAGGCTGGTTGGCTGAATGTTGGCTGAATGTTGGCATTGGGGAGAGATAGATAATGCAAAGAGTGAAGGTTTTGTGGAGGGAGATAGACATACAGATGGCCTAAAAGTCGGTGTTCACATTAACAGGGCTGTGTGGGATAACGTGTCTAACGAGAATGGAGACGCCCCTACAGGCCCTGTCATTGTCCACTTGATGTTTGTGATAGCAAGCGAAGGTGTTGAGGTAATAATGGTCAGTGGTTTTCAAGAAGGTTTCTTGTAGGCAAAAGACAACCGGGTTGAGTGTGGTGGCCAGAAGGTTAATTTCTTCAGAATTGGCCTTAAGGCTCCTTATGTTCCATTGTATAATGTTGTGAATGTTATTGTAATTGTTTGTGGTGCATGCCATAAGGAGGCGGGGGTTATCTTGAGGAAGACTGTTGGGTCTGAGTTGGCTTATTTTTTCTTTGAATCTGTCCCTGTTTCTTTGGGAGGGGTTGTTTTTTAAAGTTGGACAAGAAGAAGGTTCGGTAATCGAACAATTCATGTACTCTTCCGTGTCATATGTGTGGGTTTGGATGGTGGGCTGTTTGTTGATTGGTTGTTTGTTGGTTTGATGATTGGCTTCAGTTTGATGTTTGATGGCATTAGAGGTGTAGGGGTAGAAGACATCGGCAGTCTTAGAGGAAGGAAGGTTGGGGAGAGAAGTGGTGGTGGAGGTGGTTTGAGTTATGGTGTGGTTGGGTTGTTGGCAATGGTGATGGGATTAGGACTGGGTAAGAAGAGCCAGGTGAGGTCGGTTTGGGTATGTGAGTCAGTTTTAGTTGTGTTAGGGAGGTGATATTCAAACTTCAAACTTCTACCAAACTTCTACCAAAGCTTGTTATCTGTCATTCTGTTGTACATATGTTAATGTTGTGAAGAAACAAAATAAATGAAATGAAATGAAATATTCGTGTTAGAGAAGACCGTGCTCGAGTAGGATGGTTTAGTGTGGAGAGAAGTGAGCAATCGCTTCCTGGCCTCAGGGTAAGTAATATTGGGATCAATGGCTTTTAGTTTGGTTATTTGCTTTTCCTAAAGCCAGGTGGGGCAGTTTTTTGAGAAGGACGGATGGGTAGGTGGGTGAGCACCGTCGCAATTGGTGCAGTGCGAGGTGCTGGTGCAGGAGGTGCTTTTTAATGAAAAGAATGTGTACATTTTTTATAAACCAATTAGCCTTATATTGCATATAAACATCATTGACATTCACCAGTGTCAAAAAACAAAAACGGAATGATATCTTAAAAAAGACAGATTTCCACTAAAATGCAGAAGTCTCACATGCTCCTTCCATTTAAAAAACTCTTCAAGACTCACCTTTTTTAGATTTTTCCTTGTATTCGTAAATTTGTATTACTCTGTAAGCACCATGGTACTTTAATGAATGGCGTATTCTTAATGCGGATTATTTACCTTGTAATTGTGAAGTGTAAAAAGTTGAACAATCAGTTACCTACCTTTTTGGTTTGTTGATAAATTCTGAAGACAAGAATCAACGTTGCCAGATAGAGGACAGCAAATAAGTATTGAGCAAGTCTTATGTTGGTTCCTTTGTCAGTCAGATGGTACAGCCCTCTAAATATATACACAAACCCAGCTGGATAACTGCAAAGTAAAACGTACAAATTAAAATCATCCAACCAGTGATTGAAAAGAAGCTAGAGTGTTGACTGTTTTTTCTGTCTCAAATAAACATTTTTTTCGGGACGTTTTTACAGCATGAGGAATTTATGATATTATTGATAATATCACTTAATTCCTACTGATATAGAGCAGTACCCAACTAAATCATTTTCCATTGATAAAAAGCATAAAATCTTTCCTGTTTGCTTTCTATACTCTTCAAAAGATAATATGAATTAACACAATACCACATTTTTATACAAATTAATATTGGGTGCCAATAATTTGATATGAATGCTCTGTATGGGTATATTGGTTGAGTAATGAACCTGACGTAAGTCCTTTGCTAGATTGCTTTAATCTCATGGGATAGTCTATTCCTGTTAGAATATGATTGGGGCTATGGTAAACACCCAAACACTTTTGGTCAGAATTTGGCCCATTAATTCAAAGAATTTACAGAATAAAATACCAAAGTGACCCTGTAATACATATACACATTTGCATACTAATAGATGGGATTTCAAAAATGCTGTAAAATAGCTAATTTTGATGATTTGTTTGTTTTTTTTTTCCCTTGTTTATTTGATATTTTGTATCTTTGTGTTTTAGTTTTGCAGTAAAAAAACAAGGACTTTCCCCTGGATGTTTTTAGTGCTTATTAAGTTGAATGAAAATGAGATCTTCATTTAAATTTTTCCTTTTATTCTCATCTTTCATAGTGTATGTTCTGATCATTTTGCTTGTATTGCGTGAAATAAGTTGTTAAATACCCAATCAGAGCAATACCTCTAGCCTCCTGGGTATTATCATTTTTGTTGCTGAAAACGGGAAAAATAAACACTTGGAAAAAAAAAGATTGTCTTAAGAGTGATTTAAAATAAATTTCAAGAGAGGAAGAAAAGTTGTATAAAAAGCTAGGATAATTTTATCAAAATATGCAAAATCTGTAAGTCTGACATTTATATTTAAAGAATAAAATGACACCTACAGTACAGACCATATTAGTTACTTTGTCTAGATATGTTAGAGACTGTCATGAGACAAAGAATTCTACTTATTAATTGACAAAAGAACATGCTGTCATTCCATTCTCAGTTTTAATGCTTTGGACACTATACAATTCAAAGTTGAGCAAATTCGATAAGAAGAACGGAATGTGTTAACTCTTATCACAGTACTTACACCAGTGGACCTGTGGCTCCTTTCAGTTCCATGTAGTCATACGTGCCATTTACTACTCCCTCGACCTCTGACATGTAGGCTTCCCAGTCAATTTCTGTATCTGTTAAAATCAAATAGGTGCGTTTTTACTTTCTGATCACACTTTTTTTTAAGAATAATAGAATGATAAGACCTGAACTGTAAAGATATAACAGATTTAACCAGACAACCAAAGGTTTTAAGGTTCCGAAGCGAAATATGGATATCAAGTATTAATTACTTATATAATGAATTATATTACACAATGGGCTGAAAATAACAACAAAGACAACATAACTACATTAAGCATGAAACAAAACAGACATGCTGTTTTAAAAATAGGAGGATTTTGAGATTTTTTGCAATAACCTCCACCTACTCATTAATATGCATGACAGCACCACCTGAAGAAGAAGAAAATCTGTGTACCAAATACGACATGTATTCGATGCATTGTTCTTGAGTTATCGTGTTTATGAGCTAAGCGTCACACACACCCATACACCATCAAACATGTAGTCTACTGATGATATCACATCAGAACCAAAAAAAGTACTAAAAAAACAATCAATACAAAAGAGCAAAATGTAAGGAAAAAATGGTTGATGAGGTAAGCAGTTGACATCAAGAAGATTACAATCTTAGAATAGCAGTAATACCAATTTGTGCAAAATGAGTTTCTTGTAATAAAACTTTATTATAAAAATTTTAAGATTTTCTGATGAATCTAATATTCTTATTATCATTTTTGTGTAAGAAATGAAATTTAAGTCCATGACTTCAAGGGTACCAAAATTAAATAAATTCAATCAACTTAGAACACATCGTAAACTAAATTATTCATTTCAATATACTTAACTTAATTAAGAGGGATCACTGACAAGTATCGTTTAGCAATGGGTATTTAAGAAAAAATTCACCCTTTCTGTGAATGTAAAAAAAGTGCTGCAAAGAATTCATTTTAATTTAGACATGAAAACCAATGACTATTTACTCATCAACTTTGTAAGAAAAACATATTAAAACACATTTGTATACCTATATAAAATAGGAATTTCCGACAAAACATCAGTCTAAATGGTGGCCTTTTTGAAGGATAGCTTTAACAAATAAGGGCTCAAAGTTCACTATATTTTTTAAATTTCAAATGACCTTTTAACACTAATGCAGCTCTTTTTTTTAAATACCAATGCAGAGCTCTTTTAATACCAATGCAGAGGTCTTTGTAATACCAATGCAGAGCTCTTTTAATACCAATGCAGAGCTCTTTTAATACCAATGCAGAGCTCTTTGTAATACAAATGCAGAGCTCTTTGTAATACCAATGCAGAGCTCTTTTAATACCAATGCAGAGCTCTTTTTAATACCAATGCAGAGCTCTTTTTAATACCAATGCAGAGCTCTTTGTAATACCAATGCAGAGCTCTTTGTATACCAATGCAGAGCTCTTTGTAATACCAATGTAGAGCTCTTTTTATAACCAATGCAGAGCTCTTTGTAATACCAACGCAGAGCTCTTTGTAATACCAATGCAGAGCTCTTTGTAATACCAATGCAGAGCTCTTTGTAATACAAATGCAGAGCTCTTTGTAATACCAATGCAGAGCTCTTTGTAATACAAATGCAGAGCTCTTTGTAATACAAATGCAGAGCTCTTTGCAATACAAATGCAGAGCTCTTTGTAATACCAATGCAGAGCTCTTTGTAATACCAGTGCAGAGCTTTAGACCTCTAACATTTAAGAAACGCCATGTGCATTCAAACACCGGGGACTCAAAAAAATTGGCAAAACACTTCATGCTTAATAATGATAAAAACTAGAAGTAAAACGGTAAAAAAAAATAATTAAAAAATGGAATAAAAATACTAGGCTTATAGGTGATGACCTTTTTCCTTGCTCTTAAAGATTTTCTGATATGGGGCCTGGATTTTCAGTGTGCCCCTGGCCCCCCTATCCTTTCAGCAGCCTTGTCGAGGAAATTCAAGTCACACTGTGGAAACGCTGGCCTAATAACTCTGACACATGTCTGTTTCCCCGCAGGTCACAGAGGTTAGAGGTCCTAGGCCAGTCTGCAAAGTATGTATGTTACACCGAAGATCTTCGGAGTGAAACTTAGCCAGCTTAACAAATTTTGGCATACTTTCTCTCAAAATTTTAAAGAAATACATCAAAAATAGAGTGATATGAAAAAAAAGTGGCGTAAGCAGCTAAGTTTCCAAAAATTATGGCGTAAATCTTCGGCGTAGAAAAAACAAACTTTCCAGTGTGGGTCCTAATGTTAGGCCTAGCTAAGTACTCGTAGTACCGTCAGACTGATGCCAGCCGTGTTAGTATGGCTGCCATTGGTGATGGCTGGCCGTCCCAGGGTACTACAAAATCCTATACCCTCCTGTACTGTTTTGGGCAAGGTGTTAAATGTATAGGAAAATCTCAGTTTTAAGATCTTTTTGAAAATTAAACCATTTTACCTCTTTTTTCGCCCACAATGATTAGAATCAGAATCGATGTTTGAAGCCCATCCATGTCTTCCAAACTATCTTTAAGGTAATTATAGTTACTTTTATAGAGGTATTTTGGACTAATTTTCCTTCGGTAAAAATTGTCTGACCAGCTCTCCAAAGTATGGTCAAAGTTCAAAACACTGCCATCGGGGCTATAACATTTTAGCGACCGTAATATGTTTTAGATTAATTAAGACAAAAATTTGGATAATACTTATAAAGTACAATTATATATCCTATACATTTCTTGATGTTTTATTTATTTGTTTTCGTACACAGGTTTTTTTACCAAAACTATTTACCGTAATAAAATTATATGAACAAACAAATATTGTTAGCGAAAAATCAACTTGCACTTTGGTGGAACATTCTAAAATTTATTTATAGACGTTGAATAATTAATCACAAACATGCGGTTACTAAGAAAATGGCAACCAAAATATGAATCTCAGTGAAATTTGTATCGTCGTGGTGCTAAGTAGGTAAAGATTTTGGAAAAGTTTTTTGGAAAAGTGTATTATTTAGACTAATTGATATAAGAATATCCAAAAAGTAACTTATTTTTCAATCATTGTGTGAACTTTAAAAAAAAACATAGGAATTGTACCTAATCACTATCAACCCTCTTACGGCAATCCCAATGTTAACCCGTACTGAGAGATGTGTATAATACCTAGGCCTAGCTGTGCCACTGCCAACTCCATTTATGTTTTAACCACAATTCAAACTACTGAATAATAGTAACTAGTAGTTACTCTAATAGTCCAGCACAGTTAAACTTACACTTTACTTTCTCTATCACAAGAATATTAATAACCACTTCTGCGACTAATAGTATCAGAGCTGAAATCCACATAAATTTTGGCTCAAATACCAGCTCTTTAACACGTTGGATGCTGAGTTCCTTCATAATTTTCGTCCAAAATCCATCTTTCTCAACTCTCTTGTGTTCTACTTTGCGTTTTCGAGACATTATTTGGCAACAAACTGCAAAAGTTTGTAAATTGAGTGTCAGATTTAGTTACGTCAACGTCTACGTCGACAGTCAGGTGACGTACATGTGACTAAACCAAAGTTATTTTTGCCAATCCAAATACCAAATCTGAAGTATAACAAATATTAAAACTAAAATCAAATCACTAATTTTATTTTTGCTAAAAACACAACCTAAATAAGAATTGGTTATTTTAAAACGTTATTCGTAGTAATATATTTTCTTTGTATCTATACATTTGAATAGGTGTTTAATAATAATTATTATGGTAAAACGGTTATTATCGATCAGTTCTGCGAAAAAGATTGAAAATTAGAAATGGAGGAGAGATTATCATTTAAGACAATTTTTAGCCCTTTAGCGTATTTCATGATTATGCATTTTATAATTGATGCTAAAACCGAGGCTAGTGGACCACGTTGTACCTATTACAGTGAGTATAATTAGGCAGCTGAGCTTTCGGAAAATAATCAAGGCCTATGCCTGCTCCTTGCCTAACGTTAGGTAGGCTAGATCACAGGTGTTTCTAGCCACAGTGTTCCTGCGTTATGGCAACCTATATCATGCTTACTGTACTAGTATATATATATACATATGACACGCCAGTGCACCACAACTGGTTATCAAAGGCCGTAGACATTGACTTGGTTGTCGATGTTTTGTCTGTCCGTATGTCGTACCTGTGTTCTCGTCCGGGTCGTATTAAGCGTTTCGTGATAGCATTTGTACTATCATAACCGAACACGCAGGCGACAACCCCGTCATTGTAATTGTGTGTTCAACTCTCTCTCTCTCATATATATATATATATATATATATATATATATATATATATATATATATATATATATATATATATATATATATATATACCATATATATATATATATATATATATAGTACAGTAAGCATATACTATAGGTTGCCATAACGCTAGAATATATATATATATATATATATATATATATATATATATATATATATATATATATATATATATATATATATATATATATATATATATATATATATATATATATATATATATATAAAAGCATATAGGTTGCCATAACGCTAGGAACACCTGTGTTCCTAGCGCTTATGGGCCCTAGCAAACTACAACTTATATAACGAGGTAGGTCACCTCCTACCAGTGTCCTTCTCCTTAAAAATTTCTTCCAGCAAATCATATTACAAACTTACTGTAGCAACTAGTGAGACCACTTATATCTTAATTAAAATAACCACACAATAAGGACTTCATCCATAGCTAATATGATACTCAGCACCAACTTCCACAACAACTAAGGTTTTCAGAATAAAGAAAATAAAGAGGAAAATCTGACCCAACCTGGTTATATATCAGGTCGGGTCGGACTGTTTAAAACTTTAAGGAGCAGAACAACTAATGATGACTTTCGAACCATATAAACGGTAGGCCCTATATGCAAATTCCTTTTTTTGACCAGTCTTAATTAGGCTTACATTTTTTTACTCAACTCACATTTGCCGGAGACTCCCTTCTTTGTTAAAAGCCACAGTAGGCTAAGCCTATTTGTTATTTTCTTCCGATGAGATGTACAAACGATGAATTTTCTACCCCCATTAAAGTCATGACAGTTTAAATGCCCGACAATTTGCTGCAAGCCAAAGAAATGTTGCGATGACGTCATTGAAGAGCTGTTTATTCATGATGTCATCGCAAAATTTCTCTTGTTTACTGCAAATTGTCGGGCATTTAAACTGTCATGAGTGTAATGGGGGGTAGAAAATTCATCGTTTGTACATCTCATTGGAAAAAAATAACAAATACTGTGGCTTATAAATGAAGAAGGGAGTCTCCGGCAAATGTGAGTTGAGTAAAAAAATGTAATAAAGATTTGCGAGTGGTCAAAAAAAGGAATTTTCATATAGGGCCTACGGTTCGAAAGTCACGGTAGGAGGTGACCCTCCTTGTATATATTTAATAAATATATAGGCCTAGGTTGCCATAATGCTAGAAACACCTGTGAGTCAGATAACATCTGACTAGCATAATGTTAGTATATGCTATAGCCACCAGGGTTCTAGCTACGGTGGACTCGCAATTCCCACCCACCACTCGGCTCTAAGATTCACTCTTCCGCCCAGCACTCAAAAGTTCAATTCACTTAAATAATTGAGTGTTTAAAGAGATCTCCTTTTAATCTCACTCTATTTATGTCATCTGCTGATTTGCACACATAACATAACATACATTACGCACATTAAATTCCAATCAAAACAACTGAACTGTAGGAATTTAACCCAATTGAACGTACATATTATCATAAAATCACCCATCCACGAAGCTCTTTGCATAAACGTGCGTACATGCACACAATTTAGGTTCATGTTTTATTCCTTGTGAATCACTGCTGGCAGCTTGCTAAGTCCGTCACTTGCCATACAAAAGTACACCCCCCCCCCCTCCCTCCCTCCTCCCAAGGCATGCTTATAGACCGGTCCAAATGTAAGTAACCAATCACATTTGTTAAAATTCCCATATGCACTTAACATTATAACGGACTGATCGATATTCTTTTGATTTGTGGGGGATTTTATATTGATAAAAGTTGTTGCGTAGTTTATAGGAACATGTGTCGCTTGGCTTTTGTCGAACGATACTGGGACGAAAATAAAAGCGGTAAAAGTTTGGGCAAGATAAATAACAATGGAAATTGAGAGAAGAGTTTCCGGCATATGTTTGTATTTTTTTTTTTTGGGGGGGGGGGGGAGGGAGGGGGAGGGCAGTTGAATATCTATTGTATTTTGAATATCCATTGTACATGAAAAATATTTTACAAATTCTACTACCATTACAATTAAAAAAAAAAAAAAAAATTCAATGACAATTTGTCAATAAAAGTGGACTAAATTTGAACAGTTCTTCATGGGAGGGAGGTCTAGGTCACCTTGGATTATCACTGGAACCCAGCACTCAAACTTATCTAGCTAGAACCCTGATAGCCACTACATGGCTGCTATACAGTCAGATAAACGCTATAGCCTATACCTTATAACGGTGACACTGCTGCATTGGCTTATCATAGAACTTAAAAGCATTGAGGAATTTCGACTAAGCACTAGAAAACTAACGTCAGGCCTTTCCGCGAGATCGCAGGTCAAGTTTTGACAATGCCTATTATTGTCATGGATCACTTTTACATAATACAAAATGAATAGATATATGCACCCCTTAAATAGTTTAAAGGAATCAAGATCCTTAATTGCCCTTTTGACATCCCTAGGCTAGCAAGAACACAATCACCTTTTCTAGTTAAATGCAAACCATCTCTCATGAACCAATCAACCAGAGATTCAAACTTAAGCCAGAAGTTTACAAAACCGACCTCAAACAGACGACAAATACTCACCAGCCAACTATTGATCAACAACATCTTATCTATCATGAAGGAACTACCTACACAGCAACAGACCAACAAGTAGAACCTTACAACCTGTGTCGTTCAACTTGAATAACAAATCCATGAAACTATGCCTAACAGAATCAACATTTCTCCTTGAAATATCATTTGTACCAATTGAAACTACGACGGTATCTTCACCCTTACATAACGTCTCAACAGAGAACTAACATCATCAACCCTAGCCCCTGGAAGACACACCCTAATCCTTCTATTACGATCCACTCCACAAAACTCTGTGTCAACATACCTAACAAGTGAATCCCTTATCCATAACACCTTATCTCTAGCAGAATCTACAGGCAACATAACAGATGAATCAACAACCTCACGACTAATGGTACCTGTACAATCATCAAGTACAGACAACCCTACATCAGGCCTGTCAACAGAAACTAATCCAAGACTATCTACCTGAACAGAACGCCTATCAAAATAATTATCAACATCACATGTCTGACTACCCACATCTAAGCCACAAAACTCAGTCTACACACTGGCATCAACCTTTTCAACGATACAACTACAACCAGAAACTTTAAAGCCTTCAACCTTATACACTTTAAACAGACAAATACAAAACTATCAACCGAAGCTTTATCAAAACTACATGTCACACCGGACTCCTGGAAATCAATCCACATATTACAGCTATCACAGTAAATCGAACTCTTCATTATCATACAATATAATTAAGAGAAGCAGAAAACCAAAAGCAGCAACCTAAAAGAGGAACAATAGGTCCAACAATACCTAAAGAAATACCTTAGCTTCAACACACAATATACTAGCCCACACTAAACACATAAGCCTATACACTTAAACTTAAAAAATAGCAAAGCCTAATACAACAATACCAAAGCCTAGCTTACAACAACTGTAAGGCCTAGCCTAACTTACAACAACAGCAACAAAGTGTGTAGTAAAGTTAGTATACCACATAAACCAGCAACAACAACAACAAAAAATATTTAACAATTGAGAAAACTAATGAAAACAACAAAATCAAAATATGCAGAAAAAATGTAAAAAATTAGCAATATGGTAAAACTCAGCTTGAATGAAATCCAAAATGCGGATGAATATATCCACAAATTGAGACAAGGATTGAAACACTTCTGCAGTACAATTTCATAAAGAGTTCAGTTTGGTTGGTTGCACAGTTGGTAGTCATGGTGTTGTTGACCCCTGGTGTTAGAGATGTACATCACATAACACCTGTAGGGGTTGAACTGCATCTGCCAGTCCTGTTGCCATTTGGTGAGGGTATTCAGATTAGCATGAACAGCTTGATGCCTCCATAAGATCAGCACACTTGAAAATTACTCCATTTTATTTTTTCATTTTTTTTCTTTCCACTTTTCATCAGGTGAAGCCCGGACAGCTGAACCAGTGTACAATCTTCCAAACTGCACCTGGTACAAGGAGTTGTCATGCTGCAGAAGGACAGAAGTAACATCTGTCATGGACAGCATGGAAAGAATCCATGAGACGACAGATGCATGCAGAGCAAGACTGCATTACATGATGTGTTACTTCTGTAGCCCTGAACAGATCAAGTGGTATGATACGTAAGTAAAAATTACTATATTTTATTAAATTTTCACATGGAGGAATTAAGGCCGAGTAGCCATGACACCCCATAGACAATCTTATAATCAGCCCTATTGCTTTACCAGTATTTGTCACAACTTTTTTTCACATAGAGTTTGTAAACTTTGGAATTTTCCAGCAAGTGATGTTATGGATGCTCGCAGCTTAAATACTTTTAAAAACAGACTGGACAAGCATTGGTGTAAGTGAGCATTTGCCTTTATCAAGTGTTGCGTATGTGTGGAGATTGATGCACGATATTTATGGAAACTTACAAATAATTAGTAATCAGGTTTGAAATAATTGGGTCATGGCACGATTAATCATTAGAAAATGAAAATGACATAACCTACAAATGAACAACATTTTAAACATAAAAATATAATTAAAAAGAACTTTCTCATTTGAATTATTTGTGTGGCATTAATAAGGACATGCTACCTCTTTGCCTTTGTGGATCAACTGCAATGAAACGTTGAACTTTCAGTTAGAAGTGAAAAGATTTATGTAGCTATCCACTTTTCTTGAAAATTACGCACCTCAAGGCCCAGATAACATCCTATCAGGATATGTTTAGTGACTTAAACCGGGAAGGGATAAGCACATTACTTTGATACAAGGAAATTTGAATAAAAAACTCTTACCATCAGATTTAAAGAGCTATGGAGCAAAACATAAGGAAATAAGCTTTCCTATTGTTGAAAATAGGCTTCAAACCAGCCTCAATCAGCTGCAAGTCTGGAGCAACAATAACGGTTTTAGATTCTCCAAAGACAAGACAGTCTGCATGCACTTTGTCATTTCAACAACCTCCACCCCAACCTCAACTTTGTGCTCAATGGGAATCGCATCCCTAAAGTTGAAAACACAAAGTTCCTTGGTCTAACTCTAGACCCCAAGCTCACCTACAAGCCACACATCACCAACCTGAAACTAAAATGCAATAGCTCCCTCAACCTCCTCCGACTGCTCTCAACACTACTTGGGGAGCGGGCATGCTCTCCTCAAAATTTTCAGGCTCACCATTCGTGCCAAGCTTGACTATGGCAATATTGTTTTACTGTGTCGCTCACAACTCATACCTCAACCACATTAACACCATCCAAAATGAAGCCCTCAGGCTTTGTCTAGGAGCCTACAGGACCTCCCCAATCACTAGCCTTCATGTTGAAGCTTTCAAGACCCCCTTTCTACTTAGATGTAAAAAGCTTAGCCTCTCCCTATGCTTTTAGAGTCCTCACCAACACCCAGAACCCTGTTTACAACCTCATTAGGTACCCCAATTTCTCCTCCCTCTTTGATGGGACTAAAACCCTATTCGCCCCCTTCAGCTTACGCATTAAATCAGACCTCTTTCAACTTGGCATCAACCCCGCCACTCTGGCACCTATTCCTGGCCCACTTTTCCGCCTTGGGCCACCCCTCTTCCTTCTGTCCACCTAGACCTCTCCATATAACAAATCTCAAACTCACCTAATCTCTTCATCAATCTCACAGCAAATCAAGACCAACTCTCAAATTACACCTCCATCTATACTGATGGCTCCAAGGAAAGAGCAACAAGACAGCTGCTGCTGCCATCATCAAGACATCACCCTCAGTAACAGACTTCTGACCACTCATCCATCTTTTCAGCCGAGGCTAAGGCCATTCTCCTAGCCCTCAACTTTGTGAGTACTCTCCTCTTAGTCACTTTGCCATTTTCTCTGACTCAAAGGCTGTTCTTACTTCATTACTCAATCTTAAATGGGATAACCTCACCTGCCACCCCTCCTCCTCCGAACGAATAAAAACAAACTTACCATCAGATTTGAATAAAAAACTCTTACCATCAGATTTAAAGAGCTATGGAGCAAAACATAAGGAAATATTTTACTTGCCAAGTTTCATGGGAACTTTGGGGCTTGATATTGAAACTATGGTTAACTTATAACATTTCCAACTCTGTTGGATTCATAGCTTTTGATATTTTGCCAAAATAGTGTGCGGGAGGAACACAGCCAACTTGGATTGGTTGTCCTCATCTACATGTAGGTCATAAGTCCAAGCAACAATTATATGACAAATGTATTCTAGACGTATACAAGGGCTAACCATGAAGATCAGAATTGATAGATTCAGGATTGAAAATGTGCAATCCTTCCCAGGAACATGAAATATTGGGCACTGGTGTTTATGAAGCAAGACTAACGACTTAAGAACCTTGACAACAAAGGAGACCAGGTTGTGTGTGCTATAAGGACACCTACGTAATTGTGAATTGCTGAAAAGAGACATTTTTCACTTATTTCTAATGAACCGCTTTGATCATAATATATTTATTTCCCTTTGAAATTGTTTAATTTTCAATTTCCAAGAACCAAGTTTGCAGGGTTTCCCAACTTTGCCTTAGACATGTCTGAGGTGCAGTGGTTAAGGAGTCATGCTCGTATTCGAAAGGTACCGGGTTCATGAGCTCTGCACTTTGTCCTTGAGCAAGACATGTTCCTCTACTTGATTCAGTCCACTCAGCTGTAAAATGAGTACCAGTACTGCAGGGAAGTTAATCTGCGATGGACTGGACTCCAAGGGAGTCATGTACTCTCATCCGTTTGTGCCATGGAAACCGGGAATAAGCACTGGCCTTATAAGCTTAGTGGCTCAGATAGATTTAGCTTAGGTTAGAAATGTCTTCAATTAATATTGTCAGTAATATTTTTTTCATAAAAAATCTAGAATCTTATCTGACCAGTTTATAGATTGAAAAAAGTAGAAGTAAAGACGGTGCTAATTGGTGCTCTTTACATCAGCATCATTTTGAATGGTGTCAGAGGAACCTTTATTGCATGTTTTTATCATAGTTATTTTAGTTACCCCAAAATTTTTATGAAAATGATTATTCCGTGTTAACTGTCATGTTTCATATGCTAGAGGGAGTGCAGTAGCCCAGTGGTTAGGGGTCGGTCTTATATCAAAAAGGTACCGGGAAAGAGTCTCAGCCGAGGTGAGTACTGTGCTGTGTCCTTGAGCAAGACACTTTATCCCATTTGCTCCAGTTCACTCAGCAGTGATGTGAGTACCAGTTTTGGATGGGGAGTTAACCTGCGATGGACTGGTATCCCATCCAGGGTAGTCAAGTACTCTCATCTGCTTAGTTAGCACCACGGAAACCAGGTAGAAGTATCGGCTCAACAAGCCCTTGTGGCTTGATGGGATATGACTAGCTAGAAATCAGCCATTTTCAGTAATATTAATTATCCGTGCTGGGTTTGATATACAGTATATCCTTTTCCTTGTTTCCTCCACAGGAAAGCTTATGTCTGCTTGTCATTTTGTGAAGAAACCTTTGAAGAGTGCAAAACGAGCAAACTCGGAAACTTAACAATAAGTGAAATCTTCGAGGATGGGAGGCAGTTATGTCAAGACAACAGCTTTCAAGTGGTCTCAGGGTTAGATCGTTGTTTCAACTTTGATGCATCAGTGTTCGGCCGAGGAGCAGGTGTACAATACCAATACTTGTTGCTGTCTGGCATACTTCTGTCCACTCTCTATCTTCTAACTTGATGTCATCACTGAAATTTGAGTTTGTAGTTCTGTCAGCCAAATCATTTTGATCCAAATATCCTTTATGGAAAGTTTTAAAAGCTTTATGTTTGATATTGTAAGTATATTTTTGATCATTAAGAGTATTCATTTTGTAAACAATGTCATGTACAAATTGTTTTCAAGGAGTTAAGAAAACATACTGTTACGGGAGGAATTTCCACATGTATTTATTAAAAAGTTTTACTAGCTGCAAACTTATTTTAAGAATTTACTTGTTGGCTGTATTTATTTGAACCACCTTTAAATGATCAGTGTAGCACTTACTGTAAAAAAGTATTTCCACATTTCTCTCCAAACTTCTTTCCCCAGACCTTTCCGGAAAAAGGGTATTAAATACATCATGGGGACTTAGCAAACCCAACAACAGCTGTTTCACAAAGCAGAAAGCTATCAATATAAGGTTTGAAAAATATTTGGAAATTTAAGATTTTACACATCTGATTTCCTGACTTGTCCTTCTCCTTAGAAATTTGTTCCAGCAAATCATAACCACAAACTTACTGTAGCAAATAGTAAGACCACTTTATCTGAATTGAAATAACCACACAATAAGGACTTCATCCATTACTAATATGATACTCAGCACCAACTTCCACAACATCTAAGGTTTTCAGAATAAAGAAAATAAAAAGGAATTATCTGACCCGACCTGGTTATGTATCAGGTCGGGTCTGACTATTTGAAACTTAAAGGAGCAGAACAACTAATGTGTAGTAGCCGCCTTTTGTGATCCTGCAGGAATTTATTGTGACTATGGAAGCAGCTTGAGGTAATCATTGTGCTGGAATAGTTTCACTCTCTAAGAAACTAATCGGTCTTCAATTTTATTCAATTATAGAAAACATTTGTTTAGGGTAAAAATATGCTAATATCTCATCCTCCACCATCCTGAATGCTTCCCTAAAACAAAGATTTACACAATCACTTTGGACCCGAAAAAGCTGCAGATTTAAAAGAAAAGAAAGATAATCATTCACAGCATTGTTTGAATTTGTAAAAGATTAGAACAGATTTTGTTACATTTATTATTGTTATAAATACCCCTCCCCTCCTAAATATTGAACCATAAGTCATACCCTTCTATCAGGATTAATTCAAAAAATTATAATTAGGTTAGATTTTGGCATTAGTTCTTAAAACATTCAAGGTCTATTCATTTCTTGTTTTCTGTCAGATATGAATGATAATTTGTTACCCAGGAGATTAAAGCAACTCAAGTCGGCATAGCATTTTATGTGGATTTTAATGAAAAGAAACACCATGTGTCCACAGTTTGTAACTATTGTTGATTAAAGATATGTTCACCACTCTAAAATATTCAGACACAAGTCAATTTCAATAGGATTTAGTACGACTGTGGGTATCAGAAGTTATCAATTATTCTAAAATGCAAGAATATTGCACCCTCAGTCTTGGTTGAATGGTCCTTTAATATGAAAGAAACAAGGTTTTCCACTTAAGGACAACCGTGTTCTATTATAGGGAATGTTGAGTCCAGAAGGAGCAGATGTGTAAGTTGTATGCAATAAGTTTGTATTCATTTTAGTTGTTGAGCTGGAGCATCATTGATGCTTAAATTTTTATTTCTTGCCATTTGATGTGCAATTTAAAGGCAATGTTATAGGCTATAGAGTAAAACAGTGCAATGAAATTGTGATATTTAAGAGATATATGTAGATATTTGTATATACAGTAGATATGGAAGTTAGATAGGAACAAATAGTAAGAAGTGTGTTGGAATTTGTACTAGTTAATAATACCATTGTTAAAGATTCATGGACAGGTTGAGCCAACATGACCTAAATTGTTTTAAAACTGGGTAGAAAACATGAGAAGGGCTGAATTTCTAGTAAATCAAGTTAAAATTAACAATATTACAGCTTCTTGAATTTTTAGATATCAATTAAAGAAGAGACATTGGAAATGTGCAAAAAAGAACAAAAGGTCATTCCTTCTTTGCATAACCTCTCTTGCCCTGAAAGGCTTCCAATGTTCTTATATAAGAACAAGAGGAGATATGATCAAAGCCTTTAAGATTATTTTAGATATTTATGGTCCAAGAGCTGCAAATTTATTTGCTCTATGTCAGAATACTATTACAAGAGGTTCCAAGTACAACAATGAAATGTACACTCACATTCATCTTTAGGTATTTGTCACAATTATTTTCTGCAAAGTATCTGTAGGCTTTGGAATAGTCTGCCTATTGAGGTTGGGGAAGTAAGTAACATTATTATGTTGAAAATAAATAACATTAAAACTAGTGCTGTCATGACATGTCGATTATCGCGATATCTCTTTTCCCATGACATGAAATATGCCTCTCGCGACATATCACGATACCAAAAACTAATACTCAACTAAGAAATTTTTGCGCAACTAGGCTAGGCTACTCTTCATACATTACACACATTACAATTCTAATGTCACGGTATAAAATCTAAAAGTCGAGTTTAGGCCATTGAAAACGTGCAAAAATATTGTGAAACAAAAAATAATAATTGAAAATCATGCTCCATCACCCCATACTGGCACGTTCCGATGTAAGTTGGCAAAAAGAACATGTCTCTCAGTCTGTCACTTATCAAACATGTGCGTGATGCATGATGAACGTAATAGTCACGCGATCATGCCGTCTGCACTTATCAAACTTGTGCATGATGCATGATGAACGTAATAGTCATGCGATCATGTCGTCTGCACTTATCAAACATGTGCGTGATGCATGATGAGCGTAATAGTCATGCAATCATGTTGTCTGCACTTATCAAACATGTGCGTGATGCATGATGAACGTAATAGTCACGCAATCATGTCGTCTGCTAGATCGGCAAAGCATTTGTTCTTGCGTTCATCCTAAAGAAAGTAACGTTAGTTTTAGTTAACAATTTGTGTTGTGAGTCAGTTTTCTTCAAAAGTATCACGATATACCAATATATCGCGATATTTTTCTCCACGATAATTGATACATAATAGAGCCATGTCGTGACAGCAATAATTAAAACAGGCTGGATAAGCACTGGTGTAATCCGGTTTTCTGCTTCACTACAGTGCTGAGACTAATCAGATTCTTAGTGTTATTTCTGGGTTTGGAATGTCAAACTTTAAAGCCTTTCATCCAGGATTCATCATATAGGTATCATAGGTATATGCAAATGTTGTGCATATTTGTTATGTAAGAACAGACATACCTCACTATTTTCTTTAAAATGTTAATCCATTTGTTTTTTAAGCATATACTATTATTACTTTGAAGGAGAGTAGGTGGCCATGAAAGACAGCATTTGGAATTTAGCCATACAACATCTTGCAGATTACATTCTCAATGTTTTCCACAAGACAGAAAATAACTTTGAGCGGTAATCCTGTTTGTGCAGGGCCATAGGTATGATTGGGGGGCTAACTTATAAAAAGATGTAAAACTCAACCAAATTCAGTTCAATGGAAAGAGTTGCATAAACTTGGTACTATTATTAGGTAAAATAGTAGGAGGAACTCAGCCCCCTTTCATTCTCCTGCTCCTATGGGGACTATCATACATCACAAATTATGTCATAAAATCATCAACTTTGATCTGCCAAAAATTGAAAACTAAATATGCAATTTTAGAAAGCTTTACTTAGTTCTGTTATGTACTTTGAAACCACATGGAAATGTTTGTTTCATACGCTTGTGATAAACTTGGCCTTAACTGTGCAAAACGCTCTGAAATATAACACATATTTTGCACTTAAAAACGTTATAGCTAAAGAGTGCCTGAATATTTTGTTCTATTTCAACTTGAGAACTTGAATTCATTATCTACTGTTTGAGACCATTTTCATTTGATTATTATAAAGAAAGGTACCGTACTTTGTAAACTATAAGTTTTGTTTTTTCTTGTTCTTCACTGAGTGCACAAGCAAATTCACAAGGTTATCGCCACTTTGACCTTTGTAATTAATGAATGAAAGTATTTGGGAGTCCATTTCACACAGCCTGACAATTAACATATATCTATTTACCATATATATAAAATCCAACGTGATTGGTGCAAAAAAGGGCCCGTACTTTCTAACAAATAGAAAGCGATGAGAAAAAACATTTTGCGTCCACTTATGTATCCCTTTATTTTGATTCTGACGTAATCTTAGTACTCCCAAGCCGTGTGTACTGTACTATTGTATGCAGAGGGTTTCCTGTTCTTTGTGTATTGTAAACATGCTGTAAAGAGGCGAATAAGCGTTTTCCAATGTCGGATTTTGGCTGATTTTCTTCCATTTTTAACAGCTTTGTATATTTTGTTACACTGAGGTATATTTCTTATTATATGACTGTATTCATCAAAAATTAAAACATTATTTGGCTGAAATATTATTGACAACAATCAGGAACGAAGAAGTGCAAGAGCGAGGTATAACGACAACGTTAGGTTGCATGATTATGATATCAAAAATTAAGAACTATGCTATTTATTTAACTCTTTGTATGAATTGATATCTGTTTATTATATCCTTGAATATACTTTTAAGACTTCGTTCTTACAACCAACCCGCATGATAATGGTACAATCCAAGTGCTCCCAAGTTTATTTATAGTTTTCTGTAACACATTACAGCTAGTTCCATGAGTTTTTTCCTTATGTGCGTTTTAAGGTAAAATATTACCATATGAGAAGAAAAATTTTGTAGCTGCCCAGCCTGTCCATATAGCTTTAATATATTCTTTTGTAGAATTGAGTTGTTTTTCTGATTTGTGTGTTATGTTGGTACATATTTATATAAGATGGTGTTATTGGACTGGTACTTATAGATTATTTGTTCATAGTATGTTCAAATACTGTTTTTTCCTCAAAAAAAGGCATTCCTTTCTTGATGACTGTATATTTAGCATAAGCTCATTTGGGGAAAAGGTCAATTACTCAAGTCATTACAATAACTGTTTAGGGTCTCACTACTTTACAAGCATAAAGCAAATGAGCAATTACCAATAGGCACTTCATTCAAAGCTCCAAAAAGTAATTTGGGGCCATCACCGGTGATTCAAGGGAAAAGTAGGTCAGATGAATTCCTTTTGTTGAATTTTCCTCAAAGATTAAAAGGATTTAAGTTTAGCAATAAAACACGTTAAGCTCGGAAAAAGGACATTCATTTGTGGTACAAAATAGCATAGAAAATATTCAATTACTTTATTCCATAAAAGGAACAATCAAGGCTGGTGCAATTTTTGATCAGATGTTAATAGAAATATCAGATTAGAAGTGACTTCTTTCAACAATTAGTCTTGATGTATTCTATTGAAATGTTTTCTGATACTTTGTGACTTAAAAACGTATTGGTTATGACAGAAATCTAGTGATCCAATCAGGATGCACCACATGAAGAAATGTTGGGAGAGAAAAATATTTTCAAGCAGTACAAATATTGATTGAGTTTTTTCAAGATAGAACTGTCTGACTATTAAGCTACTAATCTATTAAAGAAGTGAGTTTGTTCCACCAAATCGTAAAGGCTGACATGATACAATTTAAAAGATTAGTTTAGTGGTCAAGCATGTTCAGTGGTCAAGCATGTTCAGTGGTCAAGCATGTTCAGTGGTCAAGCATGTTCAGTGGTCAAGCATGTTCAGTGGTCATGCATGTTCAGTGGTCAAGCATGTTCAGTTGCTAAACATGTTCAGTGGTCAAGCACGTTATCATATATGAAAGAGGACTTCAAAAGAAACAAAATGGTAAAGAAAACATTCAAAAATCTTATTCCGTTAAGGAGATATTTAAGTTTAAAGTTTGGCATCATTTGTGTAGAAACAACTGAAATCAGACTAGTTGTGATGTCATAGCCTCAGATTCCTCAAAGTTCCCAAAAGTATTCTATCATATTTTGTCCTGCAATTTTGTGGCTTAAAAACTATGGAATATGTCAAAAAAAGTAGTAAAATTGAATCTAGGAAGGGTATTTATAATATACCATACAAAGAAAGTTTGAGGGAAAATAATTTAAATAGTGAAAAAATTAAATAAACTTTCTTTAAAATACATAAAGACTTTGAGGAATCTGAGGCTGTAACATCACAACTAGTCTGATTTTAGTCATTTCTACAGAAATGATACCAAACTTTAAATTTGAATATCTCCTTAACAGAATAAGATTTTGCAATGCTTTTTGCACCATTTGGTTTCTTTTGAAGTCCTCTTTCATATAAGATGGACATGCTTGACCACTGAACTCATTTTTTAATCTTCCGTATGAAAGCATTGCACAGCTTTTGTGATAAGAAAATTGTGTGCAATCCCTAGAAGAGGCTTTTTAAATGGTTCATCGTGAAATTACACCCAAAACATTTTGAAAATATTTTTAAAGCAGTTTACAGTATAGTAGATTGATGGTTTCTGGTTGGTGATTAATACAATATAAAAAAAAAGGAGCACGCCTGGTGGGAGTTTGCTGCAAGCTTTCTCTTTGCATGTTTGCCAAAGTCCATGCATATGCACAGGGGTGTAGGAAACTTGGAAAATGGGGGCACGACCTCTTAGTGGCACTTTTCAAGTCAGAGAAGGGCATTTCATTTTTAGAAAGGAGCACTTTATCAATGGGGACACATTCCTGCCGTACATGAGACTGACAAAAGTTGCCAGTTTCTTACTATTTGGAAAGTAATGGAGGGGCCTTTTTCATTTTCGAAAGAGGCACTTTCTGTCATTTTTTGAAAAAGTGGAAGAGGGCATGTGTCCCTCCCCCTTCCCATTTCCTACACCTATGCATATGCAACAGCAACATGTTTTGAACAATAGTAGGTAATCCAATAATTTGGTGGCTATTTAGACGCTCAGCCTAAACATTTGCAGGCCGTATGTAGGATTCGTGTACTGGCTTTTTAGAAGTCCAATTTAAAGAATAGAAATCATGTTTTTTTATAGTCGTTTGGCTGGAAGAAAAGGTATTTGTCTTTTGTGGAAAATTTGGCTTTCTTTTTTTTTTTTTACTTTTAAGAAATATTATATGGTTAAAAACTGGTAAGTTGGCTTTTTTGTGACTTGCTTGGCTTAAAAAAGACTTGGCCACAGCAAATCTTATTTGGCTTAATTTTGGCCTTTTTTTCAAAAAAATTAATGAGATCAAAAAGGAAGTAGAAAATTGATTTTCTCATGACATTCAGACCAAGTGATATTTTGCATGTTGTGGAAGTTACTTGATGAAAATGTTTGCTTTTTATTGTAATTGACCGTTTCAAAATTTTGATTTTTTCCGACTTTATCATAGTTTGGCTTTTTGGGACTTAATTTGGCCCTTTTTCATACTATTTTGGCGACTTGTGCTTGGGACAATCTATCAACCCATGTTGCATGCTTGGCATGCATGCTTGGCATGCATGCTTGGCATGTGCCAAATAGTTCACATTAGTGTCCAACAAATGCGCAATATAAGAATGAAAGCTTACTAAGGCAACTGCAAAAGTATTTCAACTATACTGTAAAATAGTTCAAAACCTTTGATCAAAAGCCAAATTATTCAAAAAAGTGCATTGTAAAAGTTTTGATTTTATCTAAATAGAGTTCTTTTTAGGAACAAAAGATAAAACAGTATTTAATTTATCATAAGTGTGAAGATTATGTGTTATTGCCAAAGATTTGTACAGGGTATTTATTTGTATGTACTATGTAATTTAGTTGTTTAAGAAAGTTTAACCCTAACTTGTTCCTTCAACAGTAGAGGTTGAGGAGATTTACAAGTCTGCCAAGAGAATGTTTGGGGACTGGAAGAGTGCAATAACAAGACCCCTTGTGAGGGACAAAATGTTTAGAGGGTATTTTGTCTTCAAATTTGTTGGTAATTTACATGACATTTGTGTGTTAATAGCAACCTTTTGTGAAGTCATATACTGATACCTTTTTGTTTGGGTAGTCCATTACAGGCCCCTGGAGATTGGGACCAAAGTCACTCCCTCTTATGGCAGCACTGGTAGCTTGTAAAAGTAGCTACTGTTTTACTGTGTAAAATAGATCAATCATGTCATTTTGTGATAGATTTGAGAAACATACTCTGAAGAATAGAAAGTATCAAAACTAAAAATGATTATTCCATCGTAACTTTCTTTTCATTGTAATTGATTCCTTTCTCAGGACTGGGTCCAGAAATATCCATACTATACAGTAGGGTGGGAAGAAGTGTTGTGTAGGTAAATGGGACTTGGGGGTGCAGCCCCTCCCCCTTCAGATTGAATTCTTCCCACTATATTATAAGAGGTTGAAATACAAAATGTATATTCATGCATATTTTAACCTATTATACTTTGCCCTAAAAATGGCAAATTCCCCATAAAATGTTCAGGCCATAACACCCCACTAATGGGAAGGGGGGTTGTCCCATATGGCCTGATAGCTGAATCTATTCCTTCCAGGGACCCTGGTGCCCATGGTTTCATCAATAGTCTGTGATCCCATGGAAGTGTGATCCATATAGCCTGTGTTCTGAGTTTCACATTGCTATGTTGTCCCTAATTATTAGAATATGCAACTTTGTTCCAAAACCTAGTATAATTTGCTATTAGTGGGTGGTTTTTATATAGGTTGTGGTCATCACAAAATTTAAAGTTAAATGCATTTCATTATTGGTTTTATCTAGATCCATCACTCTTAACTGTTTTAAAATGCACCCCTGGGTGTATGGTCATGTACAACAAGGAGTAAAAGTAAAAACTTGTAATCTTTTTGCATGCCAAGATAAAATATTGTTTTAAAAAAAAACGATGATGTTTTGCTGGAAAATGCAGAACTCCTCCTGTTTTCCAGCTCCACGACCCCTAGAAAGGTGTCAAATGTCACCAATCTGACAATGCACATTTCTGAGCATGATTTTACTGGTTGTCTACTTAAACCAAATCACTGGTATTGTTTTGTTCAGTTTAATTTCAACCTAATTTTTACATCAATATTTGTCCTACCCGAAATGATTTTTGCAACTTAATTGTCATATCTGTGGCTGAAAATGTAATTATTTTGATTATATATCATGTTTTGGAATTCAGCTGCAAAAACATGTTTGTTTGCTAGCTATTGTTCAGTGGTATGCGGGATAACTTGTTTGTACAACTTGTATTTTGGTGTAATAACCATAGTTGGATGGTCTTACCTATACAACAGGAAACGATCAACTAATAATAGCATCTATTCAAAATTTTCTGAAAAACATTCAAGTAAAACTGTCAATAATAGATCACAGGCGGTTAACTGTGTTACAAAGTAAATATTTTTCCGAAATGATTTTCATTTGTGAAAGATTTGAATAGCAGGTCGCTAGTGACATCACGTCCTTGGATTCCTCATAGACCTTATGTATTCTATCACGTCCTTGGATTCCTCATAGACCTTATGTATTCTATCATATATTTTCTTGCTTTTTTGTGGCTTATAAACTATTGGATGTGTCAGGAAAGAAGTAAAATAGAATATAGTTATGGTAATAGTACTACCTGAAGAAGGTTTGAGGAAAAATATATCAAATAGTAAAAAAGTTTAATCCATTTTCTTTAAAATGCATAGTAATCATTATTACAAAAATATGGGGATAAGCGCACCAATTAACGTGGTCCCATCTCTTGGTTGTTTTCGACAAGAAAAACACTCAAACAGGTAAAAGCAGATTTCAATTTTTCTAACCCTTTCACTTATATCACTTGATGTGGTACCAGAATAAAGTAACGCAAGAATCAAATTGAATATATTGTGTACAATCAATGCAAAGTATGTATGCGTATCGTTAGCTTCTCCACATATCATTTGAAACAACATGTGGGGTAAAATAATTGACTTGCATGTGAGGTAATGGCGATCGAGTGTTCGCCATGGTAATGGCGATCGAGTGTTCGCCATGGTAATGGCGATCGAGTGTTTGCCATGGTAATGGCGATCGAGTGTTCGCCATGGTAATGTCGATCGAGTGTTTGCCATGGTAATGACGATCGAGTGTTCGCCATGGTAATGGCGACTGAGTGTTTGCCATGGTAATGGTGATCGAGTGTTCGCCATGGTAATTGCGATCGAGTCTTCGCCATGGTAATTGCGATCGAGTGTTCGCCATTTTCCCGGATGAATAATGCGCATGTTTTAATGTAATCCAAACACGCTGTCACTAGTGTTCGTCATTTTCCCCGCATGATGGGGGAGACCACAATGCTTCTTAAAAATCAAAATTAGTGTAGCTTCAAAGTGAGACAACCACCTGACCACATATTATCCGGATTATGCTGCAAGTAGGTCTGATAGTGTAGAGCGTGAGTGAGTACTATAGGCTTGATAGCCCCTATCACTAAAAAGCGTTAAAAAAATGTGTTTGTGATTCTCCCATCCTTCCCTATAGAGACAAATTGACGACAGTATGAATAACAAATGCTGCATAGCATTAACAGTGGCGTGGTCAGGATTACACTTTAAGGGGGAGAGGGGGGCATAGTCAGATTACACTGTAAGGGGGGAGGGGGGGGCAAAGATATAAATTTTTCAACCAAAACATTAATTTAGTAATTTGCCACTTCTCAGGGGGCAAGAACCCAAACAAATTTCTCCTGGTTACAAGCAGTCCAGGAGATTCCCTCTTCAGGAGAAAAAAATTCCCCTGAAAAGGAGAAAAAATATGCATATTATGTGACTTTCTGTTTCCATTAACAAGTGCTTTGACCTATGGTTTATAATTAGCTGAGCTCTTCTAATTGTTAAACAAAGGAGGCAAAAGCCAGTTAAATCTTGATATAAGTATGTGATTGGCCTGTAGTGAGAAGTGTAGGCTCATGATGTTGCAGTAGTCACATACTTCAAAAAATAGGCGGGATTTGAGGGGGAAAAGGGCACACACCTTTTTTTTCATAATTTGTATGGTAATTTGTTTACATCTTAGCATGATTCTGTGGTTCCCCCTCCCCTATTTTTAAGTTTGGTCCCCTCCTCATCCCCTTTTCCCCCTCCCCCTCACTTTCGGTAGGCAAACTGCCGTCCATGCTTCAAAAGGTTAAACTATCATTGCCCAAACTTTATACCCTGAAGAAAACTTGAACGGAACAAAACATCCAATATGTGAACTAGGTATAACTGAAAGAACCAAATTTAGGTCATGAATAACAAGACAAAATGAATTGTTTGAGGCGGAACTTCGATATTTACATTATAATTCTTTGAAACACCCTACTCACAATACAAAATAAAATAACCATAATTATATTCGTTAGCAATACGTTAAACGAGTGAGGGCGTCTTTTTGCTACTTCATAGGAATTTTTCACTAGCAAAGACTTTTTTTTCGATTCTGGCATAGACTGGATTTGAGAGGGAAAGGGGACTCTTTTACCCCTTTCCCCTCCCCCCCCCCCACAAACACACACACACACACACACACTTCCAGTGGGCAAATCCCGCACATAGATTCAAGCATAGTCGAAATGGTTGATTACAGGAACTAACGTCCCATAAATAAATTCAGAGGTGAACGCCGCAGTGCTGGTAACGTCACTTCCGGTCAAGTTTTCAACTTTCCTTAATAATTGCGAGAAAAAAATGTGAAGTTATGGATAACTCATGTGTGTTCGGTTCGGCGATAACATCGCGTATTTGTCCTGATTACTAGGCAGCTAGGCAAAGTTGACAACCGGAAGTGACGTTACCCTCACGGCGGCAGTCACTTCTGAATGTTGGGACGATACCTTTCCTTCAAGTACTACATTAGAAATGATTGAGTGCGGTTGATCTAAACGATCACATTGAAAGGCTATCAATACTATCACGAGCACATAAATGAGACATGATAATATACGCCCTCATATTTTCGGCTCCTTTAGATAGGGGATAAATGACCGGTCTCAAATGGCATTTGAGAGTCTAAGGATGACGTCATCCTTAGACTCAAATGGCATTTGAAGAGTCTAAGGATGACGTCATCCTTAGACTCAAATGGCATTTGAAGAGTCTAAGGATGACGTCATCGCAGAGTTTGAGCGGACCGAAGCGATTGCTACGATGACGTGACAAGGCTTTGACACAAAGTCGCTTCAGACTGGTCAGTAGAGGAATGGTGGCAATTAATAATTCATATAATATAAGAAATATTGCTATGGTTATTCTCAAATCAAGCCCGAAGAGCCATGATTGTTGTGGCTCGAATTCAGTCATTGGTATAGTTTCGCATACATTTTTGATGGGGTCCCTATATTCTTTTTTAAAACTTTGCATTATTTTGCCCCCAAGATATATTTTTCCGAGTGGCACATGCATCTTATTGCCATACTGGTCTACAGTGTATTCGAAACCATGCATCGATTAGCCATTATTTATAAATAAGGGAATAAATGGGCCGGAATGCAGCCAGTCTCAAGTGCCGTTTGATACCAAGGATGATAATACAACAATTATTTTGCTAAATGAGTTTATATGTGGAAAGTGTTGATCACCAACATTCTCTATTGTGCATCTTGCTGGTCTTGAATATAATCGAGACCACCTATTAGCCAGTCAGAATTCAGAAATCAAAGCAACTTTGAACCTGTATTTTATCAATATGTTAATTGAATAGGTTAATTTACATTGTTGTACGCCACGGATGACATTACAGATGAAATGAAAGTTGGGCTGCTTAATCGCGCGCACGATGACGTTATATGAGCCATGTCATGATCAAAGGATTCCAACCCCAAAGGTTTAAACATACAAGAGGGAGCTTTGCACCACGACCCAACTTGGAAATGACATCGCATCATCGGTCGAAAAAATGCCAGCATGACAGAAATGTACCGCGCGCATGGTTTCAACATAGTCACATATATCATATTTTGATCAGGGGCGTATCCAGAGGCCCTCCTCCCCCTGACTTTTTGCGATGATCAAAAATCGAAAAAAAAATGCCCTCAAATTAAGAAATTTCCCAAACATTGAAGGAAATTAGCCGAAAATTGAAGAAATTTTATCGAAAATTGAAAAAAGTAAACCGAGACTAAAATATTATCTCATGGTAAAAATCTCAGGTGGAAGGATCTCCCTTCTCCCCTCCTCCCTCCCCCTCTGGCTATGCCCCTAGTGAATAATGATCAATTTATATCAAGTGTCAAATTCGTGTAAAACTGACTCCAAAGTAGAGCACCAGCCGCCAGCTATAACTTTTTTCTCTCTCTCTTTTCGACACAAAACTGTTGCCAAAATTCCAGGCAAGTATCACAATGGGTGTTGTTCGATCATGGTCTAATAGGTCGACAAAATTCCATCACGTAGCTCCAATTTGTTTAATGAAAGAAAAACAGTATATTCTAATACAAGTGATCCGTAGTAAATCTTTTAATAGTCTTCATTTATCAACCGATTCTTGTCGAAAATGTATTTGGTAGAACTATCAATCCACAGATTTTAACTTTTTCGATAAACATGACTTTTTACCCTTTAACAAATCAAACAGGATTTGACAAAAGGGCCTAGATTGAACGTTTCGTTTCTATTTACTTTTCCCACGCTTCACATTTCCCTTAGCTATATCGCAAGTGATTTTTGTATTTACTTTTTTATTCACCCAGTCATACACACGCTTCTGTTGACTTATTCAAAAATGTTTCTTTACAAAAATAGATCTACGTGCGACTTGTTTTTCTGAAATAAATATTTTCAAATTAACCTATGACATTGTCATCAGAAAGGAATTGACATTATCTCGATTTTGTTGTCTTTTACAAAAAAAAATTTCATTACGGATCATTCATCCATTTAACGCTGCTTAACTCCTTGCTTTAAACCTATGCACTGACATTCTGGAGGGTGTGGAATAATGGTGGAGGGGGACTCGGGTTAGTTTATAGCAGGTCTAATGCAGCGGTCAAACGGCATCTCCACAAACCTCCAAGCGTTCACCTTTTTAACAACAAATATTTAGGTCAAAATTCACATACCCGCAATAATTTTTAGGTAATAAATTAGCCCCCTTCCCCCCCAAAAAAAAAAAATTGGTCAAGATTCATGATGGCAAAAAAAATAGTAATCAAAATTAAAAAAAGTGGGTCAAGATTCACCTCGGTCTATTTTTTTAGGTGAAGATTCACCATGCAGTCGAGAATCTGACCCTGAGACCGTTAAAGAATAATTTTCATTTTGCGGACGCCGTGACCTAAGAAGCACTTCCGGTTTTGTAAAGAGGTAGACCTACGATCTAAAATCTGTCACTCATTTTTGCAAATGAGTTATGAACTTTTAAATTTATGCAAGAAACCCCAAATTTGAACAAATTGTTCCTATTTATGGGAACTATTATCTGACGTAAAAATAGAAGCCCCGCCTGCTTGTCGATCAATTTTCTCGAGGATTTCCGAACTTGGAATTGTAAGCTCAAGAATTTGGCTGAAACCAAACAGGTAATTCTCTATTTAAATTGAAAACTTTGGCGTATTATAATTCGGATGATCAATTGAATATTTTTGTCGTGTATAAAAGGCTTTGAAATTACATATATATTAAATTCATCCATCTTCATGAATAAGAAAGTACTTAACTTTAAGTCTGATCTCCACCGTGATTTTACGTGAGATAAAAGCTTAAATAAAGCCTAATGTTATCGTTAACGTTAAACGGTAACGGTAGGCTGTTAGGCCTACAAGATTTTGTCAGTGACTTATCTAGACTAAGTTACTGTGCACTGTTTTGCAGTAGGTCCTCTGTGACTTCAGAGTATTTTGCACCGATCATGGAAGTTGTAAACACTTCAGAAACAATATTCGGCAAGGTCCTTATCAATTTGAAGCTTATACTAGTCCAAGACCAACCCTGATAAATCATTAATTGGATTATTTTAAATTTAGGCCGGCCTATATATTTTGTATTTATTTATGCAGCTTACAATTGTATAGGCCTGTCATAAATGTATGATACTGATTACTATGAAGCTGGGCAGCCGTGACAAATAATATGAACTAGGCCCTAGGCATACCCTAACTTAACCCACACAATTTTCATGGCTGGCTTGAGTCACCGATACGATAGTCCTACTCATTAATACTGGAAAGTTTGTTTCCTCATTCATGCCAAAGATTTACGCCAGAAACTTCTGAATGTTTGTATTTACGCCACACCAGATATTCTAGCCTAATGTACTTTATTGCTTTTGTCAACTTTTAAAGCCCAATTACGCTGAAGCATTTATTACTGCCCATGCATGCTCCACGCCGAAGATCTTCAGCGTAATGCACTTGTCACTTGTATGACCCACCCCACTACCCCCGGCATGGGTGAGTCAAAGGTGGGTCACTGCATTCCAAATTTTGTCCCACATGTGTGTCACTGCGAAGGTTGGTCAGTCATATGTGTGACTCTGGGGTGCGTCATGGTCAGTCATTTTTCCACTGATGTGAGTCACTTAAATGACTAAGGGGTGAGTCACTCACGGTAAGTCATTAGGCAACACCTAACACAGTATGTGCGTCATTTTCCATCGTATATCCGTCATTTTTTTGACTGTCATGTGCGTCAATTGTGCGTCAGTTTTTTCACTGTGGTGTGGGTCATTTATATATGTAAGTCTTTGTCAGTCACCGAAGTGACTGAGGGGTGCCTCAAATCCACGTTTTGCTTAGGCAAAAATGGTCAATGGCGCACCCTGTCTGGGGGTAGTGGGTTGGGTCATACAATTGACAAGTACATAACCTACAGTACATCTTTTCCAGTATGGGCTTGAGAATACTGTGTGGTTATTCGCAGGACTGCCCTGTGAATAAAATTACTCTTACTGCAAATAAATTACTCCGGCTTGCGAATAAATCACCCCGACTGCGAATAAATCACTCCGACTGCGAATAAATCACTCTGACTGAATAAATCAATCCGAGTTGGAGTATTAAAGGGCCCACTGAAGTGAACATGGGATAGGCATGTGTCCTTTCTATAATTATATGTGTAATAATCTAAATCACAATCTTCAACAAATGGTGATATAGGAAATATGTCCACTCAAACATCTGGCATAAACTCAAAATGTTAAGGACACACAATTACTCAAAGTACTAGCACTTTTCAATTATAAGTTCATTCAAAGTTTAAACAATGTCCTTAAATAAAAAAGTTCATTTCTAAAAAAGCATATTTAAATATAAAAAAAATGCTGTGATACTTTAACAATTTATTTTTGTTTGTTTAGGAAAGAAATATAGCAGTAATTAATCAATATAATGCAGCCCTAGCCTATTTTATGTTTATGAGACATTTGCTGTATTAATCATACAATAAATCTTTTCATTCACAGGTTGCTCGATACAGGTGTGGTCAATCTTGCTTCATATTTAACATATAAGTAGGCGATTTCATGCCAAAAAGATCAAAATGAATATCTTGTGTCTCTTGTGAAAAGCCTACTATATAATTAGAAGAAAAAAAACCTTTCTGTTATTCTTAATTCTTACAAGTTGTATGAACATACCCATCCATTTTGTTTTAGAATTGTCTAAAAATGTATTTGAATATAAAATACAAACACTGTATGTTAAATATGAAATTCTGAAGACAGCTTTCGCCTCTGTCACTATGGAAAAACTCTCTCAAATTGGTTTGTATAGTATAAGGTTTGTATGTATCACATGCTTTCTGACTTCTAAATTTAACTTGAACTCTTCAAACACTATCCTAAACCTCCTTCATAGCACTAAAACATGCTTCTACCTCAACATCTACCACTCTTTACTTTCTTCCTAATCCCAAGCCACTCCACTTTTAAAGGAAATAATATTTAACATTTTTTTCATAGATTGTAGAAAAAGTTCTAGAAACAGCTTGGTGCAAAAAAAAGAATCCATTCAAAATTAATACTTTAAATAATGATATGAAAATAAAGAATTGTTTCAAAAAACACCTTGAATTTCAGCTCTGTAATTCATATAATCATTTCCATTCAAATTCTTTGCTACTTTCTTTTCTACTAAATATATTGTTTTTGCTTTAAATGGCATTTTTGTGGATGCATGATTGCAGGTAAAGGGTGATATGTAGGTAATTGCCAACATAACTCATAAATCAAGTTTTTTCACCACTTTCAATCTGTTTTACTACTCTACCTTAAAAAAAATATAAAAAAATGAAAATCTATGAGATTACTTCCTTAACCCCATTCCCTTAAAGCACCCTTTATTCATCAAGGATCATACCTCTTAAACTCACTCCTTTTCCATCATCATTGTCATCCTCCTTCTTCCCCTCCCATGTGTTGGTGAGTATTATAAGCCATTTCAATCAGTTAAGCTTGGCTCAGCATTCCTTTTGTATCCCCAAAGTATATTGAATGTAAAAAGGAGGTCCATTGAATACCAGCTTTCATTTTATCATGTCTTGATACATAGAGGACATATGTAAATTACATGCTCTTGTCAGTCAAGGGAAGCACATGCCTGGCCCCTATGAGCCTAATTTACCAAAGCGTTGATGTTATATTTCAGTTTTTAGGTAACCCATGAGGGCCATGACTCACTTTCATGCAAGATCTTCACATATGACTCATGTGCTAATTACACCAGAGTTGTATCAAGTCTCCATTCGGGTCCCAATTTACAAAACTGTGTGAGCAACTCCAGTCACAAAATCAGTTACTCGTTTACAACTCTTGAATAACACCCACTTATCCTTATTCTAAATCTCATTAAATCTGCATCTTGCATCACAGTTTATTAAGCACATCATACTGACTGTTTAAGTGCTGTTTATCACATATAAACTAACAAACAAGCAACTTCACTATCATTCAAAGATTGAACATTTACAAAAAAGTATGCTGCTTATTGTGCAATAGAGTTTGGCATAAACGAGTGGATGGGGTTTGCAATGGAAATCTTGAAGTAACAGTAAATAAACATGTGTGGAAACATGAATGGTGTGTTTTATATTCTGTACAATACATGCAGTATTTGTTGATATGGTTTGGAATAAATATTTTGTTCAACTTTTTTTTCACATAAGATAAAGAGTGAATTAGGAGCCTAAAAAACTTTTGTTTTCTGGTTCTATTACACATTCCATATGTAATTATGCTTGCCTGCATGCGCTTTTAGCTTGCCTATTTTTCTCATTATTATTTTGTAAGTCAAACTGTGCAAGTCAATTTCATTACAACTTGACTAGATCAATTTTCTATGGCAGATAGTGTTTTATTGTGAACATAAGTGTCAAATTTGGAAAGAGTATATATATATATGCTTTAGTATTTTTTTGTGTGTGTGATTTTTAATTAAAATTTTATTGTAAGGGTGAAATGGTGTTGGAAGTTTAATTTTGCCATGAACTTTCCTCTTGTTTGGTGCAATTAAAATAAACATAATGTATGACGTAATTACTTTAAACAGAAAATGTTTACAACAATGACGATACTTTGACAAGAAATTATTGCATTTTTAAGTGTTCTCTTGCATGCTTCAAATTGGCTGTTGTAGCAAATGTGGTACATTCCACTTTAAACATATGTGCCAAAGGATTTATTTAATATTGATTGATTAAAATGTATTCTAGTATGCTGATCAATGTATATTTATCGCATTGTTATTGAGAGATCTTTGGGAGATATTTTTTCCTGAATATTCCAAATATTTCTGAATATACAAACAAACAAACATTCCAAGAACTATGCAATCACAATGAGTGATCATCCTTTTGATGTCAAAGGAGTATCTTGCACATAGATGTGTGCAAAATTACATGAGAGTTTGATTTTATGTTTTTATTATTTATGAAGGATAGAGCTGTTAACAAATGTGTATATATTTATTTGTAAATATTTTGAGTTTCTATTGTGTATTGTTATCCATCAAGTACATGTATATAAACTTACATGTCAACTTTTGAATTTGTGTATAAAATATTAAGTTTTGTTGCATACTCGCAACCCAAGAATGTTGTTTGATTAAAGGCTAGAAGCTTTGTATTCAATGTCACGTTGCTGAAATTCAATAATGTGTATCAAATCAGGGATGTGTTTCAAATCAGGGATGTATTTCAAATCAGGGATGCATTTCAAACCAGGCATAGAGTTATGTGTAGAGTAGAAGCATATGCTTTTGTTTGCCATACTTGAAAATATGACGGTTGTCTTTCACTATATTTAATTTTGCTAATATTCACATTGTTTGTACCAAGTTGTTAAACTTTTGAAATAAGTTACCTGTGGGTATTTATACAATTTTTTTATTTATATTTAAATCTTCCTTGAGAGAGTCACACCTTTATAAGATTTTTAACATGATCAATGTTGGATATAAATATTTAGGAAGGCCCAGGGTTGTATGGGCACAGTTCATACATGTATATTGATAAATGTATTGAATATTAATGTTGTAAAAGAGGTAAAAGATTCCATCATGCACCTTTTTTGTGTATATATTGAAGTTAGTATAGTTTCCTATAAGTTTGTTGTATCTTTCCTTGATAGATTCTTATTAAGATGCATGTTTGTATTTTTATGTTCTAAGCAAATCTTCCTGTATCCACCAGGAAGGTATGAGGCTGTAGATATATAGGTTTGTTTAAATGCATGTATTTAAGTGCAGTTGTTTAAAAATATGATTTTACTTCATTTAAAACAAAATGTTTTATGTATATATTGAATTCAATGTTTAAGTGAAGAAAATTTTGAAAGGAAAAAAATGGTGTTTGTTCTTTTTTTTTGTCTGTTACTTTGCATACTGCCTTGCTATGAAGCTCAATTTGTTTGTATGAATCAGATTCAGAATAATCATCAGTGCAGATGCTGCAGAAACAATAGACTTGCAGGGCCGCCCAATTATTTGATATTGAGCAAAGATGAAGATAGCAGTGCAAATTATCTGTTAACACCTGCATATGATGGTAGAGAATACAGTGGTTAAGGAGTAAAGTTCCTGGATTCCAATCCCAGCAGAGCATCTGTGATGGGTCCTTGGGCATGCCACCTTATCTTGGTTGTCTCTGCTCCACCCAAACTGTAATAATGGATGAGTGAATCTGTGATGGTTTAATGTACCATCCTACAGCCCACCATTGGCTCCTATCCACTTGCATCATTTAAACCGGGAAAAAGCGTTGGCTAATGTCACTGATGAAATTAACTTATGGCTTCCTTAGTCTTTGAGTGGTACCATCAAGAAAGAAGATTATGGAGTATTGTGTTCTATGGATGCTTACTGAGTAGGCAGTACTCCCATCCCAAATGAACATAAACCCCTTGACCTTAAACATTAATCATCATTGATGTTATTAAAGGAATATTCTAGTGAAATTTCATCTTTATATATTTGATGGAGGACAATAAAAGAACTTTGGTAAAAACCCCATCATGTCCATAATAATTCCTACAAGAAGTAAGGACACAAACTATTTTTCTTGCACATCGAAAAGTGACTGTTCTATAAAGTCTGAGCCACTCTTACAACTAATGCCAGAAGTTGTTAAAAACCTTATTTATTTATTTGAATTTTGAGGTCCTACTTTTTATATGATCTGAGAAAATTTTCTGAAGATTTTTAAGGAATTATCAAAATATTTTTTCCATGTAACATTTGAACATATAATTGTGCGAAATATAGGGTCAAATTTCAATAAGAGAAATCCACATTTGATTGCCAGTGGAGTGAAAGTGATGTGTGTGGGGCACTTCTACAAGTTCAAGAATTGGATTTTGTGCAGTAATATTTGAACAAGCTAAATACATGGGGTTTTTACCAATCCGCTTCCTCTTTTGTCTATCACATATGTAAACATGAAATTTGAGTGGAATATGTCTGTAGACATGTATGATAACCGCTACACCAGTCGGTAGACAGTGGAAAAATGAGTAACTGGGTCCCTTTATATTAAATTTTTCGGGCCCCCAAATTGCTCCGGGGCCCAGTACATTTGTAACCCCTACCCCCATCTCGGCGGCTTTTGGGAGATGTACCCCCGCCTGGCACCACCCTGCTATTGTCAAGAAGTGGTAAGCGTGGTTTTTCATATTTGATATTAGTTCATTTTTCAATAAAAAAAACGGGGCAGTGTCCATGACCTTGTTCTGGTCAGGCTGACATTGAGTGTATAGGTGCATCCACAATGCTTGCTTGACCCCCTCCCCCTTCCCCCTCAATTAATTTTGTTCCCTCTTGGCCTTTTTTTTTTTTTAAATCCTAACTATACCCCAATGATTTTTTCTCAACTTTCATTATTAAACTAGTTAACAAAATGATTTAATTTATGTACTTGTAATTTCATTTCCGCACTGATTTTATTCAAAATAGGCCATGCTCATCGACTTCCCCTAGAAAATCCATAATTTTACATTGTAGTAAGACTATGAAGGAATATATGCAAATTCAGCACAGGTACCATATTTGGCTGTACTACGTCATCTTCTCATGCATATTCATTAATTCTGTGACGTTTTGACCTACAGGCTGACCCCAAACAAAATGGCCGCCGTTCGCCGTAAAATTGGAAATAAAACATCTGGTACAGGTCATATTAGTAAATATCATATTGCAGATTTTCTGTTAATTTGTGTATATATGTAGAAATATCAAGTGTGAAAAAACTCATTTACTTTCACAAATGTAAAACACGATTTTGACTTAATTTTTGTCTACCGGAACAACACATTGCTCAAGAAAATTGTATGGACTATCGCCGTAACGAAAATAATTATTCGTTACTACGGCAAAATGATATAAATATGTTCCGATCAGGATTACAATGAAACCTTAACCTTATCTGTCTTAAATCCGAGGTTTATTTTGAAAAGGAAGTTTCGGAAATTAGCGATCAATTTTTAAGTCTGTGTTTAGGTCACGAAGGGTCTAAATTCAAATTTTCGATTGCGCAATAATTGATGAAAATTCGAGAGGTCGCGAGGTCAGATTCCCGACTGCATGATTAGGCCCACTGGTTATTTTTTTACTGTTTAATCAGTAATGTACCATTTTCTTATTCCACGTTATCCTCTTGTATGATAGAATCAAAACTGGTGGAAATAGTAGGCCTACGGTACTTATTATTGTTCAGTTCGACGCTAATTTGACGTTAATAATTTGAAATTGACAAATTACCGTCGTTTAGATGAAGAACTTTGAAAATTGTTCACCCATCAGCAATAGTTTGTAAGCGAAGATTCACCTAATTTGAAGAAGAAAAAAAATTATTTCAAGATTCACACCACCCCAAAATATTTTAGTTCAAGATTTACCCAAACTTCAAATTTATGACCTGAAGATTCGAAATCGTCGGTAACGACGCTGAATCTTGAACGTGTGTTGAGGGTCTGTGAAAATTCCGTTTGACCGTCTGACCGCTGCATAAATTCCTAGATTTTTAGGCTAAAAGGCATGACCGTGTGGGTATGTATTCGATTTTTCATATAAAATCAAATTTATTCAGGCGATTGCCTACTTTTTACAAATACTTGTATAATGTTCACCAAGAAGTAAAGAGTAGACACGTGCCCGGTCAAGTGGTGTAACAAAGGGGATCATGGCCGGCCCAAGTTAAAATTCTGCTAGGTCAATTTCAAATTGTATATGTGTGCATATAGTATTCTTCAAATTTTAGACCCAAACTTCCCTCCCCCCTCCCCCCTCCCCCACCCCAACACACACACACAAATAAATCAGAGCTCTTGCAACGACCAGGGAGTTGACATGGCAAGTCTCTGCACGCCAACATGACTGTGAGTAACGTATTTGATCATATATGCATAGGTATGCCATATAGGTCTGTAGGTTACAAAAATAAACAAGGAATCTTGTCGCAAGAAAATTACTTATGGGATACGTCACCCGTAATATAGGCCTACATCTTAGTGATGTCACTTCCGGTTGGTTGGTTGTTTGTTGAGGGCATAGTTATTATTTGTCTGCACATCTGACAAATCAGCAAAGTTCAGTGAATTCTATTGTATATAATTGTTTTTTATCCAACCGGTTCGGGCCGCATCCATGCGGGATTATGCCACATCACTGAGCCTTTTCAGGTTGGAGACATGCCGTATCATCACCACTCTGCGACTCTGACGAACCCCACACGATGCTCCACATGGTGGACAGCTTCCCACACTTCAGCCTTATTAGTGGCATTGCAATCCTTCCTCGGGTTGAAGACCTGGCATTCAACTGGCTTACCACACAATATCATTTAAGGAATAATGGACGTCAGCTTTCCAGACCGTCCCGTTGCCGCGGGATGTTGGACGGTTGAGGGACTTTAGCGAGATATAGGCTAGTCTGCGGGGAAGATCAGCCGCCCAATATCCCGCGAAAACGGGACGGCACGGAAAGCTACCCTGTTCATTCACACCTACTCATATTTCCGATTTAGAGGCAAATAATAAACAGGCGACGCAATATTTTATTTCGTAGTGAAAATATTAGAACATAATTTACCACCGAAATTAACTGAGATCAGCAACTACCCTAGGACAAAGCTGAATAGCCCACTATGGCTTGAAGCGGTATGCCATGCACAAAATACATTTTCTTTTAACGCGCGCAAAGTTTTTATGCTTGTAATGTACACACGTTGTGCGCATCTCGTTTCGTACGCGTAATATTTGTTTGTTTATGTTTAAATCAAAGTTCCCATCGCTTGAGCAAATTCGAATGGAATGGTTCGAAAAATAGTGCGTACGCACATTATGATTTATATGCACAGTAATTTTAATATAAAGATTCCTCTGTACTCATGCTACATTACCTTTCAGCTTAATTGGCATAGGAAATTACGAACTAGATTTGTATGTAATGAAAATAAAGGGTAAACTTTTGTGAATGAAAATATTTGTAGCTCGTATCACCGTGCAATTTGATTTTACAAGTATGACACTGCGCACAATAGTGTGCGTAGTTAGAATGGAATTCAGTATTGCGTACCGTACGCGTGTTTTCACTCGCTTCATATACGCAAGGTACCAGCTCAGTACATACAACCAAGCGTGTAATTCTGATTGGTGAATTATAATGGTAATTTGATATATGTTTATTATTTTCTCCAACTTGACAACTTTCATATATCACGGAATAATGGACAATGCAAATTAGGTGTGCGCCCCCAGGCTCAACTAATTACATTGTAGGAAACAAACTTTGGTGTGAATGAACATCTCTGCATTAAAATGATAATCGCATTGTTGGATTGCAAATCAACCTTTGAAGATTATTGCCAGGGACTCATGCACTCGGAAAGGGCAAGTGGGAACTGTCTATTAAGCTACTACGCCACCGGTCACCTTCTTCTTCCAATACGTAGGCTGCAGTCCATCATCGTACAGTTGACATACAATGGAGAACTTGCACAGTGCAGATGTAAATGGTGCAAGTAAAAGGTTAAAGGAATATTCCCATGTTTTTGTTTTGTTTTTTAACCTTTCATAAGAAAGAAAATTTCTTTAAAAACAATTTTGTACAAAAATCATGTTGATATGTTATTCCTGCCAAGAGATATTCAAATTTTAAACTTCACAAAAAATGGCAATAAACGAATAGGAAAAGGCTCAGTATGACATCACAGCAACACATTCTCCCACAAAGTTGATGTATTTTATTAAAATGTATCACCTTTTTTTTAATAATAAAACCCGCTAAAAAATAAATTGATAAAAGCTCGGTATTTATATACATTACCAAATATACCCTACTTCAATAACTTTTGAAAAATTGTTTCTAATCATACATAGAAAATAAAAAATTAACGTTCAAAGAAATACATAAACATTTGCAATGGAATTGTTTCTATGACCAGATGGCATCATCAGACACGAATTCATCATACTGTACAAAAACTTTAAAATGCAAGTGGAATTTATTTTTAAATCCATATCTCCTAACGGAATATGATATCAACCTCACTTTTGTACCAAATTGGCTCTATCTAAGAGTATGCTCTTTCAAAAGAAATTTGACAGAAAACCATGGGAATATTCCTTTAAAACACATGGAAACTAGAAGATATCTAACAGCGAGGCGGATGGTTCCACTTTTGTGTGCGCTGCAAACACCGCACCTGACATAAACTGCTCAAGATATTTCTGATCAAAGTTTCTGTACTTGGAAAAGTAAGTGCGTGGATTTTTATCAAATCTGTGACGAAATGTAAATAAATCTTTAATCTACTAAACAAACACAATAAAATGATAAAGAATGTCACACATGAAGCACGCGTATCATGCTGTCCACCTGCGCGGCATGGTTTCGGCAGATTTGTGTACATTCCCACGGTCAGAAAGGCCACGGTTATGTCGACCGTCATTGAACGCGTGGAAGAATCGCAAAGTAATAAAAGTTGGACGATCAACCGCGTGAATATGTTTATAAAGGGTTATTTGTGTTTACAAATCTTACGGCAGGTAGCTCAATCGCTGTTGCTATGCCGCTCGTTTTCATAAAGTTGTTTCTTTCATTGACGTTTATTCTTAGTAAGTATAAAATATAATTACGCTTAGGAGTGGGGGATTCTATATTGTTTTGTCCCTCAGTGAATAAAATAAAATAAAACATTATGCTCAAAATTTGATTTGACGGGTATATTTGTTGGATAAATACTTGCAGGACACATTTTGAGTGGCATAACTGACCCCTCTTCTCCCAAGCAAAAATATCTAGCGCCGCCATTTTGAGCGCGAGCGAAGAGATTTTGAGTTGTCTGGGCCCCAGCGGCGTGGCCACAGGGTGGTATGAGGCTCCCCCACCCTCCCCCTACTTTTCTAACGAAATGTCCTTCGGATGTGTATTTTATGATTTAGTCTCTATTATTGCTTAAAGTGTGTTTAAGTAATGTCATGTAAACAGTTCGCATTGCTTGTTGAAAGTTTAAACGGCACTGAGTTAGTCAAATGTGACAAGAGGGCAAATTTGCCACATATAAAAGGTATCTGAATTTTACCCCCTTGATTTTACCCTTCCCCACCCACTCCACTTTTTATCCCCTCCTCACACTTATTTTACCCTGACCACTCCACTGCTGGGCCCAGTAACAGGAAGATACCACCATCTCCATGACTCTTATGCAATCAAAGAACGTTGATGGAGGATTGAAAAGAAAAAGAATTTGACTATAACAAATTCAGTTAATATTTACATAATTTAGTATAAGGCTTTATTATAATAATTTTAAATGTTGTAAAATAGTCACATATTTGATGAAACTTTTTGTTATTTTCATGTTTCATTGCACATATTTGTCCTCTTGTCACGTGAGGGATGAAGATAATTAATGCTTTGCTCGTGTGGATCATTTTGGCCCAATCAGCTGATCAGAAAATAAACACTTAAATCAACACAAGTGTATGGTCAAAATAGAATGATAAATTACTTTTAGTCGATTATTTGTGTTTGCATTTTTTTCACCGCGAGTAAATATTAAGTGGGTTAAAATTAGAGGTTATCTTTATCATCAGACAATACTACCATCATTATGGTTTGGGGAGTTTCTTTCGTTTTGAGGACTGTTTGCAGTTCCCACGGTGCGTAGGAATTTAAAAATCTTTAACCTGCTAACGCCAAACAGATACTCTTAAGATTAGGTATGTTTGCCCTTTGCTTTTGTTTGAACAAGAAAACAATCAGCTTGTAATATGCGTCCCATTGCTGTCACAGCAGACAACAAATTTGATTGATGACGACGGTGGTCGTGCCTTTTCATATTTTGAATAATAAGTTTAATGGGAAAAAAGAAGGATAAAAGTGAAAGAATTCCAAATTTTGAGATAAAGGAAGTTAAACCGTCAAATATTTTCTCCCTCGTTAAATGATTAAGGGGTATTCGGACTTTTATGTGTAAGGTGCCATAAATTAATGGATGACAATACATTCCACCAAGCCACGTTAAAGGGAGCAATCGGGGGAAATATGACGGCGTATTATTCTTGAGTTTCTAGAATATTCACCTGTTGAACGCACGTGATATTGATAACCTTTAAGAGAAATGTTCCAATCAAACAAACAAAGTTCCAATGACCTCTTAAAATGCCATATCGTGTCGTGTTGAATATACAATAAAATTCAAGGCAGGCCTATCTGATTGGTCATGCACAAATACAAACAACCAATCAATAACCGCCGCGAAAGTGACTAATACTGTGTGTGTGTGTATATTTTATATATATATATATATATATATATATATATATATATATATATATATATATATATATATATATATATATATATATATATATATATATATATATATATATATATATATATATATATATATATATATATATATATATATATATATATATATATGTAGATATATATATATATATATATATATATATATATATATATATATATATATATATATATATATATATATATATATATATATATATATATATATATATATATATATATAATATATGTATACACAATTCGTACAGTGACATACTTAATTAGAAACGATCCATAACCGGATGTGACGTGAAAGATATCAACATTACCATTTTCCTTATACGAGATTCTCTGTTTAATTGTTACGACAAGAGTAATCTAAGCATGTTATTTCAAAATACCCTTAAATTAGCAAAAACAACGCCCTCACTCTTGTCCCAGAGCTTCTTTGATTTATAGACGTGTACATGCAACACAAAACAACGCCCTCACTCTTGTCCCAGAGCTTCTTTGATGTATGGACGTGTACATGCAACACTAGGTAAAGTGGGTTCAAATCTAACAATCATAAGAGCAACAAATTTAATCAAAATCCGATAAACATTGCACATTTACAGCGTTTATAAATTCCAGACATCAATTGTCTGTATATATTTTGTGATGTATAACAGGGCAACTTTAGTATTTTCTTTTGTAAATCCTTTGTTTTTGTTTTTAAATGTATGTCATACTTTTTGTGGAGCAGCAAATTAAAATTGTTGTCTTTGCCGCCCCCCCCCCCCCCCCCCACCCCCATCTCCCATTCCATAGAGTCTAGCAGGAAAAGACTTTCCCATCATTTGTAGTGACCAAGATTCAGGAAAGAAATATAAAGAAATACATGAAGATTTTGAGCTCTCTGCATACGTCACACAAGTTCTGCATGAAATCAAAACTGATCAGACTTTGATCAGCCATAACTCAAAGACTAAGTGCACTTTCTGTCCAAATGCAAAAACTGATGATCTGCTCAAATTGTAAGATCAACAGTTCAACCTGCATGGCAATATACCAATTGCTACATGTCCATATTATACTTACACGCCATACCGAGAGAGAATGCGGATCATTGGTTATTAATTTGAAACTTCTGATGATTACTCTGTTCCACCCCTTAAATCCAGTCAACTGGAGGTACACCCCGAATTGTGTTCTTTGTTTTGGGTCCACCCATCCTTCAACGGGATGTCATATTTACTTCACCATGAATCTCCTTTAGGGTCTTTGTGCCGTGGTATATCTTCTTATGATTTTCTCTACATTGTTACTAGTCTGGAGCGTATACAGAAGCAGGCATTCTTTCGGGTAACAGTGGTGTCACTCAAACCCCCTCCCCTCAAATGTGCTTAGAAAAGTCGTTAAAAAATGTTCGGGAACACAAGTGTGTGTATAGACTGATATGAGGGTAGGGTTTGCTCTGAATGGTCCCGGTCCTGATGGTAGGGTATGCTCTGAATGGTCCCGGTCGTGACGGTAGGGTATGCTCTGAATGGTCCCGGTCCTGACGGTAGGGTATGTTCTGAATGGTCCCGGTCCTGATGGTAGGGTATGGTCCCGGTCCTGACGGTAGGGTATGTTCTGAATGGTCCCGGTCCTGATGGTAGGGTATGGTCTGAATGGTCCCGGTCCTAACGGTAGGGTATGCTCTGAATGATCCCGGTCCTGACGGTTGGGTATGCTCTGAATGGTCCCGGTCCTGACGGTTGGGTATGTTCTGAATGGTCCCGGTAGGGTCCTGACGGTAGGTAGGGTATGCTCTGAATGGTCCCGGTCCTGACGGTTGGGTATGCTCTGAATGGTCCTGGTCCTGACGGTAGGGTATGCTCTGAATGGTCCCGGTCCTGACGGTAGGGTATGCTCTGAATGGTCCCGGTCCTGACGGTAAGGTATGCTCTGAATGGTCCCGGTCCTGATGGTAGGGTATGGTCCCGGTCCTGGAGGTAGGGTATGCTTTGAATGGTCCCGATCCTGTAGGGAAGGGTCTGAATGGTCCCGGTCCTGACGGTTGGGTATGCTCTGAATGGTCCTGGTCCTGACGGTTGGGTATGGTCCCGGTCCTGACGGTTGGGTATGTTCTAAATGGTCCCGGTCCTGATGGTAGGGTATGGTCTGAATGGTCCCGGTCCTAACGGTAGGGTATGCTCTGAATGATCCCGGTCCTGACGGTTGGGTATGCTCTGAATGGTCCCGGTCCTGACGGTAGGGTATGTTCTGAATGGTCCCGGTCCTGACGGTAGGGTATGCTCTGAATGGTCCCGGTCCTGACGGTTGGGTATGCTCTGAATGGTCCTGGTCCTGACGGTAGGGTATGCTCTGAATGGTCCCGGTCCTGACGGTAGGGTATGCTCTGAATGGTCCCGGTCCTGACGGTAAGGTATGCTCTGAATGGTCCCGGTCCTGATGGTAGGGTATGGTCCCGGTCCTGGAGGTAGGGTATGCTTTGAATGGTCCCGATCCTGTAGGGAAGGGTCTGAATGGTCCCGGTCCTGACGGTTGGGTATGCTCTGAATGGTCCTGGTCCTGACGGTTGGGTATGCTCTGAATGGTCCCGGTCCTGACGGTTGGGTATGTTCTGAATGGTCCCGGTCCTGACGGTAGGGTATGCTCTGAATGGTCCTGGTCCTGACGGTAGGGTATGCTCTGAATGGTCCCGGTCCTGACGGTAGGGTATGCTCTGAATGGTCCCGGTCCTGACGGTAGGGTATGCTCTGGATGGTCCCGGTCCTGACGGTAGGGTATGCTCTGAATGGTCCTGGTCCTGACGGTAGGGTATGCTCTGAATGGTCCCGGTCCTGACGGTTGGGTATGCTCTGAATGGTCCCGGTCCTGACGGTTGGGTATGCTCTGAATGGTCCCGGTCCTGACGGATGGGTATGCTCTGAATGGTCCCGGTCCTGACGGTAGGGTATGCTCTGGATGGTCCCGGTCCTGACGGTTGGGTATGCTCTGAATGGTCCCGGTCCTGACGGTAGGGTATGCTCTGAATGGTCCTGGTCCTGACGGTAGGATATGCTCTGAATGGTCCCGGTCCTGACGGTTGGGTATGCTCTGAATGGTCCCGGTCCTGACGGTTGGGTATGCTCTGAATGGTCCCGGTCCTGACGGTTGGGTATGCTCTGAATGGTCCCGGTCCTGACGGTAGGGTATGCTCTGGATTATCCCGGTCCTGACGGTAGGGTATGCTCTGAATGGTCCTGGTCCTGACGGTAGGGTATGCTCTGAATGGTCCCGGTCCTGACGGTAGGGTATGCTCTGAATGGTCCCAGTCCTGACGGTAGGGTATGTTCTGAATGGTCCCGGTCCTGACGGTAGGGTATGGTCCCGGTCCTGACGGTAGGGGTCCCGGTCCTGACGGTAGGGTATGTTCTGAATGGTTCCGGTCCTGATGGTAGGGTATGCTCTGAATGATCCCGGTCCTGACGGTTGGGTATGCTCTGAATGGTCCCGGTCCTGACGGTAGGGTATGGTCCCGGTCCTGACGGTAGGGTATGGTCCCGGTCCTGACGGTAGGGTATGCTCTGAATGGTCCCGGTCCTGACGGTAGGGTATGCTCTGAATGGTCCCGGTCCTGACGGTAGGGTATGCTCTGAATGGTGCCTGTCCTGACGGTAGGGTATGCTCTGAATGGTCCGGGTCCTGACGGTTGGGTATGCTCTGAATGGTCCCGGTCCTGACGGTTGGGTATGCTCTGAATGGTCCCGGTCCTGACGGTAGGGTATGCTCTGAATGGTCCCGGTCCTGACGGTTGGGTATGCTCTGAATGGTCCCGGTCCTGACGGTTGGGTATGCTCTGAATGGTCCCGGTCGTGACGGTAGGGTATGCTCTGAATGGTCCCGGTCCTGACGGTTGGGTATGCTCTGAATGGTCCCGGTCCTGACGGTAGGGTATGTTCTGAATGGTCCCGGTCCTGACGGTTGGGTATGCTCTGAATGGTCCTGGTCCTGACGGTAGGGTATGCTCTGAATGGTCCCGGTCCTGACGGTTGGGTATGCTCTGAATGGTCCCGGTCCTGACGGTAGGGTATGCTCTGAATGGTCCCGGTCCTGACGGTTGGGTATGCTCTGAATGGTCCTGGTCCTGACGGTATGCTCTGAATGGTCCCGGTCCTGACGGTAGGGTATGCTCTGAATGGTCCCGGTCCTGAAGGTAGGGTATGCTCTGAATGGTCCTGGTCCTGACGGTAGGGTATGCTCTGAATGGTCCCGGTCCTGACGGTAGGGTATGCTCTGAATGGTCCCGGTCCTAACGGTAGGGTATGCTCTGAGTGGTCCCGGTCCTGACGGTAGGGTATGTTCTGAATGGTCCCGGTCCTGATGGTAGGGTATGCTCTGAATGGTCCCGGTCCTGAAGGTTGGGTATGCTCTGAATGGTCCCGATCGTGACGGTAGGGTATGCTCTGAATGGTCCCGGTCCTGATGGTAGGGTATGGTCTGAATGGTCCCGGTCCTAACGGTAGGGTATGTTCTGAATGGTTCCGGTCCTGACGGTTGGGTATGCTCTGAATGGTCCCGGTCCTGAAGGTAGGGTATGCTCTGAATGGTCCTGGACCTGACGGTAGGGTATGCTCTGAATGGTCCCGGTCCTGACGGTAGGGTATGCTCTGAATGGTCCCGGTCCTGACGGTAGGGTATGCTCTGAATGGTCCCGGTCCTGACGGTTGGGTATGCTCTGGATGGTCCGGGTCCTGACGGTAGGGTATGCTCTGAATGGTCCCGGTCCTGACGGTAGGGTATGCTCTGAATGGTCCCGGTCCTGATGGTAGGGTATGCTCTGAATGGTCCCGGTCCTGACGGTTGGGTATGCTCTGGATGGTCCGGGTCCTGACGGTAGGGTATGGTCTGAATGGTCCCGGTCCTGACGGTAGGGTATGCTCTGAATGATCCAGGTCCTGACGGTAGTGTATGCTCTGAATGGTCCCGGTCGTGACGGTAGGGTATGCTCTGAATGGTCCCGGTCCTGACGGTTGGGTATGCTCTGAATGGTCCGGGTCCTGACGGTAGGGTATGCTCTGAATGGTCCTGGTCGTGACGGTAGGGTATGCTCTGAATGGTCCCGGTCCTGACGGTTGGGTATGCTCTGAATGGTCCCGGTCCTGACGGTAGGGTATGCTCTGAATGGTCCCGGTCCTGACGGTAGGGTATGCTCTGAATGGTCCCGGTCCTGACGGTAGGGTATGCTCTGAATGGTCCTGGTCCTGACGGTAGGGTATGCTCTGAATGGTCCCGGTCCTGACGGTAGGGTATGCTCTGAATGGGCCCGATCCTGATGGTTGGGTATGCTCTGAATGGTCCCGGTCCTGACGGTAGGGTATGGTCTGAATGGTCCCGGTCCTGACGGTAGGGTATGCTCTGAATGGGCCCGATCCTGATGGTAGGGTATGCTCTGAATGGTCCCGGTCGTGACGGTAGGGTATACTCTGAATGGTCCCGGTCCTGATGGTAGGTTATGGTCCCGGTCCTGACACCTGTAGATTTATTGAACAATATGCCACATTATTTTGTATAAGATTCGCACAACGTTTAATTAGGCTAGGCTCCGATTCGTTTCCGACGCCTTTCATTTCTTAAGAGAAAACATAAGGCTCCAATCTATATTTGAAAACAGACAAATTCATAACATTACGTGAGATGTTGTTCAACTCGTTTGACATTCCCAGGGTAATATGCACGCCACCAATTCTATGGAAGTATAATATTGTTACTTTAACTGTAATTTGTAATCTAGACGTTACTTCCGTAACAGGTGCTTCAATAAAAGAAAGTATATTTGCCCTTTTCCGTGTTGTTGAACAATTTGTTAAAAACATAGTACCTGAAAAATTATTTTGTAATCGAGATTTGTTCACCCTAAAAGTAGTTTTAAAAGAACCGAAAATTTTCCCACGGCATTTGAAAAGAACTTACAACTATCCACGGTTACGGGTATTGCGTTTGAATTGCAAAGATTAAGCTTTCTTGTATTTATAAAGAGCCTAGCCTCCTTTGCCTTTGCAGTCTTAAGCCCTGATCTGGTGCGCATGACTAACTTGCGATAATAACAGTTCGGCATAGTCACCCTCGGGTAATACAATTATTTATCCTTCATCATTCAACACGACCAAAGATCACAAACTGTTAACTCAACCAAAACCTTCTTTCAACTTTTCTAATTGGACTATGCCCGCTTGTCCTACACTTCATTGTCCAATCATAAGGCATTATTTATCTTCCTCCACGCGACAGGCACCAAGCTTTTCGATTGGTTTTTGACTTGCTGTCTCTTCTGGTTGCCACGCGTGTCTGAATAATTAAGGGCGGGCGCTGCACACGCGCTTTCAAAAAGGGTATAGAGGGAGGTTCCATACGGGTTCCACTTTTAAACAAGTTCAGTAAGGTTACACAACTGATTCAAGAAAGTTAAATTTTATTTAGGTCTGACATTTTACTGCAGCACAGTTGACTTTTATCATGGCTCCTACATTACAATCGGACTTACGTCAATGTCAAACACATATTAAAAAGGTAGGCAAAATGTTTTTGCTTTCATTTTTATTTTATTTTTTTGCCTGATAACATTTGTGCTTGCTACGTCAGTACGTACGTAGAAAGAAAACTTTTGAAGTTTTTCATATTGTTTTAAATTCCAGGTAAGGACATCGACGTTTGTATACGGAATGACCAGATGAAGGTTCTTAGTCTTATCAAACTTTGTAAATTGTGGGGTTTTAACTTTAAATGCAGGTGTATCGTGGTTAAATTCTATTTAAGAAAAAGACAGTTTTAGCACTTCCACATGAACATGATGGGTACCCGGACATGATTGGACTAGAAGTCGATCAATGTATTTTCATGTCAAAATTTAAAAAAAGAATTCACGAAACATATTTTGTATGTATGTTTAACAACTTATATTTTGTTAATGGTGCTAATATTTGCTAGGGTAAAATGAATTGCGTCAAACACTCATTTCGCATGTTTCGAGGATACGTATCCCGTCACTGGGTATCCCCTGTCACCTGGAACGTAGCTGCTTACTTCCGCGCTGCCACTGGAAGATAACATTTATATTATAATTGTATTTTTCTTTATTTTTAGACATCAAAACATCTCCAAGAGAGAAAGAGAAGGGCACGGATTAACGCTGGGTACATACAGCTAAAGAGCATCGTCTATCCGTGTGTGAAAAATAAGGTAAGAGGAATTGATCCCAATTAGTGAAAAACAATGTCTATCCGTGTGTGAAAAATAAGGTAAGAGGAATTGATCCCAATTAGTGAAAAACAATGACTCTAGCTGTCATGTGTACATTACTGTAGTTTCAGGGGTGTAGCCAGCTGGGAGTGGGGGAATTAGGGGCTGTGATGGCCTTTATAATATTTTCGAAAAATTTATTCAAAATAGCATTCCTCCCACTGACCCATTTATGGCTGTTCGGAGGCTCAATTTAACTGAAGAGCTAAAAAATGTCATCGCCTCAAAACTGGAAACTTCAGCATATTTTCTGGGAGTTTTTTAGTTCATTTTCTTTTCTTTCCCTATTTTTTGGTTGGGGAGGGGCGTCCGTAAGATTCCCTGGCTTCACCATGTTATACAGGTGTCCAGTTCCTGAACATTGGCAAAAAAATAATTTAATGTTTGAATAGGAAATTTCACCCCTTTCGAAATAGTGATTTTGAAGAGTTGAGTAAAATATGGATCTATAAGGTCTAAGCAGTGGCGCAACAATATGGTGGGGATGGTGCACACGGGCCCCGAGCAACATTGAGATGTGGAGGGCCCGAATTATATTAAACACTGCGATATGTTTGTTATGACCGACCTCCCACGGGGCCCGGTAATCTAGTTGCGCCACCTGGCCTATTGGCTTACCATTGTGCCAATTGTAATGACATAGTTTTCTGCACAATTTCGCAATCACTTGATTTGGCAAGAATATATGAACATTCCCCTATGTGCACAGGTGAATAGACAAGGTTGCCCTATAGGCGCAGGTGAATAGACAAGGTTACAGAGGGCATTGATGCGATCAGCTGATTAATAAAGTCAGTAAATAATTCAGACACGCATCAACATGTATGAATCTATAGTATCGGTTTGGCTGAGTGCCGTCGGACTGTTCAAATTCAAACAAAACACTTGAGCGATCGTGGGAAAAACAGCTATCCAACTAAACAATTTTCATATTTATCTTAAACCTTATCGTTTCTATTGTTTTCAAGTGGGTTAAAAATCATGTCAAAATTCGTAAATGTTTCGAATACAAGTACAGACTTGTAACAACAAGCTCATCCTGTGACATCTATTATGATATGCACGTGAGTGAATAATTATAATATCATACTTCGCATTCCAGAAGAAGAATAGATCTTTGTTTAAATATATTTTGCGAGATGGTTGTTTGTTGACTCAGAAAGTTGCGGCAGGTGTTCCTTGCATCGCGTGCCCTTTGGAGAGTGTTCATACGTCACCCTAATTGTTATTTTCAAAAAAATTCAAACCCAAATAACTTTGTTTGTCTAAGTATGTACTTGCGCAATGTTGTGTAGGGATTTTTTTTTTTTTTTTTTTTTTGTTTCACATCGCATAAGCACATTTTATTAACAACCTGTTTGTCACCTGATTTATATGGCTTCTTGGAACTGGGTTGGAGCTATAATAGTTAAAGAACACAACTCAAGTGTTAAGATCAGCATCAAAGCTGTTTTTTAACATATATGTCACATATTTCAGAAACTGAAAGTTATTGAAGACCCACAGCCGGGGGCTGGGGCTTCAACCCCTTAATAATTTGAGATACACAGTTTCATATCACGTCAGTACCTGATTTATTTACCCCCCTCTAAATATTGAGCATGTTACCTGACCTTATTAGCACCCCCCCCCCCCCTCCCCTTCCTCCCTTTAGTATTTTGAACGCTCCACCCTAACAATCTTGCGTGGGGCCTGTGTCCACGTTTTCTTTCCTCTTAACAAGGAGATGAAAATCAAAATCCTCTGTGGACCCCTGATCACCCCAATCCCCACCGCATTCACAGCAACGGCTCGATTCTCTCCATAAGAATCCATATTCAACTGGTAATCCATTTATTGTTGTTTTTCATTTACTCACAAACAAAATTGTGGCATTTTAAATTTTTGTTCCTACTGATATATCATACACTAACAATAACACAATTTCATTTTTGTGTCCTTACAGATGCATATGTCTGGTTCAAAACTGGAAAAAGCTGACATCTTGGAGATGACCTTGCATCACGTGAAGGACCTGCAGTCTACAGTCCGTAAAGGTGAGTCTTTACTCCTAGACTGTCTCCCGATACGGATGCTTTGTAAAGTGTTTTTCCAGCATTTAATAAACTGCACATGCTCTTTAACATAACAAAATAATTGAATTTTATAATTGAAAATGTTTATAAACAGATAAAGAGATCTAATAAGAGAGATTAAATATAACGTCACCCTTACGACATTGTATGTATTTTGAGAGATGCTTGTATCGTGTGGTTCGAAAAGAAAGTTTGTTTCGGACAAACATCTAATATGATTCTAGACACTGTTCTCTTTCAAGCTAGTTACACCAGGGAGTGCCACGCAAAATGAATGACATATTTTGGAGTTAATATTATAATTGTTGTTCCTTTCCTTTATTTTACTTTCAGGTGAACGACCTAAGTTTGACCAATACAGTGCAGGGTTTGCCGAGTGCCTTGGACAGGTCTCTCATTTTCTATCCTCCTGTGAGAAAGTGGACCTTGAGACGCGACTCCGGCTCCTGAATCATTTGGCAGATCGTTGCACATCCAGCACTGACAAAACTTCCACGCAAACACCTTATATTCCACCACCCAAAGAAACAGTGGAACCGCCCGTACATGCCATACAAGTTGTCTCACCCAATGTACATCAGGCAACAGAATACCCACAGATGATTCTACACCCTCAAGGGGGTGTAATATATCTTGTGCATGCGTCTGCTCTTCAAAACCAACAGGCGGTATCATCTTTGGAAACTGCGACCATAGTAACACCTCTAATGGAACCGCCTCAGCCCCACCAATCGACGGTTCTATCAGTGAGTGTACCAGCCATTGGGTTGTTGCCAACGCCACCTCAGTCACCGCAGTCACTAGCAAAGTGCCACTCGAAATCTTCTACGACGATTGCACCCCATTTCTATCAAAAACACTCTGAGGTGTCACCATGTCAAGCCAAGATGGTCCCTGCTCCTGAGACCTCCCCGATTTGGCGACCATTTTGATATAAAACATCTAAAAGACTTTAAGAGGGAAGCTTGGGTTAAGTTCAATATCTTTCTAAGCATGGATGATCCGTATGTATCTTCAATCAGCCAATAATTAGGATAATCTGTATGTATCTTCATTCAGCCAACAATTAGGATGATCAGTATGTATCTTCATTCAGCCAATAAATAGGATGTTCAGTATGTATCTTCATTCAGCCAATAATTAGGATGATCAGTATGTATCTTCATTCAGCCAATAATTAGGATGATCAGTATGTTTCTTCATTCAGCCAATAATTAAGATGACCAGTATGTTTCTTCATTCAGCCAATAATTAGGATGATCAGTGTTGTATCTTCATTCAGCCAATAATTAGGATAATCAGTATGTATCTTCATTCAGCCAATAATTAGGATAATCAGTATGTATCTTCATTCAGCCAATAATTAGGATGATCAGTATGTATCTTCATTCAGCCAATGATTAGGATGATCTGTATGTATCTTCATTCAGCCAATAATTAGGATGATCTGTATGTATCTTCATTCAGCCAATAATTAGGATAATCAGTATGTATCTTCATTCAGCCAATGATTAGGATGATCTGTATGTATCTTCATTCAGCCAATAATTAGGATGATCAGTATGTATCTTCATTCAGCCAATGATTAGGATAATCAGTATGTATCTTCATTCAGTCAATAATTAGGATGATCAGTATGTATCTTTATTCAGCCAATGATTAGGATGATCTGTATTTCGTCATGTAATCCAGGGCATGATAACTGCCCCCTCGTTAGAAACCTTCCAAACAGAGAACTGGTAGACAGGTCGTCACTTGGACGGGCTGTGTAGAGCAAGGAGTTCAGCGTTTTGTGACTGTCCATATGGCGGATGCAATTCACAACAAATTGAATTCTAGTTCGAAAATATCAAAATATGATATAAAAAATAAAATAAAACTTATATTCCAAGAATGTCTCAAAACAAATATATATCTAAATGTCAAGTCTTCCATTAATCGAGTCTTTCAATTTTTAAGTACTATGGTATACTACCTTCAACGTGTTGCTGGACAACTGAAGTTTATGTATTGTTTTAAAGGGCCCTAAAAATGTAATTATTCAGTCTTATGCAAATTTCTATCATAGATAAAATGTATATTATTTTATTTTATTTCAATAAATGGAACCATGTTTGTTTTATGAAATCAAATTATAATTATGTACTTAATCATCAATTATATCTTACAGTTGCTGGACAATTGTTGTTGCATATATTTCAGTATTTGGTTAAATAAATTGCAAACGTGAACAAAAGTGTTTGTTTCTTATTCAATGATTCTAAAATATGAAATGATTTGTCTCTAGGTCCGTAGTACGATTAACCCGTAGTTAATATTTTTCTCAAATAGGGGAGCACAAACACTTAGATAGCGGGACACCTGGGCAGAGTTTTCATATACCATTGTTTGGGTTTTTTCCGTTTTATCTCTGACAAGGGTGGGGACAGACCAACCCTCCTCACTGTGCCGTGATCGGTGCGGACTGAATTTCTAACGATGTGGTCATCTCTGTTGGCGGCACTTTCAATTATTTATGCATAGCCCTGTTTTCCCTGGCTCCAGTAAAAAGTAAAAGAAGGGTTTTACCTCGGGGATGACGTATGACCGAAGACTTCCCAATAGCATCAGCCATTTTACTACTACATATCCAGCTCCGCTCTTGTGAAATGGCCAAATGAATCATCATACCACTTAATTTCTTCTCTTGGAATTTGCGGTCTTCCCTAATCCTCCGATGACACCCCTTTGTTAAATTCACCTCAACATGGCCGTAGCACTCACACGGCAATGTGCCACCATTTCCACCCGTATTTCCATCATTTGTTTTTGTAATTTTCTTAATGTATAGACCTAATGCACCTATCGTGCCTTCGGTAATCAAGCCTGCAGTAGCAGTTTTCTATAGGCCATCCTTATTCCATTCATCATGCCCTCTCAATCTGTTAAAGGATTAGTTCAGGGGTCAAGCAAGTCCATCTTATTTAAAAGAGGACTTCAAAAGAAACAAAATGGTGAAGAAGCATTCAAAAATCTTATTCCGTTAAAGAGATATTTAAGTTAAAAGTTAGGCATCATTTGTGTAGAAATGACTGAAATCAGACTAACTGTGATGTCATAGCCTCAGATTACTCAAAGTCTTGATGTATTCTATCATATGTTGTCCTGCAATTTAGTGGCTTTAAAACCATTTGATATGTCAAAAAAAGTAGTGAAACTGAATCTAGGAAGAGGATTTATAATATACCCCTTAAAGAAAGTTTGAAAAATAATTGAAATAGAGAAAAAAATTAAATAAACTTTCCTTAGAATACATAAAGACTTTGAGGGATCTGAGGCTGTGACATCACAACTAGTTTCATTTTAGTCGTTTTTACAGAAATTATACCAAATTTTAAACTTGAATATATCCTTAGCGGAATAAAATTTTGGAATGCTTTCTGCACCATTTTGTTAATTATGATGTCCTCTTTCATATAAGATGGACTTGCTTCACCAAGCACACCCATGCATGATCAGATGATATATTTTTAATCATGCGTGGTCACAGTACACTTGAATTGAAACACTTAACTTGAATCTAATAGATACTCACGTGATTGAGGCAACAATCGGAGGACGGTAAGTGTACGTGTGAGGTTTAGTTGTTCACATCTTTGTAGTCATGCCAACGACAGCTCCACGTTGTGCCCGCCTAATAGATTTTTCTTGATTACTCCGCGCTTCTTTGAACAGCTTAGAAAAATCGAACCAAAATCTATTAATTTATTCATTCTAATCTTTGTTGATCACAGCTTTGGATGGTTGAAATCGAATTAGCCACCGGTCATGTTTGAAAGGCATCGACCTGTTGGGTATTACTGGCGAGGCAAGTCGATATATAAGATGCAAACAGATCGAAACATCTTGGTAGAGGCACAACTGCTGAATAAGATATCTAATTCTTTGAGAGTCAAATGTGATATCAAAAGTAACTTGAACATCCGTATTCCAGTGGGCCGAGGGCCGTGGTGGGAGGAGGTATGTCCAAAGTTTTTTAAGCAGCAATTTTCAAAAGAAGCCTTTTAATTGTTCGCCCGATGGGTAATTGTCAACATTGGTATGTTGGTCCTGCAGCTCCCCAACCTTTAAACCCATAGGCGGAATTTGCCTACCGAAAGTGTGGGAAAGTCAAAAGCGACAAGCCAAAACTGTCAACTGACAAGAGTCCCCCCCCCCCCTTCTCCCCTCCCTTTTAAATGAAAAGTGCCCCTCAATTGCTGTCAAAAACGCACATGAACTTGATTTTCTGCTCTCTCCGCTTCCCCCGAGTTCCTTCCGACACCTCTGGCGCCTTTGGTCTCATAACAAAGATATTGCAGTGTTTTGTTCAGCGCTAGACCCAAATCGATTTTGCCCAGGGCCTGTAAGGTTTACCCACCCTTTCGGGCATTCCCAACTTTTTATTGCGCCACTGCTAATCAAACTTGTATTCCCTTGTAACAACCTAAACCTACCCAATGTAACTCCCCTTCAACAAAAAGAGTCTTATACCCACCTCCAAAAACTTATATTGAGCTACTACATTATTTATGTTCTAGCATCGCAACGATGTTAAAGCTTCCTCTTGCATTCCTCCCCCCCCCCCCTCCCCCCTCCCAAAATAAACATATATTTCTTTCCTAACAGCCCCAGCCTACTCGAATTTAACAACCAACTGTAAAAAAAACATGTTTGTAAACACCCAAAAAAAAAATATTGAGCTACTACATCATTGATGTTCTAGTTGTTGTACCCGACCAAGAATAGAAGTTAAAGACGCGGTATCGTCTCAAAACAAATCGCAATGACGTCAGTACATGGTATGTGTTTACACGTCATCAACGTACTCAGTATTGCAATCGTAAAGCGTAGTGTGTGCGTGAAGACTTGGTATACACGCACGTTGCACGTATGTGTCTTGGTACTGTGTAGTAACAGTCGTGACACAGCTGAGTTAAACAGTTTTACAAATTCGTCGTTAAATTATCTCTGTTAATAGCTCCATGTTTTATTTCAAATGAGAGGAAGCGAGGAAGAAAAATGTTGTCTTGACTTGTTAAGGAGATTGAAACTCGTTTAACACCAAAGCAATTAACCCGGGATCCCATCACATTATCCATTGGGCCACATCAACGCTCTATCTGTATTATTAGTAAGTGTGAAATATATCGAAAGAGGCGCGTAAAGCAATTGCTTGAAGTTTCAACTAGTTAAAAAATTACAACTGAATGCCGATAACGCACCTTTAAAAAAAAAAAAATTCACAGCTTTTCTTCCTGTGATGTCACAAAATTTAAAGCCAGATATCGTGTTAAGGTGGAGATTAGAAATATGATACAGTTCAAAGTTCACCGACAAGCCAATCGATTACCACCACGGAGGTAACGTTACTATTATGATCGTATCATGTAAAGGTCAAGCACTTAAGACCAGATTCCCTCTTTATACATGTTATATAAAATTTGCAATAAGGCTACAAAACTTTAAATGTTTAATTTTAACAGATTTAGATGAAACATTTGGCTATTTTCGTGATTTATAACCAGTGGCGTAACTAAGGGAGGCAGGGGTCATATATATATATATATATATATATATATATATATATATATATATATATATATATATATATATATATATATATATATATATATATATATATATATATATATATATATATATATATATATATATATATATATATATATATATATATATATATATATATATATATATATATATATATATATATATATATATATATATATATATATATATATATATATATATATATATATATATATATATATATATATATATATATATATATATATATATATATATATATATATATATATATATATATATATATATATATATATATATATATATATATATATATATATATATATATATATATAATAATAATAATAAAATATAACCTCCCCGGTCCGTAGGACCTAGCTACGCCACTCTTTACAGCATATTTTCCTTCAAATTACAATCAATTTGTTGCTACCTGTCAGTATGGATCTCAATTCTAAATAGACGTAGAAAAAAGGTTTTATGTTTGGTAAATGAGGGCCAATGTTGACTATCATCTGCCGCACATGAAACGTTTTCAGCACTTTGACCGTTGTTTAGTGTCGTGTTAGAACCTGATAAGCTAGGAGAATGGATTATTCGTCAAATTATCTGCTTAACTGCGTGCCGTACAGTACGTACTCCATCAGTCCATATAGTGTGGTGCCTATAAGTCGTTTGTCTTTGAAGATTTTACGAATCTTTGAAGCAAATGGTATAAGGCAAATTAGATAATTCAATGGTTGCTTATTTTGGATCCCCGTGCTGTTTCTTTGGAGACTCATTATACCCATTATGAGACCAGGAAACAGCTAATAATACCACAGTAACAGAAAATTACGAAAAGGAGCCAATTGCGTGTTGAGATAATTACTTCAAAAACATGTGTCTAGACGTATGCACCTCCCTTTGGCCTCTCTTCTAGTCCGGAAAGGAGAAAATGAGAACACAGTATATCTAGTATATTGGCTAATAAGGTTCTTTTCTCAAATCGGCTTACATTTCTTTGGTATTTAAAACCTGCAAGTGCACACATAGGGTACTTAAGTATTGATCTGAAGAAATATCGCCCTTAGCGCCAAGCTTACCACCTATGTGTCAAATTCAACAGATGAATGGATCTGAATGCTTTACCAGTAGGCCTACTAGTATAGCTGAATAAGAAATGAACTTGTAATGCATTACTTTGAGTGACGGGGCGGAAGACCTTATTTGTATAGCAGTCTGCAATCCATGGGCTCCGACTTTAGAGGAGACTGATATAATTCTTATTTCATATGATAGACGATTAAAATCTAAAACATTTATCACAAACAGCAAGTCAAAATCTTATTCCTATCTCAAGTTATCCATCTTTAAAGTCAAATCATCAGATCATGGAGACTGCCATTTTGCTCAACTTGTGAATGGTGACATTATTTCCCCATATAAATTAAGGAATGTAATGTGTTTCTTTATAACTGTATGTTATGTTTTTATTCCAAAATTATGTAACACAAAGTTTTAATATGATGTTTTGACATGTTCATATGTGTACACAAAATTGTTCTGGACCATTACAAAAGGAAAACCATTTTTCATGAGTTAGAAAACTTGAGATAGATTTTAAAGAACATCCTGCTGGGCTGATGACATCCTAATCTGTATGTTTTGAAATGAAAATGGCGGCTTCTACATACTATTTAGTAGTAGCATTAAAGTTTTTGATAATTGCAAAAAAACGTGTTAGATTTCTTCGAGAGTTTTGAAACTTGGTTAGATGAAATGTTATTTTTAATGCTATCATATGAAATAAGGATTATGGCAGACCTTATGTCTCTTTTAAAGGAATTTTCATCGATGGGCCTATAGTTGATGGCAAAAATGGCATTACATCGGTTGTACGTAGACCGTATACGGTGGTCTTGTCAGTCAATGATGTGGACAGGTGGAGGCTTAATCGTATTGCCGTCAATTTTTCATATGAAAAGGGACGGCCGACGGTCTGAACTGCCCTTCCCCATTTTCCTACGCCATGACATCACCGGGTAAATCCCTAAAGCAGACGCGGCGCAAGCGTGTTATGGGAGGGGTTTTGAGGGAGACCGTATCTCAATAAGAAAATAGTGACAAAAAATGGATAATAGGCCTCACATTTTAAAAGTAACTTTTCCCTTCAAATCATATGAAAATTGCTAATGCACATTGTTTACTTTTTATTTTGCTCACCAGGCCCTCGCGTAAAATATGTAGATTGGGCCATCAGTATACTACATTCTTAAAAAGAAAAAAACGTGGCATGCCAAATGAAGCGACTGGTACATATGTAAAAACAATGCTCTGCTGCACTCCACATTAAATTTTACGTATATACCCATGTACACTTTAAGAAAAAAAAGGTTATAGCTTGTCACGTATTTGGAACCTTCTCGGGTTCTTCAAGGATTATTTCGAAGAGTTACTTAGAACAAAAAGGTTTTATCTTGTCACGTATTTGTTACCTTCTCGTCTGTAGAATCCTTCTTTTTTTTTTCTTATAAGGGTGTACTTACTCAACTATAGGATGCGGGCGCTAATTCTCAACTTTCCATCCTCGACAAAGCCAACCCGTCATGCCTGTGTCCGCCTGTTAGTAGTAGTCCAAAGGCTCGATAGTCACCTGCCCTCTTTATCACCTGCTCATGGAGAAAAAAGCTATATAGCTAATTTAAATTTGAATAATTGTTAATGTATATAGAAGTAGTGGTGTATGAAATTAGACTCTGTTAGAAAACAGCTCCTCCTCCCCTCCTCCTCATCCCCTCCCCTCCTAATCCTACTTCTCCTCCTCTTCTTCCCCCCCCTCTTCCTCCCCCTCCTAATCCTCCTCCTCCTCCTCCTCCTCCTCCTAATCCTCCTTCTCCTTAACATAAGAGGTGCATGATGGATGTCCCTGTCTTCTTTCGCCATGAGTTGGAATATAGGGAGCATATCTTCTAGCAGGCTCCTCCTCTGGGAGACGAAGGATTGTCCCAAGAATCTCAGCTGGTGATTCCTTACACAGTGGATGAGAGGCTTAGTGTAGATGATGTATCGTATGCTGGCATTTGAGACACGATCACTCCGTTCCACATTTAGCATAATCCTAAAGCAGGAGGTAGCAAAAGCCAATCAAAGAACGCTGGCAGCAGTGGCGTAGCGGCTATGCGCTACAGGGCGCCAGTACACCAGGCGCGAATAAGTGATCATACAAAAATAATCATCCCTAAATTACGTTGATTTCACCCGGTCAAAGGGCGCCTAAATAATCGTACTGCCCTCCACGCTAATTTTGCCCCCTCTTCAATTAAAGAATTCTTTTTCCCCTCCGGCTTCAATATGCGAGTTTAAAAATGTATATATTCGTTAAGATTTATGTTCGATAGACGTGTTTCACAATCATACTTTCAAGCCTCAAAGCCGCTAAACAGTCAAACGCTTCAGCTCCATCTGTCCATGCGTTGCGCCCAACGTCGATTACCGCTCACTTCACTCGCTTTTCAACGCCGGTGTAACCGGAGATTTCATCTCCCATGACTTTTAGTCGGGCGGGACATTTCCTGGGCTAACTCAAAAGAAAGTGTCTTACACAGACAGACAAACAATTCCTCCTGAGCGAATGCATTAATGAAAGCTATTTCTGCAGTTTTAGATTTTGCTACACCCATGCGAGCATAGTGTGGTAATAGCTACAGTGCATTTGCCAGCCCAATTGACGCTGTGTTAGCAGAGAAGGCGAGAATTTTCTGGAAGTTGGTCAACATCGAGATTTTCCCATTTACCTCCAATGCTAAGGAATCATAAAATTCACTTTATTTAAGAAACTGTCGCTTCGATTTGTTCTATTCCAAATATGTTATTTTATGCGAATTTAAAGGACTAGTTCAGGGTCATGCAAGTCAATCTTTATAAAAGAGGACTTCAAAAGAAACAAATTAGTGCAGAAAGCATTCAACAATCATATTCCGTTAAGGAGATATTTAAGCTTAAAGTTTGGTATCAGAAACGACTGAAATCAGACTAGTTGTGATGTCTTAGCCTTAGGTTCCTCAAAGTCTTTATGTAATGTGTTTTGTCCTGTTATTTTGTGGCTTATAAACCATGGAATATGGCAAAAAAAGAGTAGAAAAACTAAATCTAGGAAGGGTATTTATAATATACAACCTGAAGAAAATTTGAAGATAAATAATTTAAATAGCGAAAAACTTAAATAAACTTTCTTTAAAATACATTTGAGGAATCTGAGACTGTGACGTCACAACTAGTCTAATTTTAGTCATTTCTACAGAAATGATACCAAACATGAATATTTCCTTAACGCAATAATATTTTCACAATTTATTATCACAATTTTGTTTCTTTTGAAGTCCTCTTTCATATAAGATGAACATACTTGACCACTTAACTAATCATTTAAGACATGAAATAATGATTGACCTAACCTAACGTTACGGTACAACGTGTACCGTTAGTGACAGTGGTAGGCTAGGCGGCCAAGACAAAAATATAGAAAAATGGAACTTGGTATTATTAAGTTGAGCGTCAAAATTGGCAAATCTATCCGCATGCCGTGTGAAATGTGAATGGGATAATTTGTAGCTTTACAAATTTGTTTGAAATGTTAAAGTTGCCGTACACCCAACAATTGTATTGTAACAGGGGCGGTGGAGCGTTAAAAATATTTGGGGAGGGGCCCGGCATATGAGGTCGGGTGACATGTGCCAACAATGTGATGGGGGAGGCTAATGAGGTTGAGTAATTTGATAATACATGTTCACCTAAAATCACAGGGAGGTGGATTTCCCTGCACCACAAGGCTCCGCTGCCTCTGTCTAAGTAACTTAAAGTTAACACCGATCCAAAATTCAACTCAACCTCGTATAAAAAGTGTGTGACCTCAATCTGTCTGGTGTCACACCCCAAATTTTCAGACTTTGAATTCAGTAAATTTGGTGTGACTATGTGGTCGGTAAATATTATTAAGTTTTTTTTACCTTTTTTACAGGAAAGTACTTATTATTCAAATGGGATGCTATTAATTTGAGGCAGTCGGTAAATGTTATACTTATATTTTTGCCCCCCCTCCTCCCTTCCTCAGTCAAAAAAGTTCACTACCAGGCCATGCGGTAAGTAGATCGTTAATTGGTTACTATGAAACTCCTGCCCATACTGTAATTAGGTGCACAATTTTTCACCCACAACTCTTCAGTCTGTCAGTGGCGTGTCAAGAAAGTGGGTGGGTGGGGAGCTATCCCAAATTTTTCTCAAAGCCATAAATATAATAATTAACTGAAATATCAAATGAACCATGTGTAGAAAACAGAAGATGACATTTTTGTATTTGTAGATCTACTGAGTTTAAGTTATCATTAATTTTGGACCAAAACTTTTACAGTTTGCACCACAAATCCTCCATTTTGGACCAAATATCTTTCAATTTGGCCCCACAATTTTCTATTGTGACCCAAAAATGTTTACTTAGGGATAAAAATCTTAATTTTTGGACCAAAACGTTCAAGTGTGGACCACAATTTTTAACATAGAACCAAAAACCTTTAGATAAGGAGGTGAAGTTCTTATAATATCAGGGCTATACATGTGTGGTCCCCACCTCACAATAATTGTTCACAGCAATACAATTCTAAAATAAGGCTTTACCTTTTCATCCGCGCTAATTGGGAAATTTTCATTGGGGAATTCTCCTCAAATTTTTAGAAGTTTTCTTTATATTCAGGACATTTTCTTCATTTTCAAAATAAATTTCCTCATTGTCAGAAAATTTTCTTCAACTTCTGTGAAATTTTCATGAATTCTAAGAAAATCTTTGTCAATTTTCAGGAAATCTCCTTATTTTCATTTGTATTATTATTTATTTTTGTATATATATATATATTCTTTTTTTTTTTTTTTTTTTTTTTTTTGGGGATATTTCCTTCACGACGTTCTACAATTTCCGGGAAATTTTCTTCAATTTCCAGGAACAATCTTCACTTTCCAGGAAAGCATTGTCAATTTTGAGAAATCTTCAGATACTGTTGCCAAAATTGATTAAAATTACCAACAATTTTACGCATTTTCCTTCAATTTTATCTTAATAATTTCACAAATTGTCATCAAAATAAAGCATACATACCATGACTGGGAAATAGAAAAATGAAACCCTTTCCTGGGGTCCCCAACTTGCTACGCCTGTTTCCTTCCTAATCTGAAACCGGCTCTCAATATCCCGAGGTTGAAGCCCCTCAAAAACAATGTGCACGAGGTGTTCTGTACTTCCAGACTTCATGCGTAACGTTAGGCTTGTGACCTGTTTGGCATTTAGTTTCCATATTTTTCTACTCACACACTGTAAAAATTGCTAACAACAGTACAGTACACAAGTATTTAAAAATTCATGAAATTATTACAGTACTGTATTTCATTCATGATGTATTCCGGTTTAAAACCACCAAATAAAGAAATGTTTTTGAAAATAGAAGAATACTTCAAGAACGTTGGCTTTATTATAAATTAGTAGGCCTAGTCTGATTTCAGAAATTTCTTCATTCACATATCTCTGATTTGTAAAAAAAAATTCTACAATTCTGTTGTGGTATTTTCAGTTATTCTTTCTGGCACAATATTAACAACTTTCTTCTTAACATACCATAAAATAACAAGATGGGCTAAGAAAGTAAGTCACCCCTTAAAATGCCCAAACTACAGTAACCACCACCGCAATAATACCAAAAAAATACATCAGAAAAAACAAACAAAAGATGCCCAGGCCCCAGAGTTAGTAAAAAACTTTTAAATGTTGACTTCGAAATAGGGAACAAAATTGGAGGCAACTAACCTGGCAAGTAAACCATTCCATTTTCCACCTATTTACAAGCCTTTGCGGAACGCTTAAGTGCTGAATGTTAATTCTTGGGAACTCTTTGGTCAACTTCAAACTGTTACCACGTGTCACATGGGGATCTTAGATGCGATGAAAATTATCATAATCTTAAGTATGAAATTTGATTTATGCATGCTGGATAGTTACTGTATATACTATTTCATTTCCTTGCATTGAATTTGTTGTGGGGCATCACTTACTATTGTAGATGATTTCACAGTGAAATAAATGGAAAAGGAACGACCAGAACTTTCAAGATGGAACAGACAACCATCTGAATCAGGAATGCCTCATACCTTCCTTTATTTGTGTTTTAGGTTTCAGTTGATATCAGTGGTGTCCTGCCTTCCTGCCAACAAGGCCAGGAGGAAATAAGTTGGATTGTTATACAAAATGGCCGACGGCAGGTGCTCTGCTTAGCAAAACTGCAGTGGTGGTTTGTTACTTCACATTTGGCATGTTTGGTGTCATGGCAACAGCTCCCTGGTCTGAGGGTAAGCACAAGTTGCCACAGAATTATGCTGTTTAGGATGAAGGAGGCTCCTCGCCTGCTAACCATTCATGAATGTGTCAATGAAGATGCAGATGAGTGACATCAAATTTTTAACACAATGATCATGTCTAGATTGAAATCATATACATATATACAGGAAGCATCTGATGTGCTACTCCTTCAGTCCTTGTGACGAGCTCATAGCGCTTACAATGAAACTTAAAATACCTTAAAACAAATATGATTGGTAAACAAGCAGAATAATCATGGGAATAAATCAGCTGCGACAGATTTCTTGAAATGTTGGATTGAGGAAGACTGTCTAATAAGTGCAGGAAGTTTATTCCAATCCCTAGAATGCTAGAAGCAGACACAGTAAAGGACCTATCACCAGCTTGAGAACGAGCTTGTGGATACTGCAAACGAAAAGTCTGCGCTGGATTTCAAGGGCCGATTTGGCAGTTAGGTTGGTAAAATTGAAGACAATTACGAAGATAATCAGTAGACATTGAGTGATTTATAGAAGCACAGAAGAAGTTTGAAAATGATACGTTGCTGTATTGGAAGCCAGTGAAGTGATAACATTAATGGTTGGTATCGTGTTTGCGAGAAAAATTCCAAACAAGTCGAAGCTCTATGGTCGAACTGCCCAGTTTTCAGGTTTTAAAGAAGCTGAAGGCGAAGAATGTAAGTATGTGGAATGGAAGAAAATAAGCTACTGCAAAATATAGTGGTTGGAAATGTGCATTGGAGTGAAGGGTGGGTAGTTAAAGGATTAGTTCAGGGGTCAAGCAAGTCCATCTTAGATGAAAGAGGACTTCAAAAGTAACAAAATTGTAAAGAAAGCATTGCAAAATTTTATTCCGTTAAGAAGATATTCAAGTTTAAAGTTTGGTATCATTTCTGTAGAAACGACTGAAATCAAACTACTTGTGATGTCACAGCCTCAGATTCCTCAGTCTTTATGTATTTAAAAAAAAGTTTATTAAATTTTTCACTATATTCAAATCATTTTCCCTCAAACTTTAATTGGTGTATTATAAATACCATTCCTAGGAATCAGGTTTACTACTTTTTTGACATATCCCGTGGTTTTTAAGCCACAAAATAGCAGGAAAAATATGATAGAATACATAAAGACTTTAGAAATCTGAGGCTATGACATCCAGACATCACAACTAGTCTGATTTCAGTCGTTTCTACACATGATACCAAACTATAAACATCCATTATGATGTTAGATAGTGTGTATATGTTCATGGTACCAAAAAGTTGAATTTCATTAATATAATAGTGGGCTGGGCTTAACATGATGTTGTTGAAAAGAGCGTGAAAACACAGTATCTTAAGAACGATACATGGGATTCAGTTCATATGTGGTATACAGATAGCCAATGATCCGCATATGTGCCCTATTTTATTTGGTGGTGAGATCATGCATATTAATGAGTAGGCGGGGCTTAATGATACAATCTTAAAATGCTGATATTTTAACAACTGCATGACTGATTTGTTTCAAATTTGGTACAATTATGTTGTTAGCTAGTGAATACATGTTCATGGTACTAAAATGTTGAAGTTCAAGAACAATACATGGGGTTCAGTGCATATGTGGTACACAGATAACCCATGGTCTGCATATGTGCTCTATTTGTGGCGTGTTTTTGGTGGCGCGATCATAATAGGCGAGGTTTAATGTAAAAATCTTGAAATGCTCATATTTTAACAATTATTGCATTGTTTGTGTCATATTTGATATAGTTATGTTGTGAGTGTGTACATGTTCATGGTACCAAAATATTGAATTTCATTGATATGCGTAGTTGGCGGGGCATAATAACCTTTTGGTTCTAGTTTAACTTAAACAGTATATCTCTTTTGACATAATGAGCAATTTGTAATCATTCAACATTGGTTAAAGGATAAGTTCAGTGGTCAAGAAAGTTACTTTTATATGAAAGAGGACTTTAATAGAAACAAAATGGTGAAGGAATTACTTTAAAGCTTATTCCATTAAGGAGATATTCAAGTTTAAAGTTCTTCTTATCTGTATAGAAATGACTGGTGTAGCAAGTCTACTATGGAAGGTTGGCTTCCTCATCCTCACTTTCTTAGCAATTGTTAATGTATTTTAAAGAAAATTGATTTAATTTTTGTACTGTTTCAATTGTTTTTACAGGTGCTAAATTATAAAAACTTTTCCTAGATTCTGTTTTTCTACTTGACTGACATATCCCATGTTATAAAACCCATCATAAAATCTTATTCCATTCTCAAGTTATCCAAGTTTGAAGTTGTAACATGGACGCTGCCATTTTGTCGAATTTTGTCAGTTTGTGTTGAACTGTTGAAATCATTGATGGCATAATTTGCCCTATGTACTAGCACACATAATGTATTTCTATAAAAATTGTATTTAAAATTTTCTTTTCAAAATACTAAGGGCTTGAATTTTTAATATTATATACAAGTAAAGATTCATGAAAAGGAAAATTCATTTGTAAGAAGTTAGAAAATTTGAATAAAATTTGAAATAAGATTATAAACTGGGAAACAAATACATTAAATTATTTTATGTCTGGGTGTATGTATTTTAGAGAGCGTATCAACAAAATGGCCGCTCCGATGAAAGTTTATTTAGACAGAATTAATGTTTTAATAAATTATAAAATATATGCGTAATTGTTTTATACGATTTGAAAATTATTTAGCAATAACTGCGTGATAGGTACGAAGTCGTTTTACTTTCGCGAAAGTGAACATAAACAAAGCAAACTTTGCTACAAACCTTCAATAAAACGACTAATAAGCGTCTATGACTGAAACTTCACAATAAAAATGGCGAATTCCATATATCACTGTAACCTCAGTGCGCATGCTTGAGTCTCTCGATCGGGGGATTTATTGAATCCCCCGATTGGCGGTACGAACTAAGCTGATGGGAAAGATACACATTGCCATCAGGCACTGCACATGAGCGGGATTTGCCTACTGATTTTTTTTTTTTTTTTTGGGGGTAAGTCAAAAGTGTGCGTGTGTGGAGGGGGGGGACCCACAAATTCATGCTAAAATGCAAAACTTTACAATGTGAAACAAATTCTGAAAAAAAAAGTGGGTAGGGGAAGGGCAAGTTTCCCCAAGTTTCAATTTTTCCCCCTCAAATCTCGCATATGCAACAGCATTATATAATTTGCTGGTAAAGGTTGCCAATTTATAAGTTAATACTACCAGAATACACTTGAATGAAAATTGAGCCAAAATTAAGGATACATTCAATTAATCTAAAATCAAGAAAATATATTGACAGGAAAATACTTTGTCTAGACTTTACCCTCCAGTTGTAATGATTCGCTTTAGTTCTAGAACCGTATTTAGGCCTATTAAGAGTAACGGAATTTATCCCAAAGAATGATCATGAGTCTTTTCCTTCTTTTGCAAGATGGAAAAGATCAAAGATCTTCGTGGGAATGAAAAAGTTGGACGGATAAACGGCAAAGACGTTCCGATTCATCATAACAATAGGGATATTCTATCTTCCTTCCCTAATCATTAACAAAAGGACTTGCTTTTAATGTTACCGTTGTGGCACGCGAATGGCAAAAGCCGTACGGGGTACCTTTCTGTTAAAACATGGTAGGAATATACTTCTGTCATGTCTGTAGGCGCTTGAAAGTTGGGGGTTTTAAGTTTTTGCATGGATTTGAAAACAATTGAAGTTATAGCCGAACAGAGTTGCAAAATCGTTGATATGATTGATCAAATGCAATCACGCTTCAAGGGGTGGATGTACACCAGAGTTATGGCCCCAAAAATGGGCCGAGCTTTCTTCAGTTCCATTGTGCGTAAGTTTTCTTTTTTTCTCGAGAGTTTGGAGAACATGAAATCAGTTCTCAGAAAACGTTGTGTCGGCGCCGTCTCTATAATTTACGTTCAAGAAACGGCTAGATGAATGTGGGATATTATGGGCCACATTCAAGCTCATGGATGTGACCATCAAGGTGAAATTAATTCTTGATAAAAACAGCCAAATATAAATCCATAATGAGCTGATGAGCCGTAGTTTGTGTTCAGGTATTAGTTTCAAATTGCAAACTTTTTGAAAATGTTGCAAATTTTTGGCCCGGTCCTAGTCCCTCTGAACAGCTGACTCTTAGATTAATTTTGAGCTTTTTGAGCCAGCATTTGTCAAATAAGAACACAACGTTAGGAATAATTGGGGAGACAGAAGGCTGCAAACTTACCTTTTATTACATGCATGGACAAAATTCAAATAGCAGGTATATCAGTATATAGAGTGAATCACCCGGACGAAGAATTGTGTACAATGGCAATTCAGCAGTGCCGATTGTCAGAAAAGAATGAAAGTTGTCATAACCTGATAACTATTGAGGGAAGTCACGCTATCACTTGAACCTGTTTATTCGTGCATGTTTTTTTTCTTTCAACCATTAGGGTTACTTCTCAGTTACCCTGCTGGCGAAGGACAATAGTAATATATAGAGATGTGACTATCATAGCTAGACCTATCAGGGTGCAAAGGGATAGCAAAATATATTCAGATATTCATAGCCGTACAAGACGGGAGGAGGGGAGAGGGTGGGGAGCGGCAGGCTCCTGTTGGTCAGATACCGAGTCTTAGTCGGGCAGGGAATCATACCCGACTCGGCTAGAAATCTGGGTCATGCCCTCCCAACTCGGTAAGATGATGACAATATGATACTTGGGCACCGATCTAATATAGTCGGACAGTGCGCAGAGATATAAACTGTACTTTTTAAATCAGTGATTTATCTGAATCATGCCCGACTTGGCCAGATTTCCCAATATTTAAAGGAAATTTACCGGAAAATGAAGAAAATTGTCCGAAAATGAAGGATTATCTCCCCCTTCCCTTTCTCCCCAACACACGCACACACACCAAAACTCTAGTGAAGCCATTGCTCAAAATTAATTGTTTATTCACAGATTCATTTGCAATTTTCCCTTCGTAATTAGTTTTCGAGTCGGAAAAAAAGTCACCACCCCTTGTGTAAGATGGCCCCGTATGGCCATCATGGCTATATGTGGGTCTTTCTCTGAACCATTGTTGGTCACAATCATGCAGCAGATTCAACTTGGCGGTATGATTGAAGAGATAAGCGAGTATCACTTGCAACAGTTTTGAGTTCTTCCTTTGAAAAATAACGAAACTTTGCAACAGTCCCCCGGATCCTCATGGACTGAAGGAGTTCGCGCTCCTGATGCAATCTTCTCTAACAGTCTATAATCTTCTCTATTCCCGCGTAACGTTCCCCCTTTGTCAGTTTGTTACACGAGAGGCAACTTACATAATACACGATAATCTTCATAGTAAATTCCAATTTGAATACACGAAGAGGTTTCCTTTTATTATTAAACTGTTAAACCAGTCGTTTAAAATACTGCCATTTTAAGAAGATGTAAAATACAAGTGAAGCGGACAAAAACAGTGGGGTTTTCATGAAGAAATCTTATCTTTAAGCTTCGAACTCCCCGAGGAGATAGTTTTAGTCAGGTTAGAGGATGCTTGAGTTTTGTCAGTAAAGCTCATGAAATCTAATACCTGAGAGTCCACTACGTCAGATCATGAAGCATATAGGCAGAAAAGATAGGACCGGTGGTGCAGTGGCGTGGTGGCAGGCCAGGAAGAGGGAGGGGAAGGGGGGGGGGGAGCCTTCCCTAGTGAAGCTTTCTGAGAGGGCGCCAAGTGTTCAAAGGGGCGCCAAAATCGCCCTGAAAAAAAAAATACGTGTTGACCAATAACTTCTTCCTATATTTTGATATTATTAAGAAAGTAATATTCCATTTTGTAGTCTAAAAGCGCACGATTTTCCACAAAAAAGACGATCTGCTCCTGCCATAAAGGGAAAACAATTTTATTGGATACAGAGTTGGTAGAAGCTTTCGAGAGGGCGCCAAATGCTCACAGGGGAGCAAAAATTGTCATGAAAATATACACTTACATAATTCTATTCTCAACGTTGTAAATATCTTTTCCAACATTTATATATGTTTTTATATATATATTTTATATATATATTTATATATATATATATTTTTAATATATATTTTTTCTTACATCAAAAACATGAAAACCATTCCTAAACCCCAACTAGAGACACACATATATAGTCAATGTGATCTTAGGCTACATTTGAACATTCCTTCCAAAATAATATTCCTTGTAACTAACTTTAGTTCGGAATTGACACGATTTTAGGCAATTTTCTGCTACCAAAAAACCTTACTAGCTTCCTGGGGCTTCGCCCCCTCGGCGGCTAGGACGTCGACCCTGGGTTGGACATTTCTGCTCTGAAAACCTTGAACCTTTGGCCTATTGAATTTTCGGACTATCTGACTATCAGGCCTTTGGACTATCGGGTCTTCAGACTATTTGGCCTTCACGCTAGTGAACCTTCGGACTATTGGGCCTTCGGACCAGTAGGCTGGCACCTTTGGATTAGGCTAAAGGAGAACAAACTTTTGAAAAGTATTTCCCCAACGGGTATAAAGGTCCGCGATTGAGGAAAGACGGGGAGGGGGTTGATCCCACCCTACCGCTTTTTCATTTGGGTATGGGAAATTTCCTTGTACCCGTTATTGTCTTTGTGTATGAGCTCAGCCTCATTACGTGTAACTCCAGATTTTTATATCAACTTGTTAACCTGTTAACTTGTGGATTGGTTTTATTTGCACTGAAAAAAACGTGAAAGTAGCTAAACCGAGTAACACATAGAACAGACAAGATAAAATAGAATTAGACAGATACACATCATGGGTGAAAGTTGACCCAGCGGCGGCCGGTCCCGATACAAAAAAGGAAAACTTGTCATTGGTTAAAAAGAGTAAATAGAAGACTATCGATATTTGATATAAAACAAATTTTCAAAGAAATTGTAAATTATTTGGTAAAGGGGTAATAACAATCAATATACAATGTATAGAAACAACAATACTGGGAGAACAACGTAACCTGAAATCAACAATACATAAATAGAAAAAATAAATAATAAGTAAAATGATTAAAATTGTAATGTAAACAATAGTTTTATATAATCAAGATTGGCCCTTGGGCTGTTGAATGAACCTGAAAGGTTAGAATCAGATTAAAATATGTCAGCCCTTTAGGTTATGGGGCTAAAAATAATTATCAGACCTTGGTATAATAATCAATGAAAATTGATACGTAATTGGAAATATTCGATTAAATGAAATGTTCTTCGTTATGTTTACCAATGAAGTTAAATTGTTTTCACTATTGCGCTATTGTCAACATTACTGTATTTTGTGTTACTCGCTCATTGATCTGTTGACGCATAGTCCAGAAAAAATATGGCAGCTTTCGAAGGTTAAAGGAAGTTATTACTTTTAATCAATTCTAGATTGATTAAAACGGATGATTTTGTACATCAAACCTGATCTAGATTTTGACCATTCCTTTTGCAGTCCGGAAGCGTGCCTATTAATAGGAACATTTATAACACACGAGAATATTGAAGTCATGCAGCCATATTGTTCAGATATTGCGAAAAAATGTCATAGTTTCTAATTTATGTACTTGAAATATTAAAAATCATTGTGTTGAAAAACATTTGAATTTTCAAAATGGCCATTTCGCGCCTAAAGGCCTAGCTCTATTCTCTATTTTTTCTAATATTTCGAAAACGGCGTGGCGAACATATCAAATGGGAGTGGAAAAGTTGTAGCCATGACAGTAAGTTTTAAGTTTTCCCATGCAAGCAAAGATATTTTTCCCAGACGTGTTTCAAATTTGAAATATGTAACATTACATAAGGCTTTAACGTTAGGATAGCAAAGGATCATGGGAAATATCACAAAATGGCGGCTTCCATGTAGCAAAATGTTCCCATTTTTAGAAATATGTATGTTCCCATTAATAGGCATGCTGCCGGACTGTTTTGTAAATTTACTGTCAACATGGGCTGATGGACCAACAATACCAATCAGATACAAGTGAGACGGTGGGCAGTGTGTAAATCCCTTATTATTTTAGAATGAGGAACTTCATTGATATCCAAATTCCTGTTCACTATAGCAAACTTTAGCCGTTCAAAATATTTGGGTAACGACCCAAAAGTTTAAATTTTCTATTTGTTCCATTCTGAGTTCACAAAATATTGCGCAAGTAATCAAATATGGTTCGACGACTGAGAACGGAGGCAGGAAGTAAAGGGAGGGGGGGGGGGTGGCGTGCGGACATTTTTAGTACACAAAAATCTTTGATTTTCCCATCAAAAAGTCTCTGCCGCGGTGCATTCCACAGTTTCAGTGCATTCCACAGTTTCAGAGGTGTAGGAAGATGACGGGGATTCCGCCCCCGGAGAGGTTTTAACCTTTCTGCATCCTCGGTTTGTGGGAGGTAAAATCATGGGAACCTATTGAAATAAAATTAATAGAAATGTTGGTAAAATTTTACAACATTTCCCAAAATCGAAAAAAAAAATCTAAAAATGAAGAATATTTCCCGAAAGTTCAAGAAAATTTCACAAAAATTAAAAATTTCCCAAATATGGAGAACATTGAAGACAAATTTCCGAAAGAGAAGGAAAATTCCGGAAAAATCTGAAAATTTGAAAACACTTTAAAATCTTTGTTCGTTTGAAAATTTTGCCCAAAGCAACTGACCAATGACTATTGTTTGAATATTAGGCCTATAGTGCTGCAATAACCATCAGCTTTTTGTTGTTGTGTGTGTGTGAGGGGGAGAGGGGGGGGGGAGGGTTAGGAAGTTACAACCACATCATATTGTTCACCTCCTTTACTTGGTCCAAAATTGAAGGTTTTTGATCCTAAGTTGTAAGTTTTGGTTCATGCTTCAACAGTTCAAAAATTTTGCCTCTCAATTGCAAATTTGTCCAAAAATTGAGGAGGTTTGGTTAAAAATTGAAGACTTTTTTGGCAAAAATTGAAAATATTTGGTCAAAAATTGAAAAGTTTCGGTCGAAAATTGAAGAGTTTTGGTCAAATAAGCATTTTCTGATCAACTTTTACTGTTCCCAAGGTAAAGAAAAAGATGGAAAGCAGTAGAGTTATTTAAAATCCTAATTTACTAATAGAAAGTAGCATGTAATCGTACTCGAGTATAATTGAAAAATAAATGAGTTCGAATCCAAAGGTTATGAGTACGAGTACGAGTCCAACAGTCATGAGTACAAGTACGGGCATGAGTACACACAAATGTACTCGAGTACGATTATGAGTACGGGAGTACGGACGTACTCGAGTACTGCTTTATACTTCCCGGAAACCTGAAAACTTGGAGAATTATCCTGACGAACGGCATTATTTTCCCGACAAATCGCAATTTTTCCCAACGGCAAATTATTTATGGGGTGCTGCACCCCACACTCCCTCCCATGGTGACGCCCCTGAAAGTAAATGTAAGTTTTAAAGATGATGTAAAATGGACAATAATGGTAACTGATTTTGATGGGGTTTTGCTGTTTCTATGGTGTCTAGTGTGTTTAAGTTGAAGTTAAAGTTGTTGCCGCCTGTACACCTTTAACGGGCGATATTCTTTAAAAATCGGAAATTTTGTATGAGCAGAACACCCTACCCTCAAGCAGAGGCGTAGGAAGGGTCACCCGGGGGCAAAAATCCCCAAAAATTCCCGGTGACAAGTGCGAAAATTCCACTGGCTCAAAAGTTGCTGCTAATCAGGAAACACCCTTGAATTTCCTTCTTTTTCGGAAACATTTTTTCATTTTCGGAAATTTTTCTTCAATTTCGGGAATATTTCTTTAATTTCGGGAATTTTCCCTTAATTTCGGGAACTTTTTGCCAGTTTGACGGATATTTCGGCCAGTTTTCGGGAAACTTTGGCAATATACCAAAATATCCAAAACATTTAGCGCATTTTTCAAATTTATGTTAATAATTTCCCAATTTAACCTCCCAATCAGGCAGAAAGCATGAAAATGTGAAATACGCTCAGGAGGCCCCTTATCCTCCTAACTGCCTAAGGGGCCCGTACGCCCGTGATGTGTGTGGTTTTCCACATAATAGGCCTGTCAGACGCCGTTTTCTACTTGCATAGATCTTTAGATCTTTAGCAAAGACTAAGAGGACATTTAAATCAAACTCCTTTTGATGGAATACAGGGATTTCAGACGTATCATGGTTGATGATCAGTTTGAATATAAGCTGATTGGTAGAGCTATTCAATTCCGCAAAATCCTACCGAAGATTATCAAATCAAAAAGCGCCGACCGTCCCATTTTCAGATTTACCCTTATCCTTAATTAGAGGGCGCGGAGCCTGATTTGTGTTTGTTATGAAAAGAAAACTTCTCTTATGTTTTGTTAGTGCCTTTGCTTTCCTTTGAATGTTTGTAATATTGGTTTTGATTATGTCTTAACAATGATAATCACGAAAGGCACAAGTCAGAACACGCGTTGTCTGTTCACTGAAGAAATCAGGTAATTATCCAACTACTTTAGAGGGGTTTCTTATCATCGTATATACCGAACGTTATTTGTTTCTTTTAAACCAGCAAATATCAATTGCCATTGGATTATAGTTTCTCAATAGAGCTTTGATTAATTTGGTTGTGTTTGACTACCTACTGTGGTGTAGCGGTTATCATACATGTCTACAGACCACGAGGCCCTGGGTTCAAGCCTGGGTTGGGTAGACACGCCAGTGCACCACAACTGGTTATCAAAGGCCGTGGACATTGACTTGGTTGTTAATGTTATGTCTGTCCGTACGTTGTACCTGTGTTCTCGTTCGGGTCGTATTAAGCGTTTCGTGATAGCATTGTTACTATCATAACTGAATACACAGGCGACGACCCCGTCATTGTAATTGTGCGTTCACTCGTCGTCGTCGTCGTTGTGTTTGAGAGTGCGGTATGGTCAAGGGGCCGCTCAAAGGGGTAGTTAAAGCGTATTTACTCAATACTATTTTTTAAAATATAACACTTGTAGTTGATAGCTCGTTTGGGCTATACTTGGGTTTAAAAACTATTTAAAACTCAAGAATGGCTAAAAATTCCTGAATAGGCTATCCTCAATAGCTGAATAGCCTGAATAGGTATCCTTTCAAAATTCACACGAGTCCTCACATCACACATGACTTGGCACAATTAACTCCCTGCTTGATCACAAGATGTTTATTGTTCGCATGCAGATGAAGGAAGACTGCAATAACTGAGGCATAAGATCACCAGGTCACAATGGGTGAATTTAAAGGATTAGGTCGAGTTAGTCCATCTTATATAAAAGATAATTTCAAAAGAAATTTGTTTTTAGTTAGATTTTGTTATAATGATTGCCACTTGGAAGTGTATTTGTGGGATATTATCATTGATTAATTGTGATTCATTAATTTCAATAATTAATTATTTGCTCAGTGACTAATATATTAGCAGCATAAGGAAAATATGCCATACTTAAATAATGTCTTGTTGCAAGGAGGTAAAATCTATTTTGATTTTATACAACAGTATTTTGTTGTTAGTCTATGTCTGTGTGTGATTTCAATTTTACTCAAAAGCGAACATTGTTAATAAAATTTGCATCATATTGCTTTAGATTTACTTGAAAACAGTTTTCATACATTCAAACGAAATTAAAGTTCCAATACGCAGTGGGACAACTAGAGTCCTGAGGCCCCGTAGAGAATTTTGGCTCTGCAGTGATATCGGAACCCAAGGTGGCAAATAGAGAAGGGGGAAGGAGGGAGGGGGCTTTCTCCTGGCCCTATAGTAAAGGAGGGGGGAGGGGCCCTTTTTAAAATGTGCGGTGCCCTTTTGAAAGTTGAGGGCGGACCGGTTAAGAGGCGCCCTTTTGAAACTTATGTTTCAACCAGTGTTGTTACCGATGAAAGAAAATAAGGAATGTAGCGCAAGGCCTAAAAAAGGGAGAGACGGAACGAAACATATTATTAAAGCTTATGGAATATATTGTAAACTCGTTTATACACCAACTCTGACTATAATTTGTTCTTGCTATCTCTAACTGACATACTAACCGATTCCAACTGAATCTGACTATCTGATTCTTCCCCATTAACAATTTTCTACTTTATTTATATAATTCAACTATAAAAGAACCTTCTAGTTTTAAGTAAAAAGGGATACATATAGCCTAAGCACGCCATAAGACTTCATGGAAAATCATCTCATTCATAATTTGAAAATTGAAAGTGATATATTCAGATATTCCATGAAGACTTAGACGTAAATAATGTTAAAGAACGTTCATGAGAAATGATGCTGTGATCTCATCGCAACACTTATATAAAATTATTCTATAGGTCATTCTTGAAGCTTAAAAACAAATAGTAATCCACTCACTCAAAAATACTACATAATACATTTAAGTTGTCACATACATTTAGTATTCATTTGACACCACAATTAAAGCATGGTACAAGGGGCACCGAAACCGAGGGCCGCGGGAGAAGGGGAATGTCCCCAGTAATTTTCTAAGCAGCAACTTTCCAAAGAAGCCTTTCACCTATTCGCCCGATGGGTAACTGTCAACATTTGTCCTGGCTCCCCAATCCGACCCATAGGCGGAATTTGCCTACCGAAAGTGGGGGAAGTCAAAAGTGTGTGTGTGGGAGGGGAGGGGATCACAAAATCATGCTAAGATACATCACATTACAATGCAAAAGTACCAGACAAAAACTGAGGGTGGGGAAGTGCCCCTGTTCCCCCAAACCCCGCCTATGCTCCAACCATATGCGTAGGAACCACGGGCAGGGGGCACGCTTTCACCACAATTTCGAAAACTGACAAGAGTGCCCCTTTTTTTAATGAAAAGTGCCCTCACTTACTGTTAAAAAGTGAACTATAGATACGACCCAAATAAAGACATAGAATTACATGAACAATAGACGCGACCCAAGTATAGACATATAAGTACATGAACAATAGACACGACCCAATATAGACATAGAACTACATGAACAATAGACACGACCCAAGTATAGACATAGAACTACATGAACAATAGACACGACCCAAGTATAGACATAGAACTACGTGAACAATAGACACGACCCAAGTATAGACATAGAACTACGTGAACAATAGACACGACCTAAGTATAGACATAGAGCCACGTGAACAATAGACACGACCCAAGTATAGACATAGAGCCACGTGAACAATAGACACGACCTAAGTATAGACATAGAACTACGTAAACAATAGACACGACCCAAGTATAGACGTAGAACTACATAATCAATAAACACGACCCAAGTATAGACATAGAACTACGTGAACAATAGACACGACCCAATATAGACATAGAACTACGTGAACAATAGACACGACCCAAGTATAGACATAGAACTACATGAACAATAGACGTGACTCAAGTATAGACATAGAAGTACGTGAACAATAGACACGACCTAAGTATAGACATAGAACTACGTGAACAATAGACACGACCCAAGTATAGACGTAGAACTACGTGAACAATAGACACGACCTAAGTATAGACATAGAACTACGTGAACAACAGACACGATCCAACTATAGACATAGAACTACGTGAACAATAGACACGACTCAAGTATAGACATAGAACCACGTGAACAATAGACACGACCCAATATAGACATAGAACTACATGAACAATAGACACGACCCAAGTATAGACATAGAACTACATGAACAATAGACACGACCCAACTATATACATAGAACTACGTGAACAATAGACACGACTCAGGTATAGACATAGAACTACGTGAGCAATAGACACGACCCAATATAGACATAGAACTACATGAACAATAGACGCGACCCTAATGCATGTTCAACCAAATAAGAGGAGCACTAGACCGAAAGTTTTTTGGGAATTTCACAGGGAGATTATTCACAACAGATCGATAAACTTTCATGCCTCCATAGCCCACAGACGACGTGAGGGCAAAGGTCACTTGAATATTCATATTAACCAGAAAAGTACTATACCATTGCGTGCTAGATAGGTATAGATTATCATTATTGTTATTTTATTTGGGGGGGGGGGCACCCCCTAAAAAAATGTCCTCACTTTTTGGGTCCACTGCTCCTTTAAGTTTTAAACACTTAAAATTTGAATATTCAGTATAAATTTATACTGTATATGTCTTGGCTTTAAGTGTATCAGGGGGTAAAGGGCTCATCGCTCGCGGTTAAACCATACGGGCCTCCAGCAAATTCCAGCTCGAGTCAAAACAGTTTATCTGTTTATTGTGACAGCCCTGAAAACACATTCCCTCTTAATAAGGCCGTGAAATTGAAGATGGTTAACCCAGTGCACCACAACTGGTTATCAAAGGCCGTGGACATTGACTTGGTTGTCGATGTTATGTCTGTCCGTACGTCGTACCTGTGTTCTCGTCCGGGTCGTATTAAGCGTTTCGTGATAGCATTTGTACTATCATAACCGAATACGCAGGCGACGACCCCGTCATTGTAATTGTGTGTTCAACTCTCTCTCTCTCTCTCTCAGATGGTTAACATTTGGAGTTGGCGACCGGAATGTACCAGACGTATTTTTCTTTGAGTCCCTTACGCCCTGACAGTAGAAATTCATACTAAGTATTTAAATTTTAACTGTTCAAAACTTAAAGGAGGTTATTCGAACTTACACTTTTCGCGCAAGTAGACCTATACTGAAAACCTTTGGCATGAATTTTCAAAATAATCATGAGAATTATTTAGTATGAATACTTTAATAACGGGACGAGTATCAAGGATTAGACCCGTGTTATATCAAACACATATTTCTTTCAAACTTTTTGCTATTTTCATGTTTTCCGAAAAATTTCCGAAAACCGACCTTATGCCTATTTTGCTGTTTGCTACAAATTTCCGACATTTTCCTCAAAATTCCCACAGTTTTTCCTCAAAATCTCCAAAGGTTGTCCTCAAAATATTCGAAAAATTTTCTTAATGTATATTAATATTTTTTAGCGCTACGTGATTGATGCTATGATCAGAGATGATTGGGTTATGCTTTGTCAACAGTTTTAAAATCCGGGCAGGTGTTTGTTTGTTTTTTCTCCTTTTTTTCAAACCAGCACTTTTTTTCATGACTTATAAATTTCACAGATATGAAAAAATGGGCACTTCTGTAGAGTCACTCCAATTGTTAAACTCAGAAGAACATTCCGCCTACCACCATTTTTGGCGGTATTTTAACAAGATTACGTTTTCAGGTTTTGACTGCAGACAAAAGTTAACACCTTTGACCACAAAACCTGTTGGTGGATACAATAATGGAGCTATTAACTGAGAGCTCTATGATACAATGAAATGGCCGCAAAAACACCATGCCCAATTATTGGCTTAAACCCTTATTATACAACACGCTGAAAGGATGATAATTCAAATAAGAATACGGGTTGGAAGATAAAGGACATTTCATTTGAGAATTATAGAAGCGTGTTTTGATTAGAGGGAATTTAATTGACTTACTGTCAGACTTCATCTTCGTCTGTTAATTTGATTTCCAGCCGTATTTAAAATGCAATTAGCGTTGATCAGGTGACGGGATTCAAGTTAAAATGCATGCCATGGCCGCTGTCTACGTACTGTGGTGTAGCAGTTATCATACCTGTCTACAGACCACGAGGCCCTGGGTTCAAGCCTGGGTTGGGTAGACACGCCAGTGCACCACAACTGGTTACCAAAGGCCGTGGACATTGACTTAGTTGTCGATGCTATGTCTGTCCGTACGTCGTACCTGTGTTCTCGTCCGGGTCGTATTAAGCGTTTCGTATCATAATCAAATACGCAGGCGTGTAATTATGTGTTCACCCGTCGTACGGTCGTCGTCGTGCACAGTGACTAGACGTTTCCCATGAAGCAACTTACCTGCATATATATCAGTAGCCTACACACTTGTTTTATTACAGTGGCGTAGCTAGACTTTTTCCAAGGTGGAGAAGGGGGAGGGAGAAACTGTCCTCTAAGAGAATTTCATCCACCCAATGTATTGCTTCCTGTCAGGTTGGGATGCAAAGTTACTTCCCTGCCCCTTCCCCCTCCCCCAATTCCTATGCCACTGGGTGTGCATGGGAGTGTACATATGAGAGCCATGCTGTATTGTTTTTTGTGTCCTAGAGTCAGTGTCGGTCCGTCGCTTGAAAATCGAAGCATAAACTGATAAAGGCGTGATTTTCTTTATCGGATTAATACGATTTCAATCTTTTCATTGGAATGCAATATGCTCCCGATTAGGTTTTATTATACATTTGGTTGCTATTAGAGATCTGCGGACAAGAAGCAACAACTTGTGCTTAATTAGAGAAAAATAAGCTAAAACCATGATTACAGCAACAAATGTCATCAAAATTGGTTAAAACTACAGCCATATTAATATCTGAATATTAAGGACTTATTATAGATTATGAAAATTTTATTGAAATTTTGCCATCACAACAGATTTTTTTTATGAATTTCCTTATGTTAACTTATTGTTTTACATGATCCTTTACCAACCTGTCAACCTTATTTGAACTGTTAATTGGAAGCTGTTGAATATGACAAAGAGGTGTAAATGTACCTAATACCCCAATCAACATATAGCAGAGAATACCTAAAATTATGAAATAATGGAATTGAAAGTAGGGCCATAATTCTCATACACGAAGTGGAGGTAGGGGACATGGGAATCCCCAAATCACGGGGTCGATTACAATGCATGGTCGGAACTCCCAGCTCAACGTGTTAACCAAGCCACACACCATAGACTGATAGATATATCCAAACATTTCAATACACACACACACCATCAAACGCACACAAAAAAAAAGGGGGGGGGGGAGGGTGGGCGCAAAATCCCATTTCCCTGGAATGAAGAATAGCCATATAAAAAATATACTGGTATAAGGAAAATATTACCAGACTGTGGATTTGGAACAAAACTCTTACCTGACTGCCTGTTAGTCTGAGTAATGAATATTTAGGCAAATTCATAAGGACGGGAAGATAAATTGCCACCCGGTGCAGCTGTTAGCCTGCTTACCAGGTTTATTAGCTTTTCTTTTTCAGTTTGCAACTCAATTATATATTGTACAGTTGTATTATGACCATAATTATCATCCGGAAAATGTGTGAGGAGGAAAAGGGGCAAATCTTTTCCAAAATGAACTGAATTTTAACAATTTTACTGAAAAGTGTGTGTGGTCCCCCGAGAATTGCTTATTGTACGACAATATCTGAAAATTAATAAATGAATGACGCTTTTAAGAGGACTTAAGGATACAGAAGGGAAATAATTTAACTGTGCTAGGTTGGCCAAGCCAAACCAAACTAGGGATGATGTGGTAAGGTTTTTTTTTTTTTTTAGGCAGTTTTGTAATCATGCATTATAGCAGGGATACTGTTATAGTTTAAAACGTAATAAAACGTGGTAAGTGACTTCGCCGGGGTATTGTTGACTCTTTTATACGTGTGGTAACGTACACATACTATTTTCTGAGGGGCGTAGCTAAGTATATCATATTACCTTTCAGCCCTGTGTAGAACCATGGTAAAACTAGCTAACCTTTTGAATTACATTTGAATTTGCTATTGCACTTAAGCTATCTGATAGCAGGGCTATCTGGCTATACAGGCAAATGTAATTAAAGAAAAGCATGAACACAGTGGTTAAGACTTGACAAGTTGACAGACTGAAGAAGACATGGGTGTGCATGAACCGCGATGGGGGTGGGGAGGGGAAGATGAATGTTAGGAAAGTTGTAATTGATTTTTAGGATATTACAAGGCCGTCAGGGGAGAGAATTCATCTGGCTCAATGGACTGCTGAAGGAAATAAATGTTGTCACTTTCTTCGTTATTTCAACGGTATACTAGCTATAGTCGGATTTGCTGATAGGTACTGTGGCAATTGGGGTATTTTCAATCAATTTCCTGTAGATTTTGAAATGAGTTCTATATTTTGGCCTGCTTTCGAAGCTTAGTGAAATATAAATTCTTATCTTATCATATAAAATGATTGTAAGGCTTTTCGGGGACCCTTTACGTTAATGTTTCTGTTTAATTAGAGCTTAGTAGATGACAATGGCTTTGAACACATCATAGTCCACATCCTGTTCTTTCAAATTCTAACTCCGTCGGTGAATTGTTGAGTAAATGCTTCAAAATATGAGCCGATTAGGACCTGCAAGGCTCACAATGGTGTTTAATTGAATCTAACAATGGACGGCAGGGGCCATTTGATCGACTCATCATTGGGAACACAAATCCAATTATCGGCATAATTAACATTTTGAAACAGATACAGCTATCGTCTTTCCGCCTTTGATGATCTGTTTTAATCAATACGCAGTGCACGGTGATCATGGCTGCCAATGGTCAACAAGGTAAAACGGTGACACTATTTCAGTAAGGTCCTATTAGTTTTTTGGTTGTGGCGCTTAAGCCGCGACCTACATGCTGAAAACCCCCATCTTTGACTTGCAAAGTTTTGAATAATTACACACATTTGTCATTTTGTAAATCAAACTAATGGTTTAATAAAAATTAGAAAATTAATACTGCATGATTAATTTTTTTAAGTAGGAATCAGAAAGAAATGAAAACTTAAAAAATGTAATGGGATTCTATTTTAAGTCCTAATTACAATATGTGTTGGGTACTACTAAACAGGTGACAAAATGTGTGTTGTTATGTTTCGTTATTTGCATTGTGACCTAAATACAACGAATATCGAAGTCCTGGAATGAATTATATTTTTTGTGATTGCGTAGACCTGAAAAAAACTGAAGGACTGAGAAAGAAGTGGATTAAATCTGAAGTAATGGAGACACTTTTTGGAGTTATTGTATTGCTTTTCGAGTGCCAAAACAATTGATTCATTTGGCCAAATCAAAATCGTAGCCTTATCATTGTAAAATGGCAATGGAATTAAAAGAAATATATTAACAGTCTTTATTCAGACTTGCTCAAGGGTTTAGCCATGCGCCCCTTTCAGAGGCCATGCCCCTGTTACCCCAAATGAAATGACAGAATATAGTGTAATTGCTCATTGCATCATTAATCTCGCTCCCGCAAAGTATAACACTGCCCCACTCTTTCCCCAGCCCCCAAATGTTAGTGCCTAGCTACGCTAATGACCTTGCGACGACGACGACGAGTGAACACACAATTACAATGACGGGGTCGTCGCCTGCGTTTTCGGTTATGATAGTAACAATGCTATCACGAAACGCTTAATACGACCCGGACGAGAACACAGGTACGACGTACGGACAGACATAACATCGACAACCAAGTCAATGTCCACGGCCTTAGATAACCAGTTGTGGTGCACTGGCGTGTCTACCAAACCCAGGCTTGAACCCAGGGCCTCGTGGTCTGTAGACAGGTATGATAACCGCTACACCACAGTAGGTAGACAGCCAATGACCTTGTTAATAGGGCGTATTTTCTTTAAAGTCTACGGCCACGACTAGCCCTATTGAAAGGGCTGTGCTTGTTAAATGAAAACAAAACCCAGAGCTAAACTTTCAAATCGAAAACAGAAATTAAAAAGCCAATTAATGTGGAGATGAAAAAATACAATCCAATGTTTCTGATTGGTGGAAATATTGACACAATCACCGCCGCGGAAGTGATGTTATGGTACGTATCGGATTTACTAGGGACGGGTCAAGAAATTTTCTTGCGACGAAATGCCCTGTTTAATTAGTGTTAAGTGTTGAGTTTTACGTTTGTTTGATCTGTTGATTAGTGTGTTGATTGTTGATTTTAACGTTTGTCCAATTTGGCGGCGCTATACAAACAAACTAAAGCTGTGTCGCCTTAAAAACTGAACCATGAAAGGAAAAAAAAAAAGAACAACAAAAAATAGATAAAAACAAACTGTATAAGCACCGATCAAAGGCAAAGAAACAGAGCCTAGCCACAAAATAAGTAGAATACTATTTTATAAACAATTGATATGCTTTAAAATGTAGAACCCGAAGGGGTCTTTTGAGAGTCACCCCGACTAGGATCTACAATATGATAGTAATTGAAATATAGCAACACAACAATTGAATACACAACATTATCGTGTAAAGATATTTTCCCCCTCACGACCCATCTTTATCTTTTCTCTTTATATCTCTTTAATCATACAGTTATTTACCAGCTTATATCCTAGCAGCATCAATATTTAGTGATTACTCCTCCTAGTGATATACTTATTCATTCATGCAAATTATCTCCTCATTCACCTACTTTATTCCTTATATGGATCATAATGATACCTCTTACAATGTACTTTCTCACTATTCGAAGAAACACACTTGTGGTTGACCCATCCTTCACTGACCGGCCAATTCCTCACTTTCTCCCTTTGTTAATGTTATTCACTTGGTTTTATAATACAGTAATGTTCACTTGTTTTTATAATTCTGCAAAGTTGCATCTGTTTGTGATTTGAAGATTTTGAGTTAAACACATGATTTACAAGTTTTGAATTTAATTTGTGTTTGCTGTTTTTGTTATTAAAGTGTAAAGTTCCATGTAGCTCCCCACCCTAGCCTCCATCCTGACAATGTGGAGTTAGAGGGGCTACAGACGGACAAACGCGGGAGTTACCTGCATTTTCCTTTCAGTCACCAGGGGCGACTGCCAGGTTCTGCTAAACACTACCGAAGATGATGAAATACATATAAATAGACAAACAGTCAGATGAAAAACAACAAGTCAGGAAAAAATAAAACAAAGACAATCTGACAATTGGCTGATTGGACGAGAGGCAAACCAAAACGGTGTGGGGTCCAAGAGGCGAGGAGGGGAGAGACGGCTGGGCAAAGAGCAGTGGTGGGGTATGAAATATAGGCTATATCGCAAGTTTAAATGTTTAAAAATCTCAACTGTTTCAACTTAACATCTCAAAGAACTGAAGAGATGGTAGGCCTAATTCATATTCAGATATTAGTGTCCA
>JAIGNY010004503.1:632500-635000 GCA_020152595.1 Chiridota heheva
CAATAGGAAGTGTAGGGTGGCCCTAATCCCACGTACCCCGAGCATTACAAAAAAATAATCGAGATTTGGGGGTCCCGAACAATAACACTGCGATATGTTTATTATGACAGTATACATGGACCCAAGTGATTATCTCCCCTCGGCCCCACCCCTTGGACTCTATAGTCGCACCACCGTGACTGCGTTGCCGCGATATTTTTACTCCAGTCGCCCAACGCAAAGAAGAAATATAAAAGATATGCACGTAAAATACCAATTTTGACGACAACTATTATCAAATATTTTTCATTTGCTGATTTATTTTGCATTTTGAATTGGAAATGAACAAGGAACAAACCGTAAGCATGAGTCATTCAAGCGACACGTTTTGTCTGTTTGGGCCCGTTTATTTTTATATACATCAAATACATACATCTGATTTCAGTTAAATAATGCACAAGTTCGCCTGCTAGCATCATTCTTCATCGAGCTCCAATACTTTTTCATCTATTTGTTTTCTTTATTGTTCTTAAATACGATTTGCACTAAACCACCAGATTTAGCCATCAAGCTAAAACTTTTTCTTGAAAATTTGTAATTTGGTGGTTTTTGATTGATTAGCCAAAAGTCAAGTACTTAAGTGCATCAAGTGGGTCATAAAGTGTGTGGGCGTGTAACATATAACCTATTTCCTAGAGAAAGTAAATTAAACAGTTTCTTTAAATGCCCAGTAGCTGAAACAACGGAAATATGTGAGCTTAGAGTTAACCCCAGTCTTTTGTCTTTGTGTGTTCAGTAAATATATAAATAATGACAAACCACTTGATGGTCATCCGCTGTACAAGGTCCTACGCCTACATTCAGACTGTCCGGCGCACTTTATGGACTTAGCCCTCCTTCTGTATTCGAAAAGAATAAACAACTGTGGTACTGTTCAAATGCACTTAAATATAAAGAACAAGATTGTTCTTGGATAACAGTCCTTCAAGCATGCCAATACAAATCCAGCAATCCTAAATGACTAAAAAGGATCCTTTCGTGACATGGATATCGCAACATTTTCCATCATCAGATGATCATTTTGCTCAGTGACTGCGACAAGTTGCCTTGGCACAAATTCAGTGATATCTGGAAAAAGACTGTTCTCATAGCTACATTCTGATATCATAATCCATCGTAGCCAGCCTGTCGTTAATTGTAATGAAGGGTGGGAGGGGGAGGGGAGGGGATGGGTGGTTCGCCGAAAGCAAAATAACAGTCTATTACAAAAGTTTGACCTTAATTTTAGCACGTTTTGGGGCGAAGGAGTCATCACAAAGGTTTAAAATGTTTAAAGGTGACAATTTTGTATTGAGATAACACACTGAATTTGCATATTTACGCAAAAATCTTCAAAGCTGTAAAGTGGCCAGTTGGTTTCTTTATGTTTTAAATGGATTTTAAATCAATCTAGCTAATGTAACTGCAGCTACCTGTCCACAATGGCGGCGCCTGGGTTTTAGCCATGAGGGCAAAAAAAAAGGGAAATTTTGTCTCAGGGGAGGGAGGGGGGAGGCAAAATTCTATATATCGGACAAAATAACTTACTTTCCAAAAGTTTCTGGGGGGAAAGTTGGGGAAAAGCGATCTTGTGGGGGAAAATGCCCCCATGCCCCTGTAGAACACCACTGCCTGTCTATATACCTTTGCTTTAAACTGGTAAAACGACTGGAATAGGAAAACTAAATAAACTATATATATATATATATATATATATATATATATATATATATATATATATATATATATATATATATATATATATATATATATATATATATATATATATATATATATATATATATATATATATATATATATATATAAACACAAATCTCTCCAACTGCCCAATAAATCATTCATGTATCCATATAAAGCCTCTTTGAAGGCAGATGATGTATAAAAGATCATTTATACATGTTTATCACCAATTCTAAGTCTTTACTTCTCTCATCGACATGGTAAAATTGAACTGAACATTCTAACCTCCCTTTTCTTTAAAGCCCATTATTAAAATTACTCACGTTCGTACATCTGTAAATATAGAGGAAAGCAGACCAGAATATATATATATATATATAAATATATGTATATATATATATATATATATATATATATATATATATATATATATATATATATATATATATATATATATATATATATATATATATATATATATATATATATATATATATATATATTTATATACATATATATATATATATATATATATATATATATATATATATATATATATATATATATATATATATATATATATATATATATATATATATATATATATATATATATATATATATATATATATATATATATATATATATATATATATATATATATATATATATATATATATATATATATATATATATATATATATATATATATATATATATATATATATATATATATATATATATATATATATATATATATATATATATATATATATATATAT
>JAIGNY010004503.1:640000-675000 GCA_020152595.1 Chiridota heheva
TCAGGTGATATATTATATATTATAAACACCTTTCCTAGATTCAGTTTTTTATTTTTTTATTTTGACATATCCAATGGTTTTTAAACCACAAAATATATGTTGAGCTACTACATCATTGATGTTCGCCACGAACGAATGAACACACAATTACAATGACTGAATGACGGGGTCGTCGCCTGCGTATAATTTGGTTATGATAGTACAAATGCTATCACGAAACGCTTAATATTACCCGGATGAGAACACATGTACGATGTACGGGCAGACATTACATCGACAGCCAAGTCAATGTCCATGGCCTTTGATAACCAGTTGTAGTGCACTAGGGTGTCTATAAAACCCAGGGCCTCGTGGTCTGTGTATTATAACCGCTACACCACCTGACCACAGTAGATAGACTCCATTGATGTTCTAGTTAGTTCTCTTTATATTTACCGTTCTGATTTTGAACAAGTATCTATAACCAGATTGTCGCCACGGAGTGGGTCCTGATTAAACCAACAGATTTAGTTTGGTGGTTTGCAGCACCAACTGTGCTAAGGAGTCTTTGTGCTCTGTTAGTCACAATACGAAATATGGGAGATTGCTTCTTGGAGAAAGCACGATATCCTCTTTTTGTTGGAATAACCGAGCAGATCCCCAATTTCCTAAGTGAAGAGCAAACATTCTTATCAAGTCTCTGAGTAACAGTAGGTCTCAATTGTAAAAGCTCCTCAATAGAATAGGATAGATTAGGCATAGTTATAATCACCAACAATAGGATTAGGTAGCAAGTTGAGAAATTAACAATTGCCATGAGTGAGAACAAGTTCAGGCAGCTGAGACTAGATCAATAAAATAGATGGTTGGGTAATCCCTCAGCCATGCAATGTTCTGAAAAAGGGCCTGAGCTTTAGGCTTCCTCAAGTTCCTTGGGAATGAAAATGGAAAAAAAATCACCAAAATATCTCCAAAAACTTCACATGAAAATGTGAAATATTTAGTCCAAAGTAATCCTGACTTGAATCAAATGAAGTTGGTAGAAGTTGAAAAACAGAAAGTCTAAGAATACATACAAAAACAGTGAGAAACTGCGAGAGCATTTAAAAGTGCAACCAGTAGGCCCTACACATGCAAAAGATTCCCAAACTGCTATCTTATGGCAGTTTGGCTGATATTACTCCACTAACTTTGTCCATAGCTCTTTTATCAGCTAATCTGATATTTCTGTATTTCAGATATTGCCTGCATGGTCCAAAATTACCTCTGAGATTAAAAACATCAATGTATGTGCCGTAGCGGCACCAGAATTTTGGTCATGGAGGAAATGAGGGGAGGGGGGGGGGGGGGGGGGAATGAGTCTCATGGGGGTAAACACCTATAAATCGGACAAAATATGTCACCTTACAAAAATGTATGGAGGCAAGCGCCGCACTGCGTATGTGAAGATGAAAAGCATGTCCCGTATTTGCATATAAAAGTCCTTTCTTATCTTTGCGTTGACAGTTGAGGGCAAGGCATAAACATTCAAGATACGCAGCGATTTAGGATCTCAGAGTTCCCTTCTCTGATGACCCAAAGGATCAAAGTATATACAAAAATACTAGCCAACAGCGGATCAGCGACATAGCCAGCACCGCCGTTGAGGAGGTTACAGTCAGTGAAGTAACTAACGTCCAGAATATGGGCGTGGGTCTGAGGGGAATCTAGTCCCGGACGACCTGTGTATAAATCCATTTCCTGTGGTCCACTGGCTGCAATCTCACTGAGGGGAGGGGCTCCGGTGCAAGACTATACACTGGATTTTACAACTAATGATTGGGTTAGATATGCAATTAGAGAGTGGAATACTGGATAATGGCCTGGATCATTACCCACCTTTTCGCGCCTGATAAGATCAGGGACTTGGATGAGTTGGAAGTAGAGTGACTTCAGACAAAATCAGCTGCAAAAGCTTTAGCACTGAGCAAAGTACAGGATTCCTCGTTTTTTCCTACAAATTCATCATAGTCCATAATAAGTGCGGTTGTTTGATGTTGTAAGTCTTACATTAATAAAAAAAACTCTTTTTTGGTCTTTCGCGCCTTTTTTTGTTTTGTTTTTGTGACGGACTCGTTTCATAGCGTTTTTTTACCAAATATTTTCACTGATTTTGTTCGAATTTCCATACCTGTCAGCCTGTATACGGAAAACAATCTGTCTGTAGGCCTATGTTTAGAATTGGAAACTCAACTGTGTATTATCTAAGATGAGCGCGCAGTGCGCGCCTCTACTGCGTCCCCAAACGAAAATCTCTATCGACGCCATACAAAGTTGGTCCAGGGCTGTAACTCTCCTTAACAAAGTGTGTACCTAGGTAGCATGCCCATATGGGTGGTATATGAGCTACATATATGGGCAGAAATATGGGTCCCATCTGGGTTACCCCTTTGGAACCCTTAGGATTCTGCACCAAGAATCACATGGGACCCATATGGGCCAGCCCAGATTCCCATATGTGTAACATAACACCTCTTCTCTCTGAAAAGTAAGGGCGTATCTTTAATTCAAGCTACCGGAAAGTAGGGGAGTCCCAGAAAACAGATATAATGCCCATCATAGCCAGAAAGCGTGACGTCATTTCCTATACTACGTATAAGCCGAAGGCCTTCGGCCTATACGTAGTATAGGGCGAATGACGTCACGCTCTCTAATTTGTAGGTGAGCATGTGTGATTGTGTGTGTGTCCCCTGGAATTTCCAAGTCCAAAACACCCCCCCTTCCCTAGGAATTCACAGTTCCTTAACGGCAGGTTTATGGATATTTTTTGGAACTTCCCATCCGATTTCACATAAAGAGGATTAGTCTGGTTGCTGACTGGTTGTATTAATACAGGAAAGTATAGGACTAGAAAATAGTAGTATACCACCGTAAATAAGATGGCGTCTTCTGCAAAACTTTTTTGTTATAACCTTTTACTTGGTTTCATTCCTTAGTAAGAAATGGAAAGTAAGGTCTAGTACAGGATGAAGGAATGGGATAGTAAGGAAGGAAACAAAGCGTCCCTTAAGGGCCTCGAAGAACGTTTGACTGTGTACTTAGACAACAATCGCAATATTTTAAATGTAAGAACGCGTATGCTGTAATTATCTATTCCGCGAAAAAGAAATAACATCTGATATTGTACAATAATCAAAGCATAATTGCCTACAGATTCATCTTGGGATTGAATGATTGGATTAGCTATTCGTCATATTCCCCCGTTCCAGGTCTTTTACGGCCTTAACGATCTTTCTCTCTTTCATTATTACTGTCATTTTCTGATTGTTGTCTGATTTGCTGCCTGTGTAATTACAACAAAAATGTCACAATAACTTACTGTAGGCCTACATGTAATTGGTTCGTGACAATAATAAGGATTATGATTAGACACTGTGTGTTCGCAACTAAACGCAGATGAGCTGTTGAAAATATCGAAATAAATAATGACTTTATTAAAGTAGCCTATAACACAATGCCTTAGGCTTTAGCAAAGTTGGTTGGCTTTTTCTAGCTCGACTATTTGAATAGTGAGAACTATTAATGAGAGCTATTTCTACAGGTCCTCAGGTGGTGTTGGTGTAAAATTTATTTTTTTGGCTAAAGTTGTTGACCACTTAAAGTTTGTGGAGGGGTTTGTTTGGTTTGACATTCCTGACATGAATAGCAATTGAAATATTTATCTTGGCAGCAAAGAAAACCCAAAACAATAGAGTCCTCTTACAAAAGATTTTGAAAATGTATCTTTAATCTTGGTAATGAAAAGAAATATAAACAATATTTGGAATATTCGATAGAAGATGTCATGACAATTGATAGATGGAGGAATTGGAATGAGGGTGTGTTTTCATATGGGACAGGGTGGAATTGTATCTTAGTGGGATGCCATGGGACATAAAGTGGGATGATGTTGGACATGGTGGGTTGGCATGTTGGGTGGTGGGTTGGTATGTGGGATAGAGTGGAATGGCATGTGGGACAGGGTTGGAAAAATACCAAAAAAAATCACTCGCCAAACTTGGTGAGGCCTAATTAAGTGTGGGGAGTACTATAGTATATTATTATGTTTCTACTCGCTACAATTTTTTTTAGCTCGCCTGTGGTGAGAAAGCGAGTAATTTTTCCAATCCTGATGTGGGACATGTGATGGGGTGTCATCTGGACTACATGTTGGTCATGCAAGTGATGGAATAACAGATATGAATTTCAGATGTGATTGCATGTAGTATACATGTAGGGTGTGAGATGGCATTTGGGACAGGTTGGGATGGCAAAGAACTTATTTGCCCACAAATTTTATTTGTCATAATTTTGGCCTTTTGGGTTTGCTGGAGAATAAAAAAAACTAACAGAAAAATACAATTTTGTTATGATTTTTGGATAACATGATATTTTGCATATGTAAAAGTTATGCTATAACCTTTCTCTATTCTTTTCAGTACATTTGACCCCTCCCAGAAAAACCCCCACACTGCCAGTGGCTGATCCTTTTCATCATTTTTTTTATCTTGATTACATTTTGTTTTATTTTCCTAAATTTGCCTTTATATATGCCTATTTTTTTGCATTTGAATAGAATACAAGATAAAACATTCGGAAATCCTTGTATGCCAGAAGATATTAACCCAAATTTGTCAAATTCTTTAGCACAAAGTGCTTATCAGTCTTGGCTGATTTATTGCACAAAATTTGGAAACCTATTCTGTACTCATTCAAATGGATATATTGGTCTTCTGCAATGTCTATTAAAAGAAATTCTCACTCAGTGTGGGGAAATTGGGTGTTACTCACGTTCCATCAGTTTAAGAGGAAAGTGTTGTCCATGTCAGTGTGGATTCTTATTCCATATCTGGTTCTCTGAACAATTCTTGAATTATAGCTCTCAGTGTAGAAACCAAGAATTCTTCAACTTTATTCCAAGATTTTTTTTTCAATTCATCATGGGTGGTGTACAGGTGGAACACTATCATTTAGTCTTAACTATGTAGGGCCTATTCTGAGTATTCAAGGAAACTGGTTGATGTAACATTTAGAGCAGGGATAATGTATCATTTAGAGCAGGGATAATCTATCATTTAGAGCAGGGAAAATCTATCATTTAGAGCAGAGATAATCTTCATTTAGAGCAGGGATAATCTATCATTTAGAGCAGGGATAATCTATCATTTAGAGCAGGGATAATCTATCATTTAGAGCAGGGATAATCTACCATTTAGGGCATGGATAATCTATCATTTAGAGCAGGGATAATCTACCATTTAGAGCAGGGATAATCTACCATTTAGAGCAGGGATAATCTACCATTTAGAGCAGGGATAATCTACCATTTAGAGCAGGAATAATCTATCATTTAGAGCAGGGATAATCTACCATTTAGAGCAGGGATAATCTACCATTTAGAGCAGGGATAATTTACCATTTAGAGCAGGGATAATCTATCATTTAGAGCAGTGATAATCTACCATTTAGAGCAGGGATAATCTACTATTTAGAGCAGGGATAATCTACCATTTAGAGCAGGGATAATCTACCATTTAGAGCAGGTATAATCTACCATTTAAAGCAGGGATACTATTATAACAGTATCCATGTTTAGAGTTGGGAATCCTATTTGAATGACAAAGTTATAATAAAAAAAAAGAGAGCAGAAAATGCAAGTCTGCCACACATGGTGCCAAACTTATTCCTTCTTGATAATGCAAATAAAATTATCGCACTTATTGAAATATCTATATTACTTAGATATTTCCAGCATATCTATGTAGCTTTGACTAAAAAGTAGTAGCATCTATGTAGCTTTGACTAAAAAGTAGTAGCATTCATAATGATGATTTCATGCATTTAATCGTTAAAACAACATCTACATTATTAAACCTAACAAACCTTTAAATACAAAAATTATGCACAGTAAGCAAAAAAACAACAACATAAAACAGATAAAAAACTGTTTGTCTGTTTGTTCTTTGTTTATAAGATGGATATGTCTGCCAACAAAATTAATCACTTAATTGCGTATCATTAATGTTTTTGTTTCTCTGTACATACAGGTAGTAACTGGTGCAGTCATATGCAGTGGAATCTTCTTCATATCAAGAAGCATAAGACTGGTGAGGATTTCATTACCAGGGAGGTTTTTCTTAAATAACACAGTGTGGCTAGAGAAGGGTTTGCAGCTTAAATAAGTCGCCCCTATGCCTCGATAGATCTTTTCAAATCTGAATCAGCAGTTTCTGGGGAACTTATTTAAATAATGTCACATGTCCATAATGGACCAATGGGATACTGGGGGAATCTTATCAACCAATCAATTACTGGGGGATTCTCACCTGCTTGCACAAAAATGTTTTCAAATGTATGCGTTATACATGAAGGCAATATGCATGATCTTTGCTGATACAACTTTTATTCTAGAAACTGCAACTGATTGGTTGGTAACAAAGGGAAAATTCCCCCAGTAGTGTTCGGTCAAAGTACTGTAGAAATTCTTAGCTAAACTCAATTTGAAAAGGTTTATAGACCTATGTATATTACCTATTTGTACTTAAACACTATCAGATATCTTTTCCAACCTATTAAAAAACTCCACTCTGACCTCCAACACATTAACTATAATTCCAGCATCGGACACCCACATCCCCCAAACTATTGCAATCCCAACCAGTAAACCAAACTCCCTAATCACCCCCAACCCCTGTTTCTCTGATGACTGCAAAACTGCCATCAAGAACAGGAAAAGAGCCCTCAAGAACTTAAAAACTAACTCGACCACCCACAACCTTAACCTCTTTCGCATCAACTGTGCCAAGGCCAGACGCACTATCAAGGACAGTAAAACCAACACTTGGAACAACTTCATCTCTTCTCTCACCACCCCCACTAAGAAGATTTGGAGAATGTTTAACAGCTTCCACAACAGGGTGGGAAAATCTCCCATCTCTCCTGGAATGGTGAAATGACATTGTTAACACCCGCCGCCACTTTCAGCAACATCTCGTCCTGGACCAACTACTCTAATGCCTTGAAATCAAAAAAGCTTGTGATGGAAGAGTATCAGACAACTCTGAGAGCTACACTACTCTCACCCTTTCTGAATTCCAGCATCCACGACGCTGGGTGTACCTCGCCCAGATAACATCCCCTACCAGTTCCTGAAACACCTCCTCATGTCTCACTATCCTCAACCACATTTGTTCCTCACACTCCTTTCTTATCTGGAACAGCTATTGTCATCATTAATCCAGCCCCATCGCCCTCACCTGCTGTCTCTGTAAAATTATGGAAAGGATCATTAATCAGAGACTTAACTACTTGAGACCAACAGAATCCTCTCCCCTCACCAAAGAGGCTTCCGTAAATGTCGCAATACCCTAGACCAATTAATTATGCTCGATATTGCTATCTGGGAATCTTTTGCAAAAAAGGAACACCTCATTGCCTATTTTTCGATTACGAGAAAGCTTTCGACACTACTTGGAAATACGGCATTATCCGCAAACTTCACACCATTGGCCTCAGAGTTCATCTCCCCATCTTCATTCAAAACTTCCTCTCACCCAGGCAGTTTCAAGTTTGTATTGGCCACACCCTTTCCAACTCCTACCCACAAGAAGAGGGCATCCCCCAAGGCAGCATCCTCTCTCCCACTCTCTTCAACCTGAGCATTAATGACATCGCAGACAATCTTGGCCCTAACATCAAACGTACCCTCTACGTGGACAACTTCACCATCTTCTACTCCTCCCCAATAGCTTTCCTCTTGTTGAAAGTAGACTCCAAATCAGCCTCAACCAGCTGCAAGTCTGGTGCACCAATAAAGGTTTTAAATTCTTCAAAGACAAGACAGTCTGCATGCACTTCTGTCATTTTAACAAGCTCCACCCCAACCCAAACCTTGTGCTCAATGGCAATCACATCCCTAAAGTTAAACACACAAAGTTCCTGGGTCTAATTCTAGACTCCAAGCTCACCTACAAGCAACACATCACCAACCTGAAACTAAAATACAACAGCTTCCTCAACATTCTCCACCTCCTCTCCAACACCACTTTGGGTGCGAACTGCCATGTTCTCCAGAAAATCTTCAGGCTCACCATTCGTGCCAAGCTTGACTAAGGCAATATTGTCTACTGTGTCGCGCACAACTCACACATCAACAACATCCAAAATGAAGCCCTCAGGCTTTGTCTGGGTGCCTACAAGACCTCCCCAATCACCAGCCTTTATGTTGAAGCAAACGAACCCCCTTTCTACTTAGATGTAGAAAGCTTAGCCTCTCCTATGCTTTTAGAGTCCTCACCAACACCCAGAGCCCTGTTTACAACCTCATTAGGTACCCCAATTTCTCCACCCTTTTTGATAGGACTAAAACCCTATCGCCTCCCTTTAGCTTATGCATTAAATCAGACCTCTTCCATCTCAGCATCAACCCGCCACTCTCGGCACCTTCTCCACTTTTTCTTCTTGGGCCAACCCCTCCCTTCTATCCACCTGGGCCTCTCCACTCATCACAAAACCCAAACCCACCCTAACCTCTTCATTAATCTCCCCAACCAAATCAAAGACCAACTCTCAAATTACACCTCCATCTATACTGATGGCTCCAAGGAAGAAAACAAGACAGCTGCTGCTGCCATCATCCAAGACATCACCCTCAGTAGCAGACTTCCCGACTACTCATCCATCTTTTCAGCCGAGGCAAAGGCCATTCTCCTTGCCTTCAATTTGATTGAGTACTCTCCGCTCAGCCACTTTGCCATTTTCTCCGACTCAAAGGCTGTTCTTACTTCTTTACTCAACCTTAAATGGGATAACTTCACATCCCACCTCCTCCTCCAGAAACTTCTTTCGCCCACCCTTTGCAGAAAAAGGGTTCTTTTCTTCTAGATACCCAAGCATGTTGGCATCCCTGGCAATGACAGGGCTGATGCAGCTGCTAAGCTTACCCTCAACCTCCCCCTACCCCTTTCCCCAAAACCCTTTCTGACATCAAACCGCTTATCGCTTCCCTTGTTCGTGACCGCTGGCAAACCTCATGGAACTCCCAAATTGATAACAAACTCCACGTCATCAAGCCCACTATTCCGATTAAACCCACCATCAACAATCTCTCTCATATCGACAACGTTCATATTACTCGTCTTAGAATAGGTCACATCCACCTCACTCACTCCCACCTCCTTATTGGCTCCTCCCAACCCCTCTGCAACAATTGCCATTGCACCCTCACAATCCATCTCGTTCTCCTTGCTTAGCCCCTGTACAACCTTCCTAGAGATTATCTCCTTTCTTCATCATGCTTCCCTCTACAACCATATTTAATTCTCCTCTTTCACCCCCTCTCTCTTCTTTGTTTTTGTTTCAACCATGCACCTCCTCTCTCGATCACAGCTTTCTGACTTTTTGTTCTTGAATTTCTCTCATTCTCACCCTGTTTCCTTTCCTTCCTACCTTTAGAATGATCTGACCTATCAGGCACAATTTGACCCTCATTGTTGTGGTGCCATTAAGCCCTCATCAAACAAACAAACAAACCATTCAGTTAATTTACCTCTTTGGCAAAATTTCACTAATGCTTTCATGATGCCATTAAACCCCACCAACTCCTACCACCAACCAAACACGATGATGCCATTAAACCCCACCAACTCCCACCACCAACCAAACGACATAATGCCATTAGACCCCACCAACTCCCGCCACCAACCAAACAACATGATGCCATTAGATCCCACCAACTCCCGCCACCAACCAAATAACATGATGCCATTAAACCCCACAAACTCCCACCACCAACCAAACAAGACGATGCCATTAAACCCCACCAACTCCCACCACCAACCAAACAACATAATGCCATTAGACCCCACCAACTCCCGCCACCAACCAAACAACATGATGCCATTAGACCCCACCAACTCCCGCCACCAACCAAACAACATGATGCCATTAGACCCCACCAATTCCCGCCACCAACTAAACAACATGATGCCATTAGACCCCACCAACTCCCTCCACCAACCAAACAACATGATGCCATTAGACCCCACCAACTCCTGCCACCAACCAAACAACATGATGCCATTAGACCCCACCAACTCCCGCCACCAACCAAACAACATAATGCCATTAGACCCCACCAACGTTCGCCACCAACCAAACAACATGATGCCATTAGACCCCACCAATTCCCGCCACCAACCAAACAACATGATGCCATTAGACCCCACCAACTCCCTCCACCAACCAAACAACATGATGCCATTAGATCCCACCAACTCCCGCCACCAACCAAACAACATGATGCCATTAGACCCCACCAACTCCTGCCACCAATCCCCATGCCACCAACCAAACAACAATGACCCAATCCATGATGCCATTATATAATGAGAACTCCCTGAAAAAGGGCCTGCAAATATATTTTGGAGAGCTTCCATTTCATAGGATAGGAAGCTCAAAAATTTCAGGGATGTAGAGATGGGATAGGTCTTGAATATGCATGTCCAAACTTGATCTAATCCTCTTCAGAAAAAGTTTAATGGGGAACTATTTTACAATGGACCCATACCAAACTTTGAGTCATTTGGTGAGGGTGCACAACACCCTTCACCTTGGCCTAAAAAAATGTTCAAAACCTCAGATGAACCCTTATTGGAAATATCATCATCCAAAAAATATATTAGATGGTACTTTTCAGAAAATATTGCAAAAGTCTGTGAAATGTCCCCTTTCTGGTACATAAAGGATGCAAACCTGATGCTTTATCATAGGTTTGAATGGGGCTAATAAGCACCTCTGTGCTACTTGTATATCTGACTTTTTCTTCTTCTTTTTTCCGGCATGACAGCTAATTAGCATGTATGTGTGATGTGGTGTCTAATGTATTGCATTGCAGCAGATTCTTAAAGGAGTGCTCTCTGTCAAAAAGTGAGGGCCTCTTATTTGCTAATAATAGAGGTCTCACTTCATTATTCATGTCGATTAGAAAATTATTACGGTTGATTTTAACGATCATATAGACTGATATCAGTACAATCAGGTGCAAGAAATGTGTATTCTAATATTATAGAGACTCAAGAATAATGCGCCCTCAAATTGTGGCAACATGCTCCTTTAAAGTTCATATTTTGATTTATTTACTTAAAGTTTTAGTATTATACAATAATACCCCATGCCAATGCACAAAGTGTATACAGCTGGCAGATCCGCCCATCACAATATAAAAACCTGGTTACGCCCATGTGGTATTTTCAGTAGGGGTTCATATTGTACAATAATAATACTAATACATCGATTTAGCCTTTAGTAGTATATAACCATTTTTGGTAAGGCCTCAATGCATTGCACAATATTTTGCTTGCAATTAAAAATATTGATTTTAAAATTTAATTCTATCTTATATATTAACTATTTATGCCACTAATTTATTTATTCTGTTTGTCTCATTATTGTAGTAGAAAAAAATGGTGCAATTTTGTATCTCTTTCTATTCATTACATCCGTCTTTCTATTCATTACATCAGTCTTTCTATTCATTACATCGGTCTTTCTATTCATTACATCGGTCTTTCTATTCATTACATCAGTCTTTCTATTCATTACATCAGTCTTTCTATTCATTACATCGGTCTTTCTATTCATTACATCAGTCTTTCTATTCATTACATCAGTCTTTCTATTCATTACATCAGTCTTTCTATTCATTACATCAGTCTTTCTATTCATTACATCGGTCTTTCTATTCATTACATCAGTCTTTCTATTCATTACATCAGTCTTTCTATTCATTACATCAGTCTTTCTATTCATTACATCAGTCTTTCTATTCATTACATCAGTCTTTCTATTCATTACATCGGTCTTTCTATTCATTACATCAGTCTTTCTATTCATTACATCAGTCTTTCTATTCATTACATCAGTCTTTCTATTCATTACATCGGTCTTTCTATTCATTACATCAGTCTTTCTATTCATTACATCAGTCTTTCTATTCATTACATCAGTCTTTCTATTCATTACATCGGTCTTTCTATTCATTACATCAGTATTTCTATTCATTACATCAGTCTTTCTATTCATTACATCGGTCTTTCTATTCATTACATCAGTCTTTCTATTCATTACATCAGTCTTTCTATTCATTACATCGGTCTTTCTATTCATTACATCAGTCTTTCTATTCATTACATCAGTCTTTCTATTCATTACATCGGTCTTTCTATTCATTACATCAGTCTTTCTATTCATTACATCAGTCTTTCTATTCATTACATCGGTCTTTCTATTCATTACATCAGTCTTTCTATTCATTACATCGGTCTTTCTATTCATTACATCAGTCTTTCTATTCATTACATCAGTCTTTCTATTCATTACATCGGTCTTTCTATTCATTACATCAGTCTTTCTATTCATTACATCAGTCTTTCTATTCATTACATCGGTCTTTCTATTCATTACATCAGTCTTTCTATTCATTACATCAGTCTTTCTATTCATTACATCAGTCTTTCTATTCATTACATCAGTCTTTCTATTCATTACATCAGTATTTCTATTCATTACATCAGTCTTGTGAGTAAATCTCTGTGTTGGTACCAAGAATGACCATTATGATATTCTTCTTCTTGCAGTTTTCAAAGTTTCATTCCAACAGTCAAATCCCGAAGGAGTTTATATATAAGCATGCCACCTTCCAAGGAGCTGTAAAGGCGGTGAGGCAGGAATATCTCTTAGTAGATCATCTCCCGGTTGTTGATTTGTCCAGAATTACTCCATGGAGGAAAGCAGCCCAAAGTATGTTTTGTCTATAATTTTGTTACTTATCATGATATCATGCCATGACTTTAACATGAGCCATAAAAGTCAAAACAGATCTGATTTGATGAAGATTCACATCACTGGCTTCTTTAGTTGACAACTTTGCATCAATTAACATTGCATTGAACCACGGGTTCACACTAAGTTCATTTGATACATCACCGAACAAAATCTCTGTGCACATTATTCATACTGTACATATCATGTAACTCATAGTGTAGCTTACACGACTTTCAAGATAAACAGCCCTGGTAGAAACTAAGTATGAAAGTTGCCTCGAATAGTATATTATCCACTTTCTGCTTTAACAATTTTGACTTCTATAATCTGCTTGAGTAACATAACTTGCTTCAAGGTCTAGTAACATGGAGCAGTTTGTACATATACAGTATGTGAAAGAACATTAAATTCTGAGTAAAATGCACTTTAAATATTTGAAGCTTGTGTAGTATTTCAGTTATGATTAATCAAAGTCTCAAGATTTTAGAATTCAGGCGAACTTTGTGATGTCATCAGATGAATGCAGCGCAATATCCTTAAGTAATGTTCTTCAGTTTTAACCTGTTATAAATTTGATTTCTTCTTTCCTCCTCACCTGTTGCCTTTGGCGTATAATTGGGATATAATCAAGTTTTAGAATATCTGGATGACATCATATATTGACCTTCAAAATGTATTTCAGAGAGGATTGAAAATAAAGGATTTACATAAACAATTGAGGACATGTTCATCTGCCTATGCCACAAATTATTGTGCAGTAAGACCAAAAGGTCAGTTTGCAGTGGCGACACCCAGATTTTGGTCATGGGGTGTAAGAGTGGGGCAATTTTGTCTCATTGGGGGCAAAAGCATATAAATTGACAAAATGCATCACTTTTTCTGGGGGGAAAATGGAGAGAAAAGCCATTGCATGGGAAGGGGGGGGTTCCTTCATGTAACTGATTTTGATGGGATTTTTTTCTGTATTAATTAATGGTCCATTCTATATTTTGAATTATTTAAGCTCACGTTGCCTCTGGATGTTATGCACTCTCAATTCTTCTCCTTAGAAGAATTGGTCCATTCCTAGCAAAGTACCACATTTCACTCTTAATTCTCCCCTTAGAAGAATTGGTCCATTCCTAGCAAAGTACTACATTTCACTCTCAAATCTCTCCTTAGAAAAATTGGTCCATTCCTGGCAAAGTACCACATTTCGCTCTTAATTCTCTCCTTAGAAGAATTGGTCCATTCCTGGCAAAGTACCACATTTCACTCTTAATTCTCCCCTTAGAAGAATTGGTCCATTCCTAACAAAGTACTACATTTCACTCTCAATTCTCTCCTTAGAAAAATTGGTCCATTCCTGGCAAAGTACCACATTTCGCTCTTAATTCTCTCCTTAGAAGAATTTGTCCATTCCTGTCAAAGTATCACATTGCACTCTCAATCCTTCCCTTAGCAGAATTGGTTAATTTCTGGCAAAGTATCACATTGCACTCTCAATCCTTCCCTCAGCAGAATTGGTCCATTCCTGTCAAAGTACCACATTTCACTCTCAATCCTCCCCTTAGAGAATTGGCCCATTCCTGTCAAAGTATCACATTGCACTCTCAATCCTTTCCTTAGCAGAATTATTCCATTCCGGTCAAAGTACTACATTGCACTCTCAATCCTTCCCTTAGCAAAATTTGTCCATTCCTGTCAAAGTATCACATTGCACTCTGAATCCTCCCCTTAGGAGAATTGGCCCATTCATGTCAAAGTATCACATTACACTCTCAATCCTTCCCTTAGCAGAATTGGTCCATTCTTGTCAAAGTACCACATTTCACTCTCAATCCTCCCCTTAGGAGAATTGGCCCATTCTTGTCAAAGTATCACATTGCACTCTCAATCCTTACCTTAGCAGAATTGGTCCATTCCTGTCAAAGTACCACATTGCACTCTCAATCCTCCTCTAAGCAGAATTGGTCAATTTCTGGCAAAGTACCACATTGCACTCTTAATCTTTCCATTAGCAGAATTGGTTAATTCCTGGCACAGTACCACATTGCATTCTTAATCTTCCCCTTAGCAGAATTGGTCCAATCCTGGCACAGTACCACATTGCACTTTTAATCTTCCCCTTAGCAGACTTGGTCTATTTCTGGCACAGTACCACATTGCACTCTCAATTTGAAATTACATGTATTTCATACACCATTTCAGACTATTATGAAGTAGTTAACCCCATCCACACAAACTACCATAAACTTCATTACACATCGCTCTCTTGGTCAGTCTGACCTTCATCTGTCCAGATATTGGTCATTAATCTCTGCCATATCTACAGCTATGTATTCATGCAAGAAAGTTGTATTTAGTGATATACTTAGTAGAATTAGGCAGGATTTTGATTTTCCCTTTAAAGGATAAGGTCAATGGTCAAGCAAGTTCTTCTTATATGAAAGAGGAACTCAAACAAAACAAAATGGTGAAGAAAGAATCCAAAAATTTTACTCCTGAATGAGATATTTAAAGTTTAAAGTTCTGTAGGATTTTGTAGAAACAACTGAAATCAGACTAGTTGTGATGTCACAACCTCAGATTCCTCAAAGTCTTTACGTAATCTTTAAATTTTTCCTGTGAGATTTTGTAGCTTAACACCATTGAATGTCACAAAAGTAGTAGTAAAACAGAATCTAGTGAGTAAGGTTGATTATAAGTGACCACCTGATGAAAGTTTGGGGTATGTTAATTCATAGAAATGACTGAAATCAGACTAGTTTTGATGTCACATCTTTAGATTCCTCAAAGTCTTTATGTGTTATATCATTAGTTTTCAGGAATTTGTAGGAAGAGGGCATTAACCTGCTACAGTAGATTTATTGCACCAGTCAGATGAGACAAGACTTAATTCTTGAATATCTCTTTAACAGCGTCAGATAGTGAAATATTTTCTTTACCATTTTGTTTCTGTTAAAGTCCTATTTTATATAAAAAGAGAATGACAGGAGACAAATTAGAATGTGCAAAAGCAAATTTAACAAATATCTTTTATACCAAATACCAGTTCCAGAAATGTCCCCAACTTTTGGTCCCACATTTTGTATACAGATGGCAGCGGGTTGAAGGTCACACTAGCAGGCGTCCAGCTACAGGACGGAGCAAACACATTTCTTAAAGATACTTTTGCTGTCTCCCCCGTGATCTGGATGAGGCTGGTGTCTCTAACAAAATCCGGACACTTAGAATCATTTGTGATTGTAAGAAAGGTGGGAAAGTTACTGTATCCATGACAGCCTTCTGTCTTAAGTCTTTTTTGATCCGATGCAATAGCATTAGGAACCTATGCGGTCATGACGGCATGTGTGTATATGTATGCGTATGTATGTATGTGGGTGTGTGATGGTAGCTCGTAAACACGATATCTCAAGAAAGATACACTGGATTCCTGTCATTTGTGCATGCTGAAAAGTTTCTCTTTAAGCCTACCTGCACCCAACACCTGAGTTCATCCTGAAAACTCAGGTATGGCAATTACCTGAGTAGATGTGCCCTATTGTTGTTGGTGCTGATGTCATGCATATTAATGAGTAGGCAGGGCTTAATGGTAAAATCTAAAAGTGTGCATATTTTGACAACCTCATAGTCTGTTTTTTTTAATATTTAGAGTAATTATGTTGTTAGCTAATGAGTACATCTTCATGGTACCAAATTGTTGAATATCATTAATATGCATTGTGGACAGGGCTTAACATGATTTTGTTGAAGAGAGCTTGTACACACAGTATCTCAAGAACAGCATGTGGGATTCAGGTCATATTTGGTACACAGATTGCCTATGGACCACAGATATGCCCTATTGTTTTTGGCAGGAATGTCGGACATATATTTCTGAATTCTTGTCTGAATTTATCATCCCTATTTGTAAGCTGTTATTTAAATTAGTCTTAAATGATAAAGCTTCAGCTTTCCAGTTTACTGTTCTGGGTTCGATTCCCTGTGGGTCTCCAACCAATGCTCCACAGCTGGTTAATAAAATGGATGTGGGCCCGGTGTCTTGATGTAAACACTCCAATGGAGGTTTGTTGGGACGTTATAAACTTTGGTAAACCAACCAACCACATGTCCAAAGTCACATGACTTTAATTGTATGTCATGTCTCATTAAACTGTTTCAGCTAGATTTTTAAAGGAATTGTTCAGTGGTCAAAGCAAGTTCATCTTATATGAAAGAGAAACTCAAACGAAACAAAATGGTGAAGAAACTACTTTGATATTGTGGTGCTATCATCCCTGTTTCATGTATGTCACATGTGTATCACATGTGCATTGTGATGCGGTATCATCCCTGTTTCATATGTCACATGTGTATTGTAGTGCGGTAGCATCCCTGTTTTATGTATGCCACATGTGTATCACATGTGTATTGTAGTGCGGTAGCATCCCTGTTTCATGTATGTCACATGCGTATCACATGTGCATTGTGATGCGGTATCATCCCTGTTTCATATGTCACATGTGTATTGTAGTGCGGTAGCATCCCTGTTTCATGTATGTCACATGTGTATTGTGGGGTAGCATCCCTGTTTTATGTATGTCACATGTGTATCACATGTGTATTGTGGTGCGATAGCATCCCTGTTTCATATGTCACATGTGTATTGTAATGCGGTGGCATCCCTGTTTTATGTGTATCACATGTGTATTGTGGGGTAGCATCCCTTTTTCATGTATGTCACATGTGTATCACATGTGTATTGTAGTGCAGTAGCATCCCTGTTTCATGTATGTCACATGTGTATCACATGTGTATTGTAGTGCGGTAGCATCCCTGTTTCATGTATGTCACATGTGTATCACATGTGTATTGTAGTGCGGTAGCATCCCTGTTTCATGTATGTCACATGTGTATCACATGTGTATTGTAGTGCGGTAGCATCCCTGTTTCATGTATGTCACATGTGTATCACATGTGTATTGTAGTGCGGTAGCATCCCTGTTTCATGTATGTTACATGTGAATTTCATGATTTGATGTATCTGAATCCATCGACATGCGACAGAACTGACCAGTTCTTTCCTGCTCTGTTCTGCCGCGCGCCGCATGTCTTGGGTGTGGTATCGTGACCACAAGGTTTTGGTCAGTCTGCCAGTTGGGCACTGGTTTCTGTTCGATTCAGATGTGTTTCTGTGTGAACATGTAGACTTGCCTTTCCTGAGACAGATTCTTGTAAATATTGTATATAAATTCACTACAAATAAATTAGGCCTCTTTTCTTTTATTTTGGCATCTCTCTTGCTTAGCTTTAGTTATTCCATATCACTGGACTTCTTCGTGTATGTTTATTAGTTTGTAATATTTAATTTTCACCAACCCCTGAGCGTTATTACAATATATTCAACAGTCACACAAGCAGCAGTTGATCAATTACTCACTTCAATCAAATCAGTTTTTATCAATCAATATCTTGATTAATCGATAGATTAGATATGCAATACTAACTCTATTATTGCCTCAAACTATGTCTAAGTTAGATCTATTTGTTTTCCGCTTCACCCAGGGTTTCATGAGTAAATTGAATTTGAATGAAGAGATTCTTCGGAGAGGATATGGCAAAGTTCGCACAATCGAAGCCCCACCATCAAAATTTATTGCTCGCAGAACTCAACGATTGCTCAAGATGAAGATTAAAGCAGAAAAGAAAGGCACAGGTATTTGGAAGAGACCAAGTATATTGCAAAGGATCAAAGCAATGCCGAATGAAGTTGCTGAGAGTGCACAAAAGTATTATGAGAACTTAGTTGATCAAATTAAAATATGTTTTGCAAAATGGATGGGAAGAGGGAGCAGAGGTGTAAAGCAGAAAGAGAGCCCCATGGAAGGGACATGTGGTTTATCTGATAAGGAGGTAGGAGAAAAAGGTTTATCTGATAAGGAGGTAGGAGAAAAAGGTTTATCTGATAAGGAGGTAGGAGAAAAAGGTTTATCTGATAAGGAGGTAGGAGAAAAAGGTTTATCTGATAAGGAGGTAGGAGAAAAACAAAAGTGACTTTTTATGAGTGTTGCATCTTGTTGTTGCTATCTCGTACTACAAAAATGATGGACTTGTGACGTCAGATTCAGGTTTGGCACTTACCTGGAGTTTAAACTTGATTTTTGTCAAAGTTGGTTGGTGTCCTTCACAAACTCTTGTGAAAGAGAGGATTACAAAAGCAATATATTTGCAAGTGAAGGTGAGAGTGATGTAACTGATGACATCACAAATTAGCATATTTTCTTGAATGTAGAGGATTGAAAGTTCAAAATGCTGTAAAATAGTTGGAAATAACCATCTTTACTATGAATGGTCCATCAATCATTCATGGGTTTTGCACAAAGTCCTCCCAAGCATTTTATATATTTATATTCAATCTCAGCCAAGGATTAATCTGATTTGCTTCACTAAACAGCATTTAGGTGTTTTGAGCCCCAGATGAATGACCTATTGTGTACAGTGTAACAGTAGCTTGTTGCTAAGAAGTGAACTGTGAATAGACTATAAAGATGCTGTCAGTTAAGAAGGTATAGATTACCCCTGTGTTGTGTATAGTGTAACAATATCTGGTTGCTAGTCAACGAATTGTTAAGTCTCTCTGGTTGAGTGGTGTGGATTACCCCTGATTTTAAGAAAATCGAGGGTGTCGGGTTGGAGGGGTCTAAGGGCCAAAAATTCGTTATGATGATTTATTTCATTGATTTGAAGATTTCAAATACTCTGCATTGTTTCTTACATTTGCTCAATTTTCTACAAATTGATGATTTTTGTATGATTTTTTTGTGTCTTTATTGCTGTTAATGGATGCACAAGTGACCTATGCAAACTATTATATAATTGCTCAAAAAATTAAACACCATGACATTAAATTTTGCATATTGATGCTATGGTAGTGGTAGACCAGGAGCCCAGAACTTTTATGCAAGTGAAAAGCGCCGGAACAACTGACCTCATTGGTCGAAAGCTCCCTCCTCCCACATTACAAAAATGCGTTGCTGCCGGGTTTGGGCCGGGGGGTTCCCGCCAAAATCACGTGATCAATGATGTCATTACCACAAATCCATTTCAGCAATATCTGGAGTACTGTACTTGATGATATTACAATTAATGTGTCTACATCCATGTTTTCATGGTCAGTGAATACAATGGTAACCATGGCATTGTGAAATAATGAGTAGTTTCCTCTGTAATTTATTCATCAGCCACAATTTTGTAATAGCTGACGTCATTATCATTAAATATATTTTCTTCAATATCTAGAAAACTATACTGATATAATTACAATTAATGTGTCTACACACATGTTTTCATGGTCAAAGAAAATATATTTCATTGTAATACCGTCAGCTATCACGTGATTTTGGTGGATGAATAAATCACAGAGAAAATTATTCATTATTTCACGATGCCATGATTACCATTTTATTCACTGACCATGAAAACATGGATTTAGACACATTAATTGTAATATTATCAAGTATAGGACTCCAGATAATGCTGAAATGGATTTGTGGAAATGACGTCATTGATCACGTGATTTTGGCGGGAACCCTCTGGCCCAGATCCGGCAGCAATGCATTTTTGTAACGTGGGAAGAGGGGGCTTTCCAACCATGAGGTCAGTTGTTCCGGTGCTTTTCACTTGAATACAAGTTCTGGGCTCCCGGTCTATGGGTGGTCTTAGATACGATCCTTGAGCTCTTCGCTTGAAACTTAAGCTTCACTATTGCTTGTTGTAAAGAAAATGAAAAAATCAAACTTTCGTATATTTAACTATTTTTATTATTCAAGAACACTAAGGTCAAACTATGTCCCTATTCTAAGCATACTAACAATTATAGATTGTAGATCAAGCTTGTTTTATGTGTTAAAACCAATATTGCCGACCAGGAGGTAAGGGGAGTTTCCCCCAGCCCTGGGGTCTAGGGTTTAAGAAAAGGGATGCACGTGTAAGAGATATTTTCCCCCTCACGACCCATCTTTATCTTTTCTCCTTATGTCTCTTTAACCATACAGTTATTTAACAGCTTATATCCTAGCAGCATTAATATTCAGTGATTACTCCTCCTAGTGATATACTTATTCATTCATGCAAATTATCTCTTCATTCACCTATTTTATTCCTTATATGGATCATAATGATACCTCTTACAATGTACTTACTCACTATTCGGAAGAAACATACTTGTGGTTGACCCATCCTTCACTGACCAGCCAATTCCTCACTTTCTCCCTTTGTTAATGTTTTTCACTTGATTTTATGATACAGTAATGTTCACTTGGTTTTTATAATTCTGTAAAGTAAAGTTGCATCTGCTTGTGATTTGGAGATTTTTAGTTAAAACATGATTTAAAGTGTTGAATTTAATTTGTGTTTGCTGTTTTTGTTATTAAGTAAAATATTCCATGTAGCTCCCCACCCTAGCCTCCATCCTGACAATGTGGAGTTAGAGGGGCTACATTTGGTGTCAGAAGTGGCCAAATGTAAAGTGATTACATTTGATGTCAGAAGTGGCCAAATGTAAAGTCATTACATTTCGAAGTGGTCATTTGGTAATTATCATATGTCATTTGGTTAACAAAACGTTTCTTTTAACTGAGGATGATACCTGATTAAACCAGTTGCTGATCCCGGTTTTGGGATTGTTTTTCTATGTGATGGTCCAACACCGCTATGAACTCAATGCTGTGGGAAGTGCGGACCACCCCTCAACGGTTTAATTCATCGGTGGCCTTATATGCGCCCACAGTATTAGCCATGGTGCGTCTCGATTGAACATTCTTCACCAACATGCGTTTTTTTTAACTGTTTGTACTGTTCACCCTTTCTGTTCTTGCCAAATTTTTTGGAAGTTTCACCGGTACCTAGCTCTGATGTCCTCCAACGGAGACGTATGATGCCGCCCGGACTGTGTGCCCTTGCACTTTAAAGCCCAGAAAGAATGCTGATCTTGAGGTTGACGGACTGACGCAGTGAATTTATATATATATATATATATATATGAACTTAATGTGACATTTTGTAAATTTTGTGCCTTCTCGTTACTGGGTATTGCTTATCTGTTTTAACTTTTCAACCTGGAACATTTGTAAGTTACATTTTCTGTTCATGATCTGCTTGTATGTGCGTGTGTGTAATGTGGGCAGTGAACCATTATTCTTAAGCACTGTATGTACAGATGTACCAATTGTTACACTGTTGGGTATTATAATTTCTTTTGTATAGTCAAGTCCTTCCCTATCTGCTTACAGTAGTTACTTTTACATCAGATGTATTCAAATTTAGTTAAGTGTTATTTTATGGATAGTTTTGATTATCCTCTGCGCATGTAACGGTCCCCGAGGAAGAGTTGTGTGCTTAGTTTTTGCCGTGCTGTGTGTGTGCATAGATATATTTACTTTAATTCAGTGTTGGCCTATCGTGTCATTAGCAAATACCAATATGTCTGATACTGAAGAAACTGCTTCCTCCAGTAATCCCCAATTTCCAAATGGCTTCATCCCTTTCACATATGTTCCTGCTGACATACGTGTACCCCATTTCAGTGGTTGCCAGCTTAGCCCCAACGACCCCACCTTTGCAGAATGGAAGGCAGCCCTCCTGTCAGCATTCCTAGCGTGGAACACACCAGAAATACATAAATGTCATTTAGCCTGTAGATATTTGGCTGGTGATGCAAAGCGGGAGGTAGCTGTTATCCCTAGTACTGATAACATTTCCGAACTTTTTAAACATTTGGATGGTATATATGGGGACAACACCCCAATCAATGGACTACTACGCCAGTTCTATTCCCGACGGCAATTGCAGTCGGAATCTGTGCGCCAGTATGCCTTGTCTATGCAGGAGCTTGCTGCGAGGGTCACGGCAAAAGTTGAAAATGCTTTTCCTGACTCTGATGTGGCGCTCCGAGATGCATTTGTTGAGGGCCTGGGTAGCCATGATATCAAATTAGAGCTCCGTAGGGACATGCGCAGAGCAATTAATAAATCATTTCAGGACGTCAAACTGGAGGCGATCCAGTTGGAGAGGGAACAACTTATCAGAGGGGACAGCAGCCCCCTCTATAATGCTTCCCTTAATTTTTCCTCCACTGTAAAACCTCCAGTTCCACATAGCCCTGCTGCAGATTTGGACATTCAAAAGCAAATGTTGGAGACCTTACAATCTCTAACAACGCAAGTACAGAATTTGCAGCTTTGTATGAATAGAAATAGTCAGAGTGGCTTCAGCCGCCGCCCAGGGCAAAGAGGTCCGGCTAGACCTCACCCGACTGACCGTTTTGACCAAAATGGCCGGCCAATTTGCAGAAAGTGCAAACAGGCTGGTCACATTGCCCGATATTGCCCTCAAAATGGACAAAACTCTAGTCCTGCCCCTTCAAACTAGCAGGGTCCACTGTTGAGAGCCATACAGTGGATTGTCTGTCACATGGCTCCTCCCTTCCACCACCTGTTACAGCGGAAACTAGGAACGAGCTGGTTGGGGGACACCTAGTGGTGGATGCCAAAATAAATGGCATACCTGTTCAGGCCTTACTTGATACAGGGTCACAGGTCACTACCATTTCACAGGAGTTCCTCTCTCAGCACGTCTGTCAGCACGTTGGGACTCGCAAGATACTTGATGTTCATTGGTTGAAAGTTACGGCAGCTAATGGGTCAGAGTTACCCATAAAGGGCTGCATTGAAATGGACATCGAGGTTCTTGGCAGAAAATTTTCTGCAGTTCCCATACTGATAGTTCCCAATGAAGCTGTAACAGGGGTACCAGTCCTTTTAGGGACGAACCTTATCAGTCAGGTCATTGAAATTTTGAGAGATATACGTAAAAATAATTTTTCCTGCCATGAAAAAGACTTCCGAGTTTGGGACAGGGTTGTAAAGGCGTGGAATACTAAAGTAGGTTCTGTTAATGGGCGGGTTGGATTTGCCAGTTCTATATATGTCCCTGCAGGAAAAGAAATTATCAAGGCAGTGTGTCGAACACCTTTAAAGAGTAACACATTTGTTGGCCTAGTTAAACATTCTGAGGAATGTAACCTTCCCTAGGGTGTTGTAGTAGCTCGTGGTCTCGTTTCTGTCACAGATGGGTGGGTGCCCATTAGATTGTTAAATCTAGGTGACCGAGACATTAAGATATACAGACACATGAGGCTGGCCTCCGTATACGACATGCATGACGTAGACATCGACCATGACTACGTAATACAACCCATAGATGGGATAACCACCAACATACAAGTGACCAACACCAACAAACAAAAAGACATTTTACACGCACTTGTTTGCACACTAGAAACAGAGCGGTCAGATTGCCTGAAGGACTTAGACATTAACGATAGTGACCACACTAACTACCAGAGACGGATGGTATCACAATTACTGTACTAACACTCGGACATCTTTTCTAAAAATGACGATTTGACTATGGACAAACTTCTACAATAGTGCATACCATACCAACTGAGACGCTCCACCAACAAGGGAACGCTTTAGGCGTATACCCCCTCACCTATTTAAAGAAGTGAAAACACATATCCATTCCCTCCTCAAAAAGGACATCATTACGGAAAGTAAAAGTCCTTGGGCATCTCCTATTGTCCTTGTTTAAAAGAGAAATGGGAGCATACGTATGTGTGTAGACTACAGAAAGCTGAATTGTAAGACCCACAAAGATGCCTTCCCCGCATTGAAGAATCACTTGATGCCTTGGGTAATGCAAAGGTATTTTCAACCTTGGATCTGGCAAGTGGTTACTTCCAAGTGACAGTTGATGACAAAGACAGGGAAAAGATGGCATTTACCACGCCATTTGGGCTGTTTGAGTTCAAACGCATGCCGTTTGGGTTGTGTAATGCCCCAGGTTGTGTAATGCCCCACCTTCCAACGCTTGATGGAAAGGTGCCTCGGTGATCAAAACCTGGAAACACTGCTGATTTACTTAGATGACATAATCGTATTTTCGGAAAGATTTTGAAAGTCACCTTGAAAGACTTGACATGGTCTTTTGTCGCTTGAGAGAACACGGCCTTAAGATTCAGCCGGCCAAATGTCATCTTTTTCAGCAGAGTGTCACTTTTCTTGGCCATGTGGTTAGCAAAGACGGCGTAGCCACAGATCCTGAGAAGTGTGAAGCCATCCATTCTTGGAAAACTCCAACTAACATCAATGAGTTGCGCAGTTTTCTGGGCTTTGCGAACTATTATCGACGTTTTATAAAAGACTTCGCTGGCATTGCTCAGCCATTGTACGCTCAGCTTCAGGTGTCTAAGGCTAAACGTCAAAGGTCACCAGTGAGGTTAATGTGGACCCCAGAATGCGAGAAAGCATTCAGGGATCTTAAGGGCCGATTGACATCTGCCCCTGTCTTAGCGTACGCAGATTTCACGAAGCCCTTCATCCTGTATACCGATGCAAGCAACGACGGACTTGGTGCAGTTTTGGCACAGGTACAGGATGATGGCATAGAAAGGGTTATCGCATATGCTAGCAGGATTTCAAGGGGTGCAGAAAAGAGTGATGCAAACTATAGTGCATTCAAGCTTGAATTATTGGCGCTCAAGTTGGCCATAACTACCAAGTTCAAGGACTACCTGTTAGGGTCCAAATTCACTGTCTTTACAGACAACAACCCTCTGGTCCACTTAGACACTGCTCAGCTTACTGCAACGACACAACGATGGATGGCAGCCTTGGCAAACTTTGATTTTGATATAAAGTACCGTCCAGGAAGGTCAAACAAAAATGCGGATGCTCTTTCCCGCAAGCCTGGTCCGACATGCGAGGTGCATGACGACACAGGTCAAATACTGTCACTTGGGGCCTCACTTAACCAGCTCATACCGGCCATTCCGGCAATAACGCCACACGAAATTGGGCGTTTACAGGAGCAAGATGTCATAATTGCTCGTGTTTTGCATTTTCTTCACAGAGATGTTAAACCCACAGTTCGTGAGTTAACAGGTGAAGAAAAAGAAACCAGGAAATTGCTAAGAGAAAAGCTATGTTTTTTCGATGGTGTTTTATACCGGGAAATTTTTGATCCTATACTTCTTGAAAATGTGTATCAATTAATCCTTCCAAGGTCGTTACAAGGAGAAGTTCTTCAGAAGCTTCATGATGATGCAGGACATTTTGGTACTGAAAGGACACAAGAACTAGTACGCAGAAGGTACTTTTGGCCCTTTATGGCATTGCAGATTGAGGATTACTGCCAGAAATGTCAGAGATGCTGTTTGCGGAAGACAGCAGGGCAGAGGCGAGCGCCACTAGTGTCCATACACACATCACGCCCGTTAGAACTGGTCACCATGGACTTTTTGAAGTTACCTCCGTCCTATGAAGGTTATGAGGATGTCCTTGTTATTACGGACCATTTCACAAAGTTAGCAGTTGCGGTCCTTACACCAGACCAAACAGCTGTAACAACTGCTAAGGCACTTTGGAGGAATTTCTTGCTGATTTATGGTTGCCCAGAACGCCTTTACTCGGATCAGGGGGCTAATTTTGAATCTGCTGTAATTCAAGAATTGTGCAAATTGCATAATATCAAGAAAGGCAGAACAACACCATACCACCCACAAGGTAATGGCCTTTGTGAGTGGTTCAACCACACCCTCATTCAAATGATTAAAACCATGTCGGATGAGAAGAAACGTCACTGGGTTTATATGTCACTGACTCCAACTCTCAGAATTGGTACATGCTTACAACACGTCATCACATAGTTCAACTGGTTTCAGCCCCTTTTTTCTAATGTTTGGAAGGAATGCTCGTTTGCTGGTAGAATTGTTTATACCAACAAATCGAATTGATGGCCCGCAGAAGCCATGGGTGCAAGATCATTGGCGACGATTGCACTATGCGTACAAAGTTGTTGAACGCAATGTTGAAAAGGCTTCGCATGCTCAAAAGAAACTGTACGATTCAGCTCTAAGAGAGGTCCCCCTTCTACCTGGTGAAAGGGTTCTTGTTTGTAACCACAACCCAAAAGACCCAAAGGAAATCAAAGGTAAATGGGAACCTACACCATACATTATCATATGTCAATCCAAACCCCCTCAACCTATATACAAACTGAAGCAAGAACGTGGTAACAAAGTAAAAATGCTTCATCCAAATGAAATCACCCCATGCATTTTTCCTTTTGGAGAATGACAACCCTGACGACTTTAACCACAGACCTGATACTACTATTCATGACCCCACAAATGGAGAAACTGACTCAACTCCTAGTCCTACCACTGACCGACGTGAATGACATAGAACCCTGCACTAATTTCACTGACAAAACATCTTGTGTCCTTGACAGAGACACTAATCTTCCACCTTCTGAATCAGACTTTTTAATCCCAATTCTGTTACCTAATCAACCTCTGCTACATACAAACCGAAATGGAAACGATCCAGTTATTGATCCCCATCAGGATAATCCTACCCCTTTAATGGAGCCAACAGAGCAATCCATCTTAGAAAATGGAAACCTCAGAAGGTCGTCAAGGTCCAACAAGGGTGTTCGTCCTGATAGGCTGCAGGTTAATCAGATTAATGCTGTAGTTCAGACTGAAAACAATTGGAGTGATTGGTTCAGATCATTTATTCAATGATGAAATTGGTTTATTTTCTTCTTTTCATTGTCCTGTATGTTATTAAACTAATTTGAACTTGATAAGTACACTTGTTTGATTAATTTAACTTGAACTTCACTAGTCTACTTTTAGTCATAGCTATGTTATATATAGTCAGGTGATTTTCAGTTAAAACTTATGAGTTTTGAATATGATATGAAAGTGTAATTATGTGGATCCAAAATAGTTATTTTATGGTTGAAAATGAAATGCCATTTATGAAACTCCTTGTTAGGTATATATTTGTACCTTCTGTTGTATTGTTATCCTGCTAGAAAAGGATTTTTCTTTCCCTGTACACGCTGCATTTTCATGCTACAAGAATTTATTCCTTGTTTATCCTTTTAAGGGTCTCCATGGTAGTTAGCAGTGGAATTTTTTATAACTTCATCATTTGTTGAATTGTCATTATTTTTCTTTTGATCATTTTGATGGCTGCATTGAGGAGCAGTGGTTTTCTTGATTTAATGCGTTTATCATCTTTGTTATTTGTGTTTAAACTTTGTGTTGTTTCCTGATTCTATACTGCGTATATTATTCTTGCTTATGTGTCATCTGTCCTTGATGATTATATTCTATCTTTAGTTAGTAGTATAGCGTTTTCCCGATGTGTAACTAATGTATTCATGTATCCGTATTATTATAAGTTTTTTTGCTATTCACCATTGTCCCGAGGATGTGACAATATTCGGCGGGGAGAGTTGTAAGAGATATTTTCCCCCTCACGACCCATCTTTATCTTTTCTCCTTATGTCTCTTTAACCATACAGTTATTTAACAGCTTATATCCTAGCAGCATTAATATTCAGTGATTACTCCTCCTAGTGATATACTTATTCATTCATGCAAATTATCTCTTCATTCACCTATTTTATTCCTTATATGGATCATAATGATACCTCTTACAATGTACTTACTCACTATTCGAAGAAACATACTTGTGGTTGACCATCCTTCACTGACCAGCCAATTCCTCACTTTCTCCTTTGTTAATGTTTTTCACTTGATTTTATGATACAGTAATGTTCACTTGGTTTTATAATTCTGTAAAGTAAAGTTGCATCTGCTTTGTGATTTGGAGATTTTTAGTTAAAACATGATTTAAAGTTTTGAATTTAATTTGTGTTTGCTGTTTTTGTTATTAAGTAAAATATTCCATGTAGCTCCCCACCCTAGCCTCCATCCTGACAATGTGGAGTTAGAGGGGCTACACACGTTCAAATTAAAGATGTTCTTTGACCAGTAACCTATCAACTTTGGTTTATAAAAGAAGCCCACCTTGACTCTTGGTGGCAAGATTTTAGTTTATGTTCAGAAACAAGGCCCATAATCACCCTACCCTGATGGAAGGAGTTTGTTATTTTTGATTTTCAAGTTTGAATTTTATTTAGTAGTTTAACAATCACGCTTTTTTGACAAGCCTGGTGTGAACATTTACCTAATGACCTTTACAACATTTTTGTTTAACAAAAAAAATATGCAATGGACCTCGCATCATTTTCACTTATATCCACTGATATTTGTGTTGATAATTATTGCCTCGGATAAGCTTCAAAAGAATTTGATGGCCATTATTCTGCACAAATTGAGCCCCCTTTTGAAATCTGCAGTATTATCTGGTAGTAATTTGATTACAATATTAGTAGCCCAATTCACTGTGTTAAAAAGTTATCTATGAGAGATTATTGAACTTACATTGTTCTTACGATACACTCAATCTAACCTACGACTCGTCTGTCAAAATACAGTGCGGTATAATCTTAAACCTCATGATCACAGTGGCATGTGCATTGGCATGTGTGTGAGCAGCTCAGCCAGTACTTGGCTGTTGACAGTGGAAAGCCATCCTCGATTGCCGATGATCTGTCATTGTATTTGAAAAGTTTTTCTCTCCAAAAAAATATTGAGACCCATCTCTTGCTTGGAAGGCAGCTTTTATGTTGCCACGAAGCCGGCTATCCCAGTTGTCTACTGAAGCTGGATAGCCAGAATCAACGTGATTTGAGCCATCATTGTAGCGATAGTAGACATTACCTAGATGTGAGAGAATGAGAAAATTTTATTATAAGACGGATGGACCTGAGAGTTTCCTAGATGATCGAAAAGACAGATGTTTGGGCGAGAGTGACAAAGGGGATTTCTTCAAAGACAGGAGAGAAAGGAGGACCTTGAAAAAGGCAGGAGTGAAAAGGGAAAGTAAAGGAAAGACAGTGAGAAAATAGTGGTTGCGAAAATGGGATTTTGATAAGGGCAAGAGCGAAAAGGGGGGATTTTGAAGAAGAAAAAAAAAAAGCAGGGGTGAAAATAGGGATGTTAGAAAAGGTTGTGGGCTGTTGGGTTGAAAAAGGAGGTTTTAAAAGAGAAGGAGTGAAAAAGGGAGATTGAAAATGGAAGGAGTAAAAAGGGGAATTTTAAAATGTATTATACAGAGGATGGATCTGGGAGTTTACTAGATGATTGAAAAAAATGGGTATTGGATAAGAGTAAATGGGTGGGGAGGAGGACTGGAATGAAAAGTGGATTTTAATAAGGGCGGGAGTAGAAAAGGGGGATTTTGGAGAGGACGGAAGCCATTCATAGACCCTTGGTATTTCTTAACGGTATTCAAGCCACTACACCCTAATTCAAAGTTCAATTCCAACTGATGAAGTTTTTTCAAATTCACTTACAACTCTTCAAATATTTACTTCTTGTCCCCTTTTCTCCTTTGCAGGAAAGGTGGGGAGAAATAGCCCATTTCTCCTGTGTTGTAGACATCCCTGGTTCCAGTCATATATAGGATATTCGGGGGTATACCCAGCCTGTCAGTTCGGGGCGTAGCTGAGGGAACCAATTGCTAATGGCCTAAATATTTTTGACACTGTTTGGAGGTTAAAGTTAATTAAAAACAGTGAAACTAAAATGTTGTCAGCCTCAAAATTTGGACCTTGTGAGTGTGTATGCGGAGGTGCGGTATGAAAGGAAGTGACATGTCCCTGTTGACTCCACCCCTCCCCTCTACCCACAACGGATGAATATAAAAATTTAATGAAAGGTGCATAGGTAATTGAAAAGGTGATAGATACCTTTAAAGAAGTATGTCTTTCCATTGTGATGCCATACCATAGCAGCATCAATGTCATTGGGTACTCCATTCCAAGCTGACAAACGTCCTGGGTATCCATCATCCAGAACAGTTCCTGTAAATCTCCAGTACTGATCACCCTTCAAAGAGAAAGATCGGATGTTCGTTGCATGATTTTAAGGTGTAGGAATGCCCAGGGACACCTAGCTGTTCCAGATGGAAGGATATATTGCCCAACATAGAGGGAAATTTTAAACCGTACCCAGAAGGTTAGAGTTAGCTTTAAAGCTTACTTAGAAGGTTAGAGTTAGCTTTAAACCTTACCCAGAAGGTTAGAGTTAGCTTCAAACCTTACCCAGAAGGTTAGAGTTAGCTTCAAACCTTACCCAGATGGTTAGAGCTAGCTTCAATCCTTACCCAGAAGGTTAGAGTTAGCTTCAAACCTTACCCAGAAGGTTAGAGTTAGCTTTAAACCTTACCCAGAAGGTTAGAGTTAGCTTCAAACCTTACCCAGAAGGTTAGAGTTAGTTTTAAACCTTACCCAGATGGTTAGAGCTAGCTTCAATCCTTACCCAGATGGTTAGAGCTAGCTTCAATCCTTACCCAGAAGGTTAGAGTTAGCTTTAAACCTTACCCAAAAGGTTAGAGTTAGCTTCAAACCTTACCCAGAAGGTTAGAGCTAGCTTCAAACCTTACCCAGAAGGTTAGAGTTAGCTTTAAACCTTACCCAGAAGGTTAAAGTTAGCTTCAAACCTTACCCAGAAGGTTAGAGTTAGTTTTAAACCTTACCCAAAAGGTTAGAGTTAGCTTCAATCCTTACCCAGAAGGTTAGAGTTAGCTTCAAACCTTACCCAGAAGGTTGAAGTTAGCTTCAAACCTTACCCAGAAGGTTATAGTTAGCTTTAAACTTAACCCATAAGGTTAGAGCTAGCTTCAAACCTTACCCAGAAGGTTAGAGTTAACTTCAAACCTTACCCAGAAGGTTAGAGTTAGCTTCAAACCTTACCCAGAAGGTTAGAGTTAGCTTCAAACCTCACCCAGAAGGTTAGAGTTAGCTTTAAACCTTACCCAGAAGGTTAGAGTTAGCTTTAAACCTTACCCAGAAGGTTAGAGTTAGCTTCAAACCTTACCCAGAAGGTTAGAGTTAGCTTCAAACCTTACCCATAAGGTTATAGTTAGCTTTAAACCTTACCCAGAAGGTTAGAATTAGCTTCAAACCTCACCCAGAAGGTAAGAGTTAGCTTTAAAGCTTACCCAGAAGGTTAGAGTTAGCTTCAAACCCTACCCAGAAGGTTAGAGTTAGCTTCAAACCTTACCCAGAAGGTTAGAGTTAGCTTCAAACCTTACCCAGAAGGTTAGAGTTAGCTTCAAACTTGACCCAGAAGGTTAGAGTTAGCTTCAAACCTTACCCAGAAGGTTAGAGTTAGCTTCAAACCTTACCCAGAAGGTTAGAGTTAGCTTCAAACTTGACCCAGAAGGTTAGAGTTAGCTTTAAACCTTACCCAGAAGGTTAGAGTTAGCTTCAAACCTTACCCAGAAGGTTAGAGTTAGCTTTAAACCTTACCCAGAAGGTTAGAGTTAGCTTCAAACCTTACCCAGAAGGTTAGAGTTAGTTTTAAACCTTACCCAAAAGGTTAGAGTTAGCTTCAATCCTTACCCAGAAGGTTAGAGTTAGCTTCAAACCTTACCCAGAAGGTTGAAGTTAGCTTCAAACCTTACCCAGAAGGTTATAGTTAGCTTTAAACTTAACCCATAAGGTTAGAGCTAGCTTTAAAGCTTACCCAGAAGGTTAGAGTTAGCTTCAAACCTTACCCAGAAGGTTAGAGTTAGCTTCAAACCTTACCCAGAAGGTTAGAGTTAGCTTCAAACCTCACCCAGAAGGTTAGAGTTAGCTTTAAACCTTACCCAGAAGGTTAGAGTTAGCTTTAAACCTTACCCAGAAGGTTAGAGTTAGCTTCAAACCTTACCCAGAAGGTTAGAGTTAGCTTCAAACCTTACCCAGAAGGTTAGAGTTAGCTTTAAAGCTTACCCAGAAGGTTAGAGTTAACTTCAAACCTTACCCAGAAGGTTAGAGTTAGCTTCAAACCTTACCCAGAAGGTTAGAGTTAGCTTCAAACCTCACCCAGAAGGTTAGAGTTAGCTTTAAACCTTACCCAGAAGGTTAGAGTTAGCTTTAAAGCTTACCCAGAAGGTTAGAGTTAGCTTCAAACCTTACCCAGAAGGTTAGAGTTAGCTTCAAACCTTACCCAGAAGGTTAGAGTTAGCTTCAAACCTTACCCAGAAGGTTAGAGTTAGCTTCAAACCTCACCCAGAAGGTTAGAGTTAGCTTTAAAGCTTACCCAGAAGGTTAGAGTTAGCTTTAAACCTTACCCAGAAGGTTAGAGTTAGCTTCAAACCTTACCCAGAAGGTTAGAGTTAGCTTCAAACCTTACCCAGAAGGTTAGAGTTAGCTTTAAAGCTTACCCAGAAGGTTAGAGTTAGCTTTAAACCTTACCCAGAAGGTTAGAGTTAGCTTCAAACTTTACCCAGAAGGTTAGAGTTAGCTTTAAACCTAACCCAGAAGGTTAGAGTTAGCTTCAATCCTTACCCAGTAGGTTAGAGTTAGCTTTAAACCTTACCCAGAAGGTTAGAGTTAGCTTTAAAGCTTACCCAGAAGGTTAGAGTTAGCTTTAAAGCTTACCCAGAAGGTTAGAGTTAGCTTTAAACCTTACCCAGAAGGTTAGAGTTAGCTTCAAACTTTACCCAGAAGGTTAGAGTTAGCTTTAAACCTAACCCAGAAGGTTAGAGTTAGCTTCAATCCTTACCCAGTAGGTTAGAGTTAGCTTTAAACCTTACCCAGAAGGTTAGAGTTAGCTTTAAAGCTTACCCAGAAGGTTAGAGTTAGCTTTAAACTTAACCCATAAGGTTAGAGTTAGCTTTAAACCTTTCCCAGAAGGTTAGAGTTAGCTTCAAACCTTACCCAGAAGGTAAGAGTTAGCTTTAAAGCTTACCCAGAAGGTTAGAGTTAGCTTTAAAGCTTACCCAGAAGGTTAGAGTTAGCTTTAAACTTAACCCATAAGGTTAGAGTTAGCTTTAAACCTTACCCAGAAGGTTAGAGTTAGCTTCAAACTTTACCCAGTAGGTTAGAGTTAGCTTTAAACCTTACCCAGAAGGTTAGAGTTAGCTTCAAACTTTACCCAGTAGGTTAGAGTTAGCTTTAAACCTTACCCAGAAGGTTAGAGTTAGCTTCAAACTTTACCCAGTAGGTTAGAGTTAGCTTTAAACCTTACCCAGAAGGTTAGAGTTAGCTTTAAAGCTTACCCAGAAGGTTAGAGTTAGCTTTAAAGCTTACCCAGAAGGTTAGAGTTAGCTTTAAACCTTACCCAGAAGGTTAGAGTTAGCTTCAAACTTTACCCAGAAGGTTAGAGTTAGCTTTAAACCTAACCCAGAAGGTTAGAGTTAGCTTCAATCCTTACCCAGTAGGTTAGAGTTAGCTTTAAACCTTACCCAGAAGGTTAGAGTTAGCTTTAAAGCTTACCCAGAAGGTTAGAGTTAGCTTTAAACTTAACCCATAAGGTTAGAGTTAGCTTTAAACCTTACCCAGAAGGTTAGAGTTAGCTTCAAACCTTACCCAGAAGGTTAGAGTTAGCTTTAAACCTTACCCAGAAGGTTAGAGTTAGCTTCAAACCTCACCCAGAAGGTAAGAGTTAGCTTTAAAGCTTACCCAGAAGGTTAGAGTTAGCTTCAATCCTTACCCAGAAGGTTAGAGCTAGCTTCAATCCTTACCCAGAAGGTTAGAGTTAGCTTCAAACCTTACCCAGAAGGTTAGAGTTAGCTTCAAACCTTACCCAGAAGGTTAGAGTTAGCTTCAAACCTCACCCAGAAGGTAAGAGTTAGCTTTAAAGCTTACCCAGAAGGTTAGAGTTAGCTTCAAACCTTACCCAGAAGGTTAGAGTTAGTTTCAAACCTTACCCAGAAGGTTAGAGTTAGCTTCAAACCTCACCCAGAAGGTTAAGAGTTAGCTTCAAACCTCACCCAGAAGGTTAAGAGTTAGCTTCAAAACATGCATGTATGTTGGGCAATGCAAACAATTTCGTTCCAGGTGGGGCATCTTAGTAGTACATATGGGTACAAATCGTGATGGTCACATGTACATGGAAAATGGCTGGGACGAAAAGTGAAGAGCAATCAGATTTATTACCTGTATTTTATAGCTTAAATATTTGATTCTAGAAAGTAAATATTTGTTTCTATGAAGTAAACTTTCATCATTATTCATACTGCATATAAGTTATCCAGTCTATAACAAAGGCCATTTCATAAAAATAATTGTTTTAACACTTAAATAAAATAGAGTAAACTTGTGAAGTGGCATAGCAATGGGCTAAGGGATGGGAGGTGGGGGAGGGGGATCCAAACACCTTTGTTCATAAATTAAGGTCCTTTGAAAGCCCCAATATTTGAAAGTTGACAAAAAAAACGGTCATGGTTTCCAGCACCCGCCCTACA
>JAIGNY010004503.1:680000-691035 GCA_020152595.1 Chiridota heheva
TATCATCCAATGGTATAGACATACATGTTTCCCACCCCTCCCCACCCCACCACACCCCTCCCCACCCCACCACACCCCTCCCACCCCTCCCCACCCCACCACATCCCTCCCCCAACCACCGTCACACCTCCCCACCACCACCACCACCTCCGTCACACCCCCCCACCACCCCCCCCTCCCTCCCCAACCACCCCACCACCTTCATGGTTAAACCCATGATCCCCACCACCACCCCACCGTACCTCCTTTTACCCCCATATGTTTCAATGATCTTGAATTTATTGAGCTATGATTTATGAGTTTCAGATGGATTAATAATTGTTGCGGATAGCTCAGACACACTCTTTGCATTTAGTAGGTTATGCATGAATTGTGTTATCAGGCTGTCAGGTTTTTGGAATAGCTTTTATTTAATCGGACAATGTTCGCCGTAACATCGGCAGCGCAACAGTTTGTACAGATATAGGGAGTATTTGGCGATAACACCAATACAAACAAAACCTGGCAGTTGTATGTCTGTATGTATTGTTGTTAATATGTTATATTGCTTTTGCAGATTTGGTGGCACATTCAGCCATGAATTGAAATCATGTCATTTCCCGCAGTGCCAAAAGTTTAGCATGGATCGAGGGAAGGATTAAAACTTCTATCTTAAAGGTTTATGTACATTGTTCAATGATTAAAATCCAAGCAGATTAGTTTTTGAATTGTGAAAATAGCTCTTATAGTTTTTGAAATATAGCTGGTGAAATTTTGATCAGTTGATCGTCTTTTAATTTTGATCAGTTGATCGTCTTTCAATTTTGATCAGTTCATTGTCTTTCAATTTATGTGACTTTCTGGTGTGAAAATGGGCAGACAGCTCAAAATCTTTATAATGATTTCAATTGCTCTGAAAAATCAAGAGATTTACATAACTTGAAAGTGGTCTGCCCTCCCATCTCCCATGCGTCACCAGTGACGTAATCTTAAATAAAATATACAAAAAAACCGAATCAAAGCTCTTATGAGAAAAACATTTTGTAATTTTGAGGAAATAGTCGGATATTTTGAAGAAACACTTCGGAACTTATGAGAGAAAAAAGTTCGGGAATTTTGAGAGAAAGAAAGTCAAAATTTGCTAACTTTATTATAGAAAGTCTAAGTGAAAAAAATCGGTTTTCGGAGATTTTGTGATATTTTTTTCAAGATGGCTGGCAGGCTGCACTGAACTCTTAAGACACATTTTCCGACTTTTGGAAATTTCCTGCAAGGGAGGGAGGGGGAGGGGTTTTCTCCGCCTTTCCCCTCCCTTTAAATACGCCACTGTGCGTCACAATTATGCATACACATATACATGCCTATTAATACCTTCATCAGTTTATATTCAACAGTTCAAAAAGCTGTAAAACATGTAAAATAGTCGGTTTTTTACAGTGATTTTGATGGGAGTTTTACTATCATGGCTGTTACGTATTTCTGTTATTTTTTATTGATATCATTGGGAGAGGGGAGAAGGCTTCGCAAGGAGGCACGGCCTCTCCAGTCCGTCTCCCACGCTTACTGCGCAGCTGCCTTTCTCGTTGTCTCGAACTGGGACTTTTTGCTATAACAAGATGTATGTATTTGTGTTATGTCCGAAGCATAAACGGATGAAATGATTAGTTCATTGGTCAGTTCATATCATAATGCAAGAGGACTTAAGCAGTTGAAGGAAAAATGGTGAAGAACACTACTTTAATATCTTATTCAGTTAAAGAAATAAAAAAGTTTTAAAGTTTTGTCTTATAATTATGCGTAGAAATGACTGGTGTGGAAAGGCTGCTGTATCTGTGTATAGGATCATAATAGCTGAATAGTCTGTTTAGTTCCTAGTGCATCCACTATTTTTGAAGTCACAAAAACCCAGAGAAAATATAACAGAATAACTCAAACCAGAGACGTGGGGGGCAGGGGGCAAGCTGCCTCCTGAGCGAATTTCACCTTTCCGCGGTTGCATGCTTTCTGCCCGGTTAGGAGGTAAAATTAGTATATTTTGGTAAATTGGCGAAATTTCCCGGAACTAGCCAAATATTCCCGAAAACTGGTCAAAATTTCCCGAAAACTGACCAAAATTGGTCAAAACTTTCCGAAATTGAAGAAAAATTTCCGAAAATGAAGCAAATATCTCGAAAATTGAAGGGTGTTTCCTGATTACTGGATTAGCAGCAACTTTGGATGGAATCTTAATTTACCAGTGCAATTTTTGTACTTGTCACAGGCAGACAGGGAAATTGTTTGGTTTTTGTCCCCCAGCGAGATGACTCTCCTGCTTGAGTAATATAAAAATCTGATGTCATAGCTAGTTTGATGTCAGTCGTTTTTACACAAATGAGACAGAATTCAAAATTTGAATATCTCCTTATAGCCTTAACGAAATGGGATTAAGTTTTCTTTACCATTTTCTTTTAAACTATTTTTTTTTCATATAGCATTTACCTGTTGACCACTGAACTAATCCTTTAACATGACTTGATACAAGATGAATATTGCCTGATACCTCTTTCATATCTCTTTGTTGAATTGGAGTCTTTCAAATAATAGCATTTTCTGCTTCACATAGGTTTTGATTTATGGCTAAGATCCAAGAACTTTCTATAAGGATCGGCTTGTCCCCTTAAAAAAATTAGGATACACGAGAAATTAAAGAGGTATTCTGATGGTTCGTGCGTGTTTATAGTTATAAATGAATTTTATAAACAGAAAAAACTGCATATTAAAACTGCATATCAAAAGTAAAGGAACCAATTTTGATGAGAATTTGTACTATTTTGCTAATGTAACCACTCGCTGTCCATCAGATATCTTTAATTAATTAACATGAATATGCGAATGTTCTGCGAGTTGAATATCATTAAAACTGGAAAGGAAGAAAATGGACTTACCTGGGCATCTTGTACCTAGTACCATTGGTACTATTATTAGAATGAAGAGGTAACACTGCATTTTGCTTCGGAAATATAACTTTGATATTTTCAACCAAAATTTGTAAAACTGATAGTGACGTGTTCAGGTGTTAAGTTGCTGCTCTCGGAACTTGAGCTGTTGAGTGGTGAGAGCCAATGTTTGAACTCAATTTTAAGGCAGATTATAGATTTGACGTGATCCAATTTGGCAGGAAATTAGTAATATTAATCTGTTAGAGATCGTGGAACCAGGGACGTAGGTTGGCGTCTTCATAAATTAAAGGATTCAATTGGAATATGTTGTTGCTCAATTTAAATATGGCATAATCAGCTTGTCAGCAAGAAGTTTGTTCTGCTGAAACTGAAATGGAGTATTTTCAGCATAATTTATTTTTGTGCGTATAATTATTTTTGAAGGGTTAATCCGTGGTTGCTAGGGGTGGTTGCCATGATTAATGCATGTGTTATCCTACATTAGAAACTGTCAATCTAATGAATATGCAACTGCCTGGTTATTAACTGAGGGTGCAAGTCATTGGTCATTTTGTTCAGCTACTGTCCGTTCGTTGAGTAATAACCCGACATTAGGATTATGCAAATGAGGCTTGACAGCCAATCAGGTAGCTTCAAATGAATAAATGGACACTAAGTGGTGATAGAATATATCATAGAATATATATTATTTATTTCATTCAATGTTCAAGCCTCCAGCCTATTACATGCAAATATAAGTACATTGATTTAACAATATTTTATTAAAGAAATGAATCAATAATGTTTTATACACAAAAAACACGACCGTATACACAAAATACATGCCCATACCAAAAAACAAAAGTAATGAAAAACATTATATATATTAAAAAACAATGGATAATGGGATCGTTGAACAATAAAGTAATTATTAATTTATACAACATAATGATTATGCTAAAGATTCTTTGCGCTTTTGAAGAACTTTGTATATGAACCTGGCTAAATTTAAACCTAAAGATTCGCTTGTAATTCTTAGAAGTTTTTCAAACGAAGCATATGAGTGGTGGTGATAAAAGTGCTGAGGAATGAAAACTTTACAAATGTCCTCATAGAAGGGGCATTCTAACACAAAGTGATATTTATCCTCTACACGATGTAGGTTACATAGTGCATAATCTTAAATTTCTTGGAATATTTTGCCGTCTGCCAGTATTGAAATTCAAGGTTGTTTTAATTTATAAAAGCAGTTAGTCAGGCATCACCTTGAGTATGCTATTCAGGCTTAGAGACCATTTATGAGAAGGATAAGTTTATTTTGGAGCAGGTTCAGTGAAGAGCCACTAGAAGTAAGGAATCTCTCTTATGAATCTAGGTTGCGAATTCTTGGTTTGACCACGCTTGAGTTGAGGAGAGTACGTGGCGATAAGATTCAGGTTTTTGAGTTCCTATCTGGTAGTGATGCTTTGACTTCCTATTATTTTTGATGTTTCAGCTAATTCTCATGTGACACGTGGTAGCAGTTTGAAGTTGGCCAAATAGTTCTCACGGATAGATATTAGGCGTTTTAGCTTTTCGCAAACAAAGAGTTGTTAATGAGTGGAATGGTTTGCCTTGGTGGGTAGTTAGCTCCAATCCTGTTTACAATTTTAAGGTCAACATTGATAAGTTCTTTACTAACACTGGGCGTCTTTGAGGTTTTTTTTTGTGGTGGTGGTGGTGTTAGTTTGGGCTTTTTATGGGGTGACTAACCCTTCTTACCCCGTAATCTTGTTACGTTATGTAAAGTGCAAGAGATAGGCATAACGACAACGTTAGGTTGCATGATTATAATATCAACAAATTAAGAACTATGCTATTTATTTAGTTTTTTTAATGAATTAATATCTGTTTATCATAACCTTGAATAAACTTCTTTATATCTTTTCTTATCACCGCATTCTAAAATATTGTTTTCTATTCAGCACAAGTACAGTTTGTTATACATTTGTTAAGGAAAAATGAGTTTTAAAAAGTTTCTCATCCGCAATGCCTTGTCTTAGAAACTTTTAAACTGAAGTTGTGTGTGCATTAAATTAAATTTCATTTATTTTCTTTAAAAGATATTTCATTGAAACTGGCCACAGTAATTGTTAAATAAAATATAATGTTATCTAAAGTTCCATTCCACTTGGCCTACATCCCACATGCGGCATAATTTTTCTCCATAATTTCATAATATTTTCGTCCCTCAAAGAAAATCCTAAGTGAACAAACTTAGCCTCCACTGCGTGCAACTTAAAAGCATTCAACTCTTGTTTCAACGAGCTTCGTTCTTTAAAAAAACCCGCATAGTAATGGTACAATCCAAGTACCTTGCAAGTTTATTCACAGCTTTCCGTAACACATCACAGCTAGCGATTTTTTCTTTATGCGCTTTGAGGTTAAACATTCCCATATGTCTTGCAAGATTTATCATTAAGATCGTCTGACATCAATGAGCAAGAATGGCTCACTCAAATAAATTCAATAAACCGTCTATACAATTATAGAGTTTTCAAACATTATCTCACATATGAACCCTATTTAACATTTTTTGATAATCCGCATTTATGTTCTTATATCACACGCCATCGTTGTGGCGTACTCCTTCTGTCCACCAAGAAAAAAAAATCTTCTAATCAAACCAAGCATCCTATTTGCCCTTGCAGCTGCTAAAGCACACTGTTTAGAAGGCTTCAGATTGCTAGTAATGACAACACCTAAATCTCTTTCTTGTTCTACACCACCAAGATTTTAACCATTTATGCAGTAATCAAAAGCCAAAATGTTCTGACCAAAATGATTCAGTTCATGATTGTTTTCGATCAAAAATGATTCGTTCATGTCAAAATGATTCGTTCATGATTGTTGTCGAGAATATTTCAGCCAAATAGTACTTTAATTTCTGATGAATACAGTCATATGATAAGAAATACATATCAGTGTAACAAAATATACAAAAAACTATCAAAATTGGAAGAAAATCAGCTAAAATCCGGCATTGGAAAATGTCTCCCCACAACATGTTTACAATACACATACAACAGGAAACCCTCTGCACACAATAGTACAGTCCACCCAGTTTGTGCGTTCTAGGATTACGTCAGAATTAGAATAAAGGGATACATAAGCGGATGCAGAATGTTTTCTCTCATCGATTTCTATTTGTTACAAAGCAAGAGGCCTTTTTTTGCACCAATCACGTTGAATTTTACATATATGATAAATAGGATATATGTGTCAATTGTCGGGCCGTGTGAAATGGACTCCCAAATACTTATGTTACAAAAGTCAAGCGGCAGTGACATTGTGATTTTGCTTGAGTTTGAGCTAAAAAAAAAAACAAGTAAAAACTCATTTTATAGTTTACAAAGTACGGTAGGTTTTTTTAAAATAATTAAACACAAATGGTCTCAAATGATAGATAATGAATTCAAGTTAGCTGTACCATTTAAAATGGAACAAAATATTCAGAGACTCTTTAGTTATAACGTTTGAAGTGTAAAAGATGTACGATTTTTCAGAGCGTTTTGCACAGTTAAGGCCGAGATTATCGCAAGCGTATGAACCAAACATTCCCATATGCACAGATTCATCTCCCATACCTTGCTGGAACCATACCTCTCCGAAGCCTAAACTCATTAAGCGATGCTTTATAATCGCAACCCAAGAATTTACGCAAATATCCACTTTGTGATAAAGATGGTTGTATGATATATAAGTGTAGCGACTCTTATCATGTTTCAAACTTTTACCCAATATCTAACGGCATTTCTTACTGCGTAACAATAAAGACTTACTCTTCCTAATTCTCCTCTTGCTACAACATTTACGGAATTACTTGGTAATCAAAGGGTGAATTTACAAAAATGGTTATGAACACTTTCAATCTCAGAAGTGGTTTGTGGTCCCCATAACTGCATAACTCAGAGCCATACATTAGAATCGGTAAAAATTTCTTATCAAATAGTAACATACATTGATAGCATGGAAGGTGAGCTTTTGTGATATTGGTTTTAACCGAGAAAGTAGCCTTACGGGCCTTATCAGCAACATCCTTTTAAGCAGCAGTCACCATCCACCCAGGCAAGAAAAGGAAACTCAAAGAACTTATAATCATTTACCAGTTTTTTGCCATTCAGAGAGAATCTATCAGCTTTGGCAAGTCTACCCCCTTTTCTGGAGACCACTACTTTAGTCTTCTTCTTATAATTTACTAACTGATTTTTCTTACAGTAAGAACAAAGGCTATCAATAAGTTTTGCAGCACGTAGGAATTCTCAGAAAAAATGACCAGGTCATCGGCATACAGTTTGACAGTAAGCAAAACAATTCTTCATTTCCAGCTTTCACCCCTTTGTAATATTCACCTCGTAAACTGGTAAATGGTCTTCAATAATAAAACACAGCCCTGTCGAACACTTTTATGACAAGCGAAAGAATCTGTAAATTAGTTGTCCAATTTTATGCAGGCTTTTGCGTTGCTGTACATGTTACATAATATGTTAAGAAACTTGCCATCAATATTGTATCTATTCTTTAACTTCAGAACTTATGAAACAGTAGCTCATGCTTAATACTATCGAATGCTCCTTTAAAGTCTACAAAAAATAGCATACAATTTACATCTCGGTTTACTTAAGGAGTTTGTGATTAAAGAATGTAATACAAAAGCATTATCAAAAGCCGAGTAACTTTACGAAAACCTGCGAAAAGGGGAGAGAGAGGGGGCAGGGGAGGGGAGGAGGTGGGGGCTTGAGTTGATCTTAGGTTTTGGCGGGGGGACTTGAGTTGATCTTAGGTTTTTGGGGGAGGGGGCTTGAGTTGATTTTAGGTTTTGGTGGGGGACTTGAGTTGATCTTAGGTTTTTTGGGAGGGGGACTTGAGTTGATCTTAGATTTTGGCGGTGGGGAGGGGGCTTTAGTTGATCTTAGGTTTTGGCGGGAGGGGGATTGAGTTGATTTTTAGTTTTGGTGGGGAGGCTTGAGTTGATCTTAGGTTTTGGTGGGAGGGGAACTTGAGTTGATCTTAGGTTTTGGCGGGAGGGGGGGGGCTTGAGTTGATCTTAGGTTTTGGCGGGGGTTGAGTTGATCTTAGGTTTTGGCGGGAGGGACTTGAGTTGATCTTAGGTTTTCGGGGGCTGGGATTTTAGGTTTTGGGAGGGGACTTGAGTTGATCTTAGGTTTTGGCGGGAGGGGGGGCTTGAGTTGATCATAGGTTTTGGCGAGGGGGACGTGAGTTGATCTTAGGTTTTTGAAACTTGTTGCAGATTTTGCTTCATATGTTTTGTCGGGGATTGTACGTATACATGCACGTAGTACGGTATGCATGTATACATGCACGTAGTACGGTATGTATGTATACATGCACGTAGTACGGTATGTATGTATACATGCACGTAGTACGGTATGTATGTATACATGCACTTAGTACGGTATGTATGTATACATGCACGTAGTACGGTATGTATGTGTACATGCACGTAGTACGGTATGTATGTATACATGCACGTAGTGCGGTATGTATGTATACATGCACGTACGTACTCATGTATATGCACGTGCAGTATGTATGTATACATGCACGTAGCAGGCAGTATGCATGTATATACATGCACGTAGCACGGTATGCATGTATACATGCACGTAGTACAGTATGTATGTATACATGCACGTAGTACGGTATGTATGTATACATGCACGTAGTACGGTATGTATGTATACATGCACGTAGTACGTATGCATGTATACATGCACGTAGTACGGTATGTATGTATACATGCACGTAGTACGGTATGTATGTATACATGCACGTAGTCACGGTATGTATGTATACATGCACGTAGTACGGCATGTATGTATACATGCACGTAGTACGGTATGTATGTATACATGCACGTAGTACGGTATGTATGTATACATGCACGTAGTACGGGTATGTATACATGCACGTAGTACGGTACATGTATACATGTAGTACGGTATGTATGTATACATAGCACGGCACACGTAGTATGTATGTATACATGCACGTGTACGGTATGTATGTATACATGCACGTAGTACGGTATGTATGTATACATGCACGTAGTACGGTATGTATGTATACATGCACGTACACGGTATGTATGTATACATGCACGTAGTACGGTATGTATGTATACATGCACGTAGTACGGTATGTATGTATACATGCACGTAGTACGGTATGTATGTATACATGCACGTAGTACGGTATGTATGTATACATGCACGGGTATGTATGTATACATGCACGTAGTACGGTATGTATGTATACATGCACGTAGTACGGTATGTATGTATACATGCACGTAGTACGGTATGTATGTATACATGCACGGTATGTAGTGTATACGGTATGTATACATGCACGTAGTACGGTATGTATGTATACATGCACGTAGTACGGTATGTATGTATATATGCATGTACATGCACGTAGTACTGTATGTATACATGCACGTAGTACGGTATACATGCACGTATGCAGCAGGTATGTATGTATACATGCACGTAGTACGGTATGTATGTATACATGCACGTAGTACGGTATGTATGTATACATGCACGTAGTACGGTATGTATGTATACATGCACGTAGTACGGTATGTATGTATACATGCACGTAGTACGGTATGTATGTATACATGCACGTAGTACGGTATGTATGTATACATGCACGTAGTACGGTATGTATGTATACATGCACGTAGTACGGTATGTATGTATACATGCACGTAGTACGGTATGTATGTATACATGCACGTAGTACGGTATGTATGTATATGCACGTAGTACGGTATGTATGTATACATGCACGTAGTCACGGTATGTATGTATACATGCACGTAGTACGGTATGTATGTATACATGCACGTAGTACGGTAGTATGCACGTACGGTACGGTATGTATACATGCACGTAGTACGGTATGTATGTATACATGCACGTAGTACGGTATGCATGTATACATGCACGTAGTACAGTATGTATGTATACATGCACGTATGTATGTATACACGGTATGTATGTATACATGCACGTAGTACGGTATGTATGTATACATGCACGTAGTACGTATGTATGTATACATGCACGTAGTACGGTATGTATGTATACATGCACGTAGTACGGTATGTATGTATACATGCACGTATGTAGTACGGTATGTATGTATACATGCACGTAGTACGGTATGTATGTATACATGCACGTAGTACGGTATGTATGTATACATGCACGTAGCACGGTATGCATGTATACATGCACGTAGTCACGGTATGTATGTATACATGCACGTAGTACGGTATGTATGTATACATGCACGTAGTCACGGTATGTATGTGTGGTAACATAATACGGCTGAGTTGAACAGAGCTGAATAAATTAGTCGTCAGTTTAACAATGGGGCAATTAACTGAAATTATCCCAGTTAAAAAGCTCTATACATGTGGAATGGAAAAGACGAAGAAAAAAAATGTGGTCTTGACGAGATTTCGAACTCTTAACGTTTTGCACTAAAATAAGCCCTCGGGAGTTTGGCCCATCACCTTAACGATTTAGCACACGAATACTCTTTGATGTTATCTCGCTGTATTTATTAATACAGTGCGCAATATGATCGAAAGAGGCGCGAATTAGCAATTGGTTAAAATTTCATACAATCAAAAAATAGTAACTGAATATCCTTATGTTGTTATGCCGATATTGCACCTTTACACAAAACGTTTTTATAACATTTTGTAGTATAATGTTTTAATAAAATCAAAATGTATGGTCAGAAAAACATAAATATAACATTTTTCATATAATATTATGCAAAAAGTGTTGATGATTTTAGCTTGTGTGTACATGTTCATGGCATAACAACTTCATTATTATGCGTAGTGGGCGAGGCTTAATATAATTCTGCTGATAAAAGCTTGTAAACACGTTAACTCAAGAAAGATAAACTGGATTCATGTCATATGTCAGTACATGTGGTATACATGCAGATAGTCTATGGTCTGTGGATGTACCCGTTTTGGGAGCTGATATGATCCATGTCAATGCATAGGCGGGGCTTAATGTAAATTATTTGAATATGAAAAATGACCA
>JAIGNY010004504.1:0-2500 GCA_020152595.1 Chiridota heheva
TATTCACATGATTAAACACACACACTCACATCAAATAACTCCTTGTCTGTACAAGACTGCAAATCTTGTTTTTATTTGGTTGAATTGAATCACATATTGTTTCAACCAGTGAGGTGACTGATAAGAGATCAGATAACAACAAGCTTGTCCCTTAAAACCATGGCAACTTGTGGCTGCTGCAAGTTGGCAGGTAGAGGATTTCTGTGTCCCACTTTTCATAAACTACGTAAATTTTGTTTAATTGAATGGTATACCGGGATGGTACTGTATAATCATATTACTCTGGTATAACAATTACGAGAAAGCAAGTTTTGTCAAGGTCAGCATGGAGAAAAAATGCAAAAAAAAACCTGTCAGAACTAAATGACAATGTGGACTGTGTAACCGACAATTTGATAATGACTATCGGAAAAACCATAATGTGAAATATCATAAGGATTTATTTTCAAAAGGAGTGCATATACCATTTGAAACTGTCAATGCCCCAGTTAATCCATTTGTGGCAGCCGCAGCTGCATATCAGTTGTCTTACGTCTTGTATATATATAAGAATTATTTTCAAGTAAAGTTGTCAGTTTAGTAAAAGTCTATTCAAGATACACTCTCTTGCATAACGTTGAAAATAAGCTGTAGAATATCTGATTATGGGTTGATGAGGGCCCTATGGCAAAGCTAGAGATGGGGGTCTCTTATATCTTAAGTGTGGGGTCCTTTCATTAATTTGATATTAAATTTGGAATGGAAAATTGGGCATTTGATTTCTTTCCTCCATTGTCAAAAGCTTATACTTTAAAGATTGTTGATTTGTGTAAATAGTACCTACACATTTGAAGGGACCTGTTTGTTTGGGGCTATTTCAACTTTCCAAGAACCACAGGTTTACAATTTCCTTGGCATAATTTCTGAAAATTGTACTCAAAATTATATTCAAATTTATGCGGCACCTATGGGGCAGTTGCACCCTGCAGTGCTCCATAGTAATCAGGCTCTGAAGGGGGCACACAAGCCTAGCTACAACTCTAGATCTCGTTGATGTTGTTATCTATTTTGATTTTATAGAATTAATCACAAGTGTCCAGGTTTTTATGCAAAATAGTTTGTGCAACTTACAGTACTAACAAGTTGAATGATGCCTGTTGAATGTTGAGTCACATACAGACAGAATATTTAATTATGAGACATAAAGGCTCGGAATGGTGATCTGTTATGAATGTCAGGAGTGAGGTGTTGCTATAATTTAATTAAGATTTTCACACACCAGTGGCTTCCATCATCAATTGTGAACAAGCTGACTGGTACAAGATAAAGTCAACCAGAGTGTTTGTATAGATAACCCATGGTAATACAAGCAACATATTTGTGGATCAATAGTGATGACAAAAACAAATTAAAAAATGTATTTTGTGTTTTTCTTCTTCTGTAGTTTATAACAAATGGCTCCTCCTAAATGAATGCCTTTTTTCAAAAGTTAATAACAAAAATTCCCCATGAAAAAATGGAAACATATAGGGACTTAATTAGTTAAGTTTCCATGTTGTTTTGGGGTGATATTACCGTGTAAATTTGTGTTGATTTTAGATGAAATATCAGCCATAAAATGACTAAAATCGCAGAGCTTCTGGGTACTTTACGCCTGGATCCCTACCTGGGCTTTGCCCCTCGACCCCACTAGGGGCCATAAGGCGGTCCCCTAGACCCCACGCTGTTTTGGCTAGTGCTTTGCGCTAGCATTGACATCAAAGAATTTGTCAGGAAATAATCCTTCACACCCTCCCTAATAAAATTTCTTAGCTACCCCTCTGGTAGTAATTTCATGAATATAAATGAGTAGGTGGGGCTTACTGACAAATCCTTGAAATAGGATACATGAGCAATTATTTTTGCATCATACTTGCTATGATAATGTTGTTAATTATTGTGCATTAATGCTAATGTTGTCAACATTTTTTTAATTTATGTGCATGGTGGGTGTGGCTTATGAATAAATATCCTGGAACAAATATTTTATGTTATGCAATGACATGACAGTAAATACAAATTTTGCAAATGAATGAGCTCATGAAAAAGAAACATCGAAGCAAAACCTTTTGGTTCTGGTTATTGTTTGTGACAAACAAGAATTGTATTCAAAATAGACTTATTTGCGGCCTGCAGCTGTTGTCTATTTTCCCATGATTTTACCAGCAGCTAGAAATACAATTCTATATATTATATTTGTGTGCAGGATTATATTATTTCTTAATAAACATTGATTGGCTCATTGTAAAAAAAAATTAAATTTTTTTTGAAGGACTGCTAGACCAAAATTTAAGGGTGCTTGTTTTTTTTAAATTCCTATCCACAGATATATTATCCGCAACAGATCGATAAACTTCATGCCTTCATAGTCTACAGGCAACGTGAGTGCACAGGTCACTGGAATATTCATATTTACCAGAAAATTGCATTTTATTTTTGGGGACCCCCTAAAAATACGCCCCCACTTTATAAAATTTTTTGA
>JAIGNY010004504.1:7500-82500 GCA_020152595.1 Chiridota heheva
GAAATGTTGCCAATTTTTAATTAAAATTCAAGATATTTAACCAAATTTTTGTTTAATTTTACCCAAATTCTGTTCAATTTTATGATTCTTTTTGGACAGAAAGCATGTAACTGGGCTGGAAAGATCCTCTCAGAGGTGGGCAGTTTGCCCCCCTTCCTCCCACTCATATGCGTCTGGTTAAAAGTGTTCTCTTTTATATCACGCAGCATGGTCGCATATGGACCCTTACAAAATTTTTAGCTTGCAGCACGCTTGCGGCGCGCTTGCGACCAATTTTTAGCTGGTCGCATATGCACCTTCACAGAAATTTTAGCTTGCAATACACTTGCGACAAGCTAGCAATTTTAAGCTTGGCAAGCATACTGCAAGATAGAGAAAGTGTTGTTAGCTTGCGCAAGCTTCCAGATACTTTTTGCTAGCTTGCACAAGCTAACTTGTTTTAAATACTAGCTTACAGTATGCTTGCTGCACACTTGCGCAAGCTTGCAGCACGCTTGCACAAGCTAAAAATGTTGACTTGTTGCAGGTTTGCTGCAAACTTGCTGCAAGCTAATATTTCTGTAAGGGCATGTTTGGTGCTTGTTGTAATGCTTCTCAGAAATAATGTCAAATTGTACGTATTAGTAGATTTATAACCTTTAGAAAGCTGTTTGATGTAGAACTGAATGATTTCTGGTGTCAAAAAATGACAAAATTGTACATAAACATTTGAGATCCAAATCATTATAAACACTGCATGAGAGATCCCAAACAACATTAATAAGATGACATCCATTATGCAAGATAGTCAAACTTGATAAAATCAGGAAATGATTTACATTTATAACAAATTACATTTGTATAACAGATTGGAGTAATCAAAAATGCATTTTGCTTCGCAAAATTTGAGGCAATGTTGAAGGAATATATATAATGAGAGGCGCAGTACGTGGTTCAGTGGTTAAGGAGTCATGCTTGTATGCGAGAGGTACCGGGTTTGATTCCCGCCGTGAGCGCTGCATTGTGTCCTTGAGCAAGGCATTTAATACTCTACTTGATTCAGTCCACTCAGCTGTAAATTGAGTACCAGTGCTGCTGGGGAGTTAACCTGTGATCTACTGGCTTGTGCCATGGAGACCGGGGATGGGCACCCACCCTATGAGTCTAATGGTTCGGATGGTTTAAGCTTTTGTAAAGGAATATTATCATAAGGTTTCATTCTCAGTTATATGATAGAAGTCATTTTACCAAAAAAATTTTTGTGCTATTTTTGATTTAATATAAACCTGATGCAGCCGCTGAGCTTGCCCTTAACCTCTCCCCTACCCATTTTCCCAAAACCCTTTCTGACATCAAACCGCTTATCGCTTCCCTTGTTTGTGATTGCTGGCAAACCTCATGGAACTCCCAAATTGATAACAAACTCCATGTCATCCAGCCCACCATTCCGATCAAACCCACCATCAACAAACTCTCTCATATCGACAACGTTCATATTACCCGTCACTCCCACCTCCTTATTGGCTCCCCCAACCCCTCTGCAACAATTACCATTGCACCCTCACAGTCCATCACGTTCTCCTTGCTTGCCCCCTGTACAACCCTCCCAGAGCTTCCCTCGCTCCCCACTACTCAATTGCTGAGTTCTTTTAGAAAAACCCTCCAGATAATATGATCTCCTTCATCATGCTTCCCTCTACAACCATATTTAATTCTCCTCTTCCACCCCCTCTCTACTTTATTTTTTTCACCCATTCACCTCCTCTCTCGATCACAGCTTTCTGACTTTTTGTTCTTGTATTTCTCTCATTCTCCCCCTGTTTCCTTCCCTTCCTACCTCTAGAATGATCTGACATCTCAGGCACAATTTGACCCTTGTTGTCATGGTGCAGTTAAGCCCTCATTCAATCAAACAAACAAACAAACACACAAACAAACAAATAATTTAAACCCACACAAAAAGAAAACAATATTTTGAAAGATCTAATGCAGTACATGTACTTCCAAATAATACTAAATTCCCCCTGATATGATTTTGGTATAGTCCTGGAATTATTTTCTGAATTTGGCACTTAAAATATGCTGAATAATTGGACATCTCAGGTACATAAATTTGTATTTATGTAACCAGAAGACTTGGAAGCTTTTTTCAAGGAGTGCAGATACTTGGGTATCTGCATCTTCAGCGGCTGAAATAGTTCAGATGAGGAGAATCATCTATTCTTTGGAGACTTATTATGTTAACACGCACAATTTTAATACACTGCAAGGCAACTTTACAACACACTAATCAATCTGGGAGCATGCATTTTAATAGAAACATTTATAACACACGAGAATATTGAAGTCATGCAGCCATATTGTTTAGTCTGGCAGCATGCCTATTAATAGGAACATTTATAACACACAAGAATATTGAAGTCATGCCATAGTACAGACACTGCTTAAAAACTTGTTCTGCAATTTTGAAACTACAAATTACATGCATCATTCCACAAGATTAACTTTGCTTCAAAGGACATTTCATACTTCTTGGGAGATGCTGCTCCCATTAATGAAATCTCTGTTGTGTTGGGTGGTAATAAAGCACATGGTTCACTGAACAGCTTGTATGGAGTTGACCAGATCACAGTTTTGTGGTTTGAGAAATAAAGAATTAGATAACTTTTTTCTCGACCGGCTTTGCTCCGCTTCAGAACTGGTCAGAGTGTTCCTAATTTTAAGCAAAGCCATTTCTAATGGCAGCCATATTGTTCAGATGTTGCGATAAAATGCCATAGTTTCTAATTTATGTACTTGAAATATTAAAAATCACGGTGTTGAAAATTATTTGAATTTCCAAAATGGCTGTTTTGCGCCTAAAAGCCTAGCTGTATTGTCTATTTTATCTAATATTTCGAAAACGGCGAGGTGAACATATCAAATGGGAGTGGAAAAGTTGTAGCCATGTGAAGGTATTTTCATAAGTTTTAGGTTTCCCCTAGCAAAGATATTTTTCCCAGACAAATTTCAAATTTGGAAAAATGTAACATTGCATAAGGCTTTAACGTTAGGATAGCAAGGATCATGGGAAATATCACAAAATGGTGGCTTCCATGTAGCAAAATGTTCCCATTAATAGGAAAAATGTTCCCATTATTGGCATGCTACCAGATTAACAGTGCAATCTTTGAAATGTTAAACTCATAAACGGAAATACATGATGATTTAGCTGCCGCATTGTAAAGTTGTCCAAACTGGGGTATACCTGTCTTATGATGCATGCAACATCTCACCTTCACCAGTTGGAAAAACCCACAAAAGTAATATTGCCTTTCATGCATAGCCGGATAATTTCCAGTCATGATTGCAAGCATAAAAACTACTCAAAATTGGCTTAAATCACTCATGTGTGAATCCTGTCACGGAGCATGGAAACTGTATCCTATGATTAAATGGGTGAGTAAGCAGGCAATGCAAAGCGGAAGCGGGTATGTGATTTGATCAACCGACCAGTTTTCTATTAATGATCGGGTGTTTAGGACACAATTTTAATGTGGCTTCTTTATTGTAATGTGAGATATCAACATGGTTTTATAATAATTATTATCATTGCACTTAATTATATAGCGCCTCTCCTGTGGATCGAAGCGCTTTACAATAAAATTGATGATACATAGACAAACTCTTAATATACAATATCAAAAGTAAAAGAGTTGCAGGACAATATACAAGCATAAAAGAATTGGTTAAAAAAAAAGAAAACAAATGATAAAACAAGAAAATAAACAGCATAAACATATTCAGTAAGAAAATGGTGGGTTTTAAGGGCCTTCTAGTAAAAGTATAAACATTTTGAGCTTAGCGGATTGCAATTGGTAGATTATTCCACAAACGTGGTCCCAGGACAAAAAGGCGCAGTGGCCACTGACACGATTAGTTCTTGGCACCACAAGGCGAGTGACATCCTTGTTGGATCTGAGACCAATGTGTCCAGGCTCATAAATTTGCAGCAAATCATTTTTTAGCAATTTTTTTCTTTAATAGTCCTCTGATAATTTAAATTCATGATAATATTCCTTCAATGCTCCCGTTACAAGATATATAGGCTTGCTGCATGCTAACATTTCTAGCTTGTGTAAGCTTGTGCAAGTGTACGTGCAAGCTTGTGCAAGCGTATGTGTAAGCTTGTGCAAGCATACGTGTAAGCTTGTGCAAGCGTATGTATTAGCTTGTGCAAGCGTACGTGTAAGCTTGTGCGTAAGCTTGTGCAAGCGTACGTGTAAGCTTGTGCAAGCGTACGTGTAAGCTTGTGCAAGCGTAAGTGTAAGTGTGCTTGTGCGTGCTTGTGCGTGTAAGCGTGCAAGTGTACGCGTGCAAGCTTGTGCAGCGTGCAAGTGTGCGTGCGTGTAAGCTTGTGCAAGCGTAAGTGCAAGCTTGTACAAGGGTATGTGCAAGCTTGTGCAAGCGTACGTGTGAGCTTGTGCAACCGTACGTGTAAGCTTGTGCAACCGTACGTGTAAGCTTGTGCAAGCGTACATGTAAGCTTTTGCAAGCATACGTGTAAGCTTTTGCAAGGGTATGTGCAAGCGTACGTGCAAGCTTGTGCAACTGTACGTGCTGCTATAAACACTCTGCCTCAACATTAAATCTTTTTATATTTTCGTGTTAAATTGTTCAAAATGCATCAAATACAACTAAAAAGAATGAATAACGAGAATAGTTTTATTGCTTTATTAAAAAAACAAGACCTGTTTTGAAAATGGAATAAACTGATTTATCTCTTGGTTGCGCATGAACCAGATTTAATGCACAGGTCAGACAATGCAAATACTTCATAGAAATTTAATAATTTTGCTTAAATCAAGGGAATTTGAAAAAACACAGGTCTAATTTTTGATATTCATATCGTTGAAAAATTACTTAGCTCTCCATGAGATTTAAGTATGATTAATTTGAACATTGGTATCAAAGGTCTTCAGTACTTCAAGTCTAAACCTCGCAATACATTTCCAGTCTTAAGCCCCGACAAAATCTCAAATCTGTTGGTCTATATTTATTTATTGCTCACAACAGAAACCACGATCCAGCACAAGCAATTAGCAATCACACCAGGAATTCTTATTTCTACAATCCACACACTTCACCTCACCATAGTCATAATCTGACATTGATAGTAAACAAATTTCACCGCAGCTGCAATGACCTTCACACTTAGCACAATAGGACAAAAGTATTCCCCTGTGATCAAAGTGTCTGGCTTGAAGTAATAATTTACAAATAGGGTGGTATAGTGATGGTTTTGTGTGTTTGTTGATGAGTGATTTTAAGCAATGTTTTTATTTAACCATGTAAGCTTTGAGTATTTTGGACTGAAAATCTATTGCAACAGATATTCATCATGACCAACACCTGCACGCAAAGTTGTTAGAATACTCTTGAGACTCAAACAAAAAAAAGGTTCTTATCAGCTGCCTGCCCCTTGAATGACATTTAGATGTGAACGCCTATGCTGTAGTGTTGTTGTCATTCATTACGAATTAATCTCGCAATAAATATTTGGTCTTCATACCCGCAGAATCGTGGATTTCTGCGGGTACTATTTTTAGACTCCAGCCCTACGCAAGTAACTAATACCACCACGCCCATCATTGAACTTAAGCAATCAGGAATTGATTGGATTTTGAAGGATGATTAAATCATGGGGTTGGTAGTATTTGCCTAGGTGTATCGTTTGCACACCAATAATGAAAGAAATGGACTGTAAATTTATAGCCCTAGTTATTTGTCATCTACAGTGTGCATGCAGCATGAATCAAAAGATAAACGGAATAATTCCATCACAATTTTGTTCGTCCTCTTCTTCTCTATAAGGTTGCTAAAATACTCTTGAAACTCAAAAAAAAAAGGCTCTTATCATCAGCTGTCTGCCCCTTTAATGACATTTAGATATGAACACCTATGCCGTAGTGTTGTTGCAGTGTGCATGCAGCATAAACCAAAAGATAAACGGAATAATTCCATCACAATTTTGTTTGTCTTTTTCTCCTCTATTATAAACGCTGGTTCTATTATTAACGCTGCACAGGAAATTGCACTTATGCAAAAAGAAATTCTATTTGTCATTTTGTCATCTAGTATAAAAGGTAGAGGTGACAGACCACTGAACTAATGCTTTAAATGTAATCACGTTATGATGTATGTCATGCGAGCCGTTCCATTAGATTAAAGGGGTGGCGTGTCTTATCATGTCTCTAGTTTTATTTTCATACCCTTTACCAGCTATTAATGCTTATTTGCTTGTCCGTCGCCTTTGTTGATATTCTCCAGGTTGAAGCACAGACTTAAGGGAATAAATTGTAAGCCATACTTCAAGATTGCTCTAACGTGATGTGAGCTCACAAAAGCCTCAGGCATAAACAAAAGGTATAAATGAATTCGATTTTCCTCGGAGAGTAAAAATTGTTTCACTGTGATCAAGTGTTCTACTTTCAATTGATATTGATACTCAGGAGGCCTTCTTGGTGTATTTGGCTTTGTAGAAAAGAATGATCAAAATAATCATGGACAAAAACGCAGCACGAACCTAATTATTTTCCCCGTGTAGCCTATGATGAAAGAGTCAAGTTCAGGGTCCTTTCGTACCAGAAAGATTTGGAATATTTCGTGATGTTTTGTGTACAGTACTATGTAATATCTTTCAGATGAGGGTAACTTTCAATGGTTTTTACCTTTTTTTTTTTTTTTGGAGGCTGAAGTGAAAAGGTGTTGTGTACCCCTGCCGAATGACTCAAATTTGGGTATGGGTCCATGGTGAAATAGTTCCCCATAAGAAACTTTTTCTGAAACAGATCTTGTCAAGTTTGGATAGATGCGTAGTCAAGATCTAACCTTTTTCTACCATTCCTGAAATTTTTGACTTCTCAACTTTCTGTCTCATGAAAATATTTTAATTAGCCTTTTTCTCTACATTTTGGGCTGGCACAGTGATACTTAATTAGTTCTGTGCTACCTATAGTTTTTTGACCCTTTTCTTCCCTTTCTACTCCCGTGTTAATGTCGGGACATGACTTGGACCTGCAACTTTTAATATCCGCTTCCAACATTGAAATGGGGTGGAACGGGTTAATAAAGAGTGACAAAGCGCAATGTGCCCTAGTAGAATTTGCTTTGTCTTCCCAAACAATGATAATCTTTGGTTTGTTTGTTTGTTTGTACATGATCCTCCCTAACGAGAACTCGGCAAGACTCCCATATGGAGCATAGATGCCAAGCTATAGCCTGCATATCAGATGCCAGTCTCGTGCGACCGGGATGGAAGTGGATGAACATCGGGTTTTCACCCTACTCTTTTCGACACTTCAGAGAACCAGGTAGGGTGTGACTGTCCTACCATCGGGACCGACAGCTTAACGTCCCCTCTGAAGGACGGCGAGCACCATTCAACCATTGCCTCTTCTCTCAACAGCTGAAAGAGGAGCAGGAGCTGCAAACGACGTACTTCCGCTTTGATGATTGGCGTATCTGTCTGCATAGCTGTGGAAAAACTGGTTAGACCTGTCCAAGGCTTAAGGCGGGTACCTCCAGCATCTCAGTCGTGTGCTCTACCAACTGAGCTACCTGACTCATGTCTCACTTATGTCCTACCTCCAGCATCTCAGTCGTGTGCTCTACCAACTGAGCTACCTGACTCATGTCTCACTTATGTCCTACCTCCAGCATCTCAGTCGTGTGCTCTACCAACTGAGCTACCTGACTCCTATTTCACTTATGTCCTACCTCCAGCATCTCAGTCGTGTGCTCTACCAACTGAGCTACCTGACTCATGTCTCACTTATGTCCTACCTCCAGCATCTCAGTCGTGTGCTCTACCAACTGAGCTACCTGACTCCTATCTCACTTATGTCCTACCTCCAGCATCTCAGTCGTGTGCTCTACCAACTGAGCTACCTGACTCCTATCTCACTTATGTCCTACCTCCAGCATCTCAGTCATGTGCTCTACCAACTGAGCTACCTGACTCCTATCTCACTTATGTCCTACCTCCAGCATCTCAGTCGTGTGCTCTACCAACTGAGCTACCTGACTTCTATCTCACTTATGTCCTACCTCCAGCATCTCAGTCGTGTGCTCTACCAACTGAGCTACCTGACTCCTATCTCACTTATGTCCCTACCTCCAGCATCTCAGTCGTGTGCTCTACCAACTGAGCTACCTGACTCCTATCTCACTTATGTCCTACCTCCAGCATCTCAGTCGTGTGCTCTACCAACTGAGCTACCTGACTTCTATCTCACTTATGTCCCACCTCCAGCATCTCAGTCGTGTGCTCTACAAACTGAGCTACCTGACTCCTATCTCACTTATGTCCTACCTCCAGCATCTCAGTTGTGTGCTCTACCACTGAGCTACCTGACTCCTATCTCACTTATGTCCTACCTCCAGCATCTCAGTCGTGTGCTCTACCAACTGAGCTACCTGACTCCTATCTCACTTATGTCCTACCTCCAGCATCTCAGTCGTGTGCTCTACCAACTGAGCTACCTGACTCATGTCTCACTTATGTCCTACCTCCAGCATCTCAGTCGTGTGCTCTACCAACTGAGCTACCTGACTCCTATCTCACTTATGCCCTACCTCCAGCATCTCAGTCGTGTGCTCTACCAACTGAGCTACCTGACTCCTATCTCACTTATGTCCTACCTCCAGCATCTCAGTGGTGTGCTCTACCAACTGAGCTACCTGACTCCTATCTCACTTATGTCCTACCTCCAGCATCTCAGTCGTGTGCTCTACCAACTGAGCTACCTGACTCCTATCTCACTTATGCCCTACCTCCAGCATCTCAGTCGTGTGCTCTACCATCTGAGCTACCTGACTCCTATCTCACTTATGTCCTACCTCCAGCATCTCAGTCGTGTGCTCTACCATCTGAGCTACCGGACTCCTATCTCACTTATGCCCTACCTCCAGCATCTCAGTCGTGTGCTCTACCATCTGAGCTACCTGACTCCTATCTCACTTATGTCCTACCTCCAGCATCTCAGTCGTGTGCTCTACCAACTGAGCTACCTGACTCATGTCTCACTTATGTCCTACCTCCAGCATCTCAGTCGTGTGCTCTACCATCTGAGCTACCTGACTCCTATCTCACTTATGCCCTACCTCCAGCATCTCAGTCGTGTGCTCTACCATCTGAGCTACCTGACTCCTATCTCACTTATGTCCTACCTCCAGCATCTCAGTCGTGTGCTCTACCATCTGAGCTACCTGACTCCTATCTCACTTATGTCCTACCTCCAGCATCTCAGTCGTGTGCTCTACCAACTGAGCTACCTGACTCCTATCTCACTTATGTCCTACCTCCAGCATCTCAGTCGTGTGCTCTACCAACTGAGCTACCTGACTCCTATCTCACTTATGTCCTACCTCCAGCATCTCAGTCGTGTGCTCTACCAACTGAGCTACCTGACTCCTATCTCACTTATGTCCTACCTCCAGCATCTCAGTCGTGTGCTCTACCAACTGAGCTACCTGACTCCTATTTCACTTATGTCCTACCTCCAGCATCTCAGTCGTGTGCTCTACCAACTGAGCTACCTGACTCCTATCTCACTTATGTCCTACCTCCAGCATCTCAGTCGTGTGCTCTACCAACTGAGCTATCTCCTGTCCTGCCTCCAGCATCTCAGTCTATCTCTACCTGACTCCTATCTCACTTATGTCCTACCTCCAGCATCTCAGTCGTGTGCTCTACCAACTCAGCTACCTGACTCCTATCTCACTTATGTCCTACCTCCAGCATCTCAGTCGTGTGCTCTACCAACTCAGCTACCTGACTCCTATCTCACTTATGTCCTACCTAAGATACGTTAAAGTCTTTGTTTTGAAGAAGTTTGTACATGGTGCTATTTCTGGATGCGCTAACCTATCCATCCTCTGTAAAAGTTTTTGAGGACAGATTTCAAAACTATATGTAAACCCATCCAATACAAAGTAATTTTATGGCAACTAAACAGAATTCTTGAAGAGAACACGAACAATACAGTATCGACGAGCAACACAATATAATGGCAATCGCATGTTGAGCATGCGAAGTTCCTGGGTTTAACTCTAGACCCCAAGCTCTCCTACAAGCAACACATCACCAACCTGAAACAGAAACGCAACAGCTCCCTCAACATTCTCCACCTCCTCTCCAACACCACTTGGGGTGCAAACCACCATGCTCTCCTCAAAATCTTCAGGCTCACCATTCGTGCCAAGCTTGACTACGGCAATATTGTCTACTGTGTCGCTCACAACTCATACCTCAATCACTTCAACACCAAAATGAAGCTCTAGGCTTTGTCTGGGTGCCTACAGGACCTCATCAATTATCAGCCTTTATGTTGAAGCCAAAGAAGCCCCATTTGTACTTAGATGTAGAAAGCTTAGCCTCTCCTATGCTTTTAGAGACCTCACGAACACCCAGAACCCTGTTTACAACCTAGGACTAAAGCCCTATCCCCTCCCTTCAGCTTACACATTAAATAAGACCTCCATCTCGTCATCAACCCTGCCACTCTCGGCACCGCCTGGCCCACTTTTTCTCCTTGGGCCACCCCCTTCCCTTCTATCCACCTGGGCCTCTCCACTCATCACAAAACCCAAACCCACCCTAACCTCTTCATCAATCTCCACAACCAAATCAAAGACCAACTCTCAAACTACACCTCCATCTATACTGATGGCTCCAAGGAAGGCGACAAGACAGCTGCTGCTGCCGTCATCCAAGACATCACCCTCAGTAGCACACCTCCCGACTACTCGTCCATCTTTTCAGCCAAGGCAAAAGCCATCCTTCTCACCCTCAACTTTATTGAGTACTCTCCGCTCAGCCACTTTGCCATTTTCTCCGACTCCAAGGCTGTTCTTACTTTTTCACTCATCTTAAATGGAATAACCTCACATCCCACCTCCTCCAGAAACTCCTTTCACCCACCCTCTGCAGGAAAAGTATTCTTTTCTTCTGGATACCCAGCCATGTTGGCATCCCTGGCAATGACAGGGCTGATGCAGCTACTAAGCTTGCCCTCAACCTCCCCCTACCCCTTTTTCCCAAACCCTTTCTGACATTAAACCTGCTATCGCTTCCCTTGTTCGTAACCGCTGGCAAAACTCATGGGACTCCCAAATTGATAACAAACTCCACGTCATCCAGCCCACCATTCCGATCAAACCCACCATTAACAACCTCTCTCGTGTCAAAAACGTTTATATTACCTGTCTTAGAATATTGCCATTGCACCCTCACAGTCCATCACGTTCTCCTTGCTTTCCCCCTGTACAACCTTCCCAGAGCTTCTCTTGCTTCCCACAACTTAATTGCTGAGTTCTTCCAGAAAAATCCTCCGGATAAAATTATCTCCTTCCTTCATCATGCTTCCCTCTACAGCCATATTTAGTTCTCCTCTTCCACCCCCTCTCTCTACTTTGTTTTTTTCTTCACCCATGCACCTCTTCTCTCGATCCCAGCTTTCTGACTTTTTGTTTTTGTATTTCTCTCAATCTCCCCCTGTTTTCTTTCCTTCCTACCTCTAGAATGATCTGACCTCTCAGGCACAATTTGATCCTCGTTGTCGGGGTGCCGTTAAGCCCTATCAAACAACCAAACAAACAAACAAACAATATAATTTGGAGATCACAACAAATCACAGTCAATTGATTTGACAGAGGTATCATCATTTTTGGAGGGGAAGTGGGGGGGGGGGGGAGCTTATACCCTGAGCCCCTTTAAGAAATCAGCCCTGCTTACTTTTGTCCAGGATTGTAGATAAAAAAGTGATTTAGTTCCATTTTGCTTCTGGCTTTGCATCAATATCTGAGTCTGTGCGTTAATTGCTTTAGGAAGTTGTGATGTTGCAATCATTAACATTTGAGCTAGAAGCTTACAGAGAATTCAAATGAGCTTGCAACCTTCATTAGCTCATGGGAGTTTATGCCTACTTTCAAGCTTTTCAAGCAAATTTGTTTTCTTCCGCAAGCTTGTACAGGTAGCATATTTGCAAGTACGCCATGAACTCATTGCAAGCTTAAAGTAATTAACTCATCACTTCTGTAAGATATTGCTTATTCCCCAAATAGGTTCTGACTTTTATGTTAAGTCCAGCACGCTTGCTGCTCTTTGACTATATGACATCACATCCTCACTTCCCTCAGGTGTCTTTGTATGTTTTATTGAGCTACATTATTCTACATAAGCGCCCCGGGCGATTCCAAATATAAAATTGCACCACATTTTAGGCCCACGTTTTTTCCTAATAAGTGCCTGTGCTTATAGGGCTACGTGTGTACAGTGTGATATATGAACTGCATTGTGCAACCACAAAAAAACAAAAAAACATTGTGTCAGATACAGTAAAGTGAATAATGTGCCAAAACTTGAGTATTTTAATTCTTCAAATTAATCAAATAAATTAGTTATCAGTAAAAAATATTTGGTGGGCGCTTATTATGATCAGGGGCGTTTAATGCATCAAATACGGATCATTATATTTCAGGCATATTACAAGTGTTCTAAAATCAGTTCAGAAACATACAAATTTAGCTGGGGCGATGTATCGATATTTTGATATTGAACCTGATCGATATGGCCGGTATTGAGAAGGGTCATATCGATATATCAATATTATGTTTTTCAATGATAATATACAATAAATGGAGGCCTAGCTGGAGACTGATAAACAGGCATGGATATGACAAATGGTTTTTTTTGAAATATTTTATGCTGGGCCTAAACATTTTCAATGTTTTGGTACTTGATCTTTTAAGAGAGATTGAAACCTAACAGCTTTATTTAAGTATAGCTGGTATATACATGTATGTGGCGGTCAATCCAAGCAAATGCATCATTTTTTTTGCCTTATTTTTAATTCTGTTTTAGTTGGTCAATTTCATACATGGTCCATTTCTACAATATTTTTGTATCAAAATTGACATCTTTCATACTGCGGGTATCAAAATTGACTTCTTTATACTGCGGGTATCAAAATTGTATAATTTCATACTGCAATTACAGAAAAATATGTCCTAATGTTGGTATGCTTTTGGTTGATGGGCTATACACACCCCTACCACTTTTTGTATTAGTGCCCCCTTCCCGCCTCTTTTTTTAGGCATATTTGTTAAAAAACTACACTCACGCTCTTAAATTGTAGCTCAACCAAAATGTTAAAAACAGAATTACACAAACAATATTTTCCACAGGTGAACCTAATCATTCTTACTCCGTGTAACTGAAATGTTTACATTATAAATGTTCAAAGGATCAAATATTTGTTCAATGTGTAAATACATGTGGCAAGTAAAACATACACTATTCAGTACAGCTGGCATATAAACATGAATTAGTAAGGGGGAATTGGATTTCAGCTGGGAAATTGCCTTGAGAAAATAAAATTGAAGAAACGAACATGTACCGCAAAGAAACTAACTCGTCAAGACTATCTCTTACTATATGCTATTGTAACAATGTGTCTGCAAATATTGAAAAGAATCTCAAGTTACTTGCTCAAGTGTATATTCTATAGAGTTTGGCAAATGCATGTAAGTCATTCAACCTGCCTATGTTAAACACGGAAAAAATTGAATGTTGGAAAACATTAATTATAGGGAAAGATCCAGTTACAATTAGGGATCCCGCTAGAGAAAATGATGGGAAGTATAAAGCTGAAACCATGTTCTGGTGCTGCTTACCCTTACAGAAGTTTTAGCTTGCTTGCGACAAGCTAACAAATTTTAAGTTGTGCATTAGTATGCTGCAAGCTTGCATAATCATGCTGCAAGCTTGCACAATCATGCTGCAAGCTTGCAGCAAGCATGCTTTAAGCTTGCACAATCATGCTGCAAGCTTGCGCAATCATGCTGCAAGCTTGCTGCAATCATGTTGCAAGCTTGCGGCAAGCGTGCTACAAGCTTGCAGCAAGCATGCTACAAGCTAGTATTTGGAACAAATACTAGCTTGCTGGCTTGCCCAAGCTAGCATAAAATATTTGTTAGCTTGTGCAATTTTGCAGAACTTGACAGTTTTGTTAGCTTGTGCAAGTTTGCAGATAGTTTTTGCTACCTTATGCAAGCTAATTTGTCCCATACTAAGTTGTCACAAGAGTGCTGCAAGCTAATATTACTGTAAGGATAAACTTCATGCCTTCATAGCCTACAGATAACGTGAGGGCAAAGGTCACTTGAATATATATCAACCAGAAAATTACTGTACTGTTGTGTGCTAGATAAGCATTCAATTTTTGGGGACCCCTAAAAATACGCCTTCATTTTTTAGTCCTAAGTGCTCCTTTAAACTTGCACTTGCAGCAAGGTTACATTTAAAACCTGGAACCTTGAAACATTTGAAAACATTATTTGCACAAACTAACATTAGCTTGCGCAAGCTAGCAACAACTATGTGCTAGGCTTGCGCAAGCTTGCCAAACATTTTTGCTAGTTTGCAAGCTTGTGCAAGCTTGCAGCAAGTGTTCTGCAAGCGAGTATTTGGAACAAATACTAGTTTGTAAGCTTGCACAAGCTAATGTTACAGTAGCTTGCGCAAGGTAGCTTAAAATATTTCTTAGCTTGTGCAAACTTGCATAAATTTTGTTAGCTTGCACAAGCTTGCAGATAGTAATTGCTAGTTTGCAGAAAGATATTTGCTAACTTGTGCAAGTCAACAAGCTTGCATTTGTCCCAAACACTAGCTTGCTGCAAGCTTGCTACAAGGATGCTGCAAGCTTGCTACAAGGATGCAGCAAGCTAGTTTTTATGTAAGGGATGAAAATACCTTGTGATAAAAGTTAAAGGAAACGAATCTGTAGTAACATATCACTTACAAGAGAAATCTCAACAATATCTCCTACCATTTGCTTGTTACATTAACAATGTATCTGCAAATATTGAATGAAATATCAAGTTACTTGCTTCCCCTTAAGCGTAGAGCTATATAGAGTTTGGCAGTTGCATGTAAGTCAAGTCAACCTGCCTATGTTTTTCTATCAGGGTACGCCCTTACAGAAATTTTAGCTTGCAGCAGCAGCACGCTTGCTACAAGCTAACAATTTGTTGCTTGTGCAAGTGTGCTGCAAGCTTGTGCAAGCATGCTGGAAGCTTGCAGCAAGTGTTCTGCAAGCTTGCAGCAAGTGTTCTGCAGGCTTGCAGCAAGTGTTCTGCCAGCTTGCAGCAAGTGTTCTGCCAGCTTGCAGCAAGTGTTCTGCAAGCTAGTATTTGGAACAAATACTAGTTTGCAAGCTTGCACAAGCTAATGTTAGCTTGCGCATGGTAGCATAAAATATTTCTTAGTCTCTGCAAGCTTGCATAAAGTTTTGTTAGCTTGCGCAAGTTTGCAGATAGTCTTTGCTAGCTTGTGCAAGCTAACTTGTTCCAAATACTAGCTTGCAGCATGCTTGCTGCAAGCTTGCAACATGCTTGCATAACTAAAGAATGTTAGCTTGTCGCAAGCGTGCTACAAGCTTGCTGCAAGCTGATACATCTGTAAGGGACTGCATAGCTAGACGAGGTATTTTTTGAGGTTATCTGCACCAGAAATTGAATCATAAGTGGACAGCTTTGTTACTGTATAACATTCTGGAACAAATAGCAAATATTTCATGCTCGCTTGGCGCAAGCTAATGATAATTTATAGCTTGCGCAAGCTACCAAGCATGTATTCGTCTAGATATTAGCTTGCAGCATGCTTGTGCACAAGCTAAAATTCTTAGCTTGTAACAAGTGTACTACAAGCTTGCAACAAGCTAATATTTCTGTAAAAGATATGCTTAATTTTCTGTAATGATTTAGTTTTTTTGACAGTTTTTCCATGCAATTTTGAGGGTGGGTGAGTGGGAGGGGATGTCTTTTGAGGATGGGTGAGTGGGAGGGGATGTCATTTTTTCAGTTTAGGTAAAAATTGACTGAGAAGGGGCAGTTTTCCTTAAACCTGCATTTATACTTATAATTACACGTTCCTCTATTTGTTCAGTTATACCACGCAATGTGGTATGAAATTGCATTTATTGACACAAAAATGAGTAAGTCCACAAAAGAACTTTTTAGAGACAAATTAAGCAGGAATTGCTCTGTGTAAACTATTAGAAAATCCAAAATCTGAATTCATTTCAAAATAATAGCTTCATTAAGATTTTAATTACAGCTTGCTGCAAGCGTACAGCACACTCACAATGTAAAAACATGTCAAAGGCACAAAAAGAGACGAATAGCTAACCAGAAATCCTATGTTATTGTATTCTGTACCACACAAAAAGCAATTGCTCTTTTGCCTGAACATCACCAACATCATTTAATCTCATCTTAATTTCCCTCACCCGCTTCATTTTGCCACCCTTTGCGGTATAAGATTTCATTTATTAACACAAAATTGCTGTAAAAACAGCTCCAGTTTGCGGTTCAGAACACCCTTGCGACCCAGATTTGACAAGATGAATGTTTTTAAAGCGCTAACCTTGCCTGTAAAGGACAGTATAGACTTGATACAAATCGCATGTAATGTGTGAAGTAATTTGTAAGACGTGGGAACTGAAAATTTCATTCAACATGGATGAGTTTTGTAGTAGGATGAGTTTATTCTGTCAAGGGGATTGTGAAAGTCATATTCTTTTGTTTTTTCTCGAAACTTAAGATTGTCATATGGGGTATATCTTGTCGGATTAGAGATTTGTCTTTAAACAGCTTCTATTTTCAAAATGGATTTCTATTGTAAAAATGGACTGGAATATAGCCTTTAAATGACCATTTTACTCCTTTTTTGGTACTTTATAAACTATGTACTAGAATAGCAAACAAGAATTTTGTTAGCTTTTCTGGCACAGAGTTTTTTAAGTACTGAAAAAAGAATATAATGGTAATTTGAAGGCTTTATTCCAGTCCATTTTGACAATAGAAATCCATTTTGACAATAGAAATCCATTTTGACAATAGAAATCTATTTTGACAATAGAAATCCATTTTGAAAATAGAAATCCATTTTGACAATAGAAATCCATTTTGACAATAGAAATCCATTTGACAATAGAAATCCAGTTTGACAATAGAAATCCATTTTGACAATAGAAATCCATTTTGAAAATAGAAATCCATTTTGACAATAGAAATCCATTTTGACAATAGAAATCCATTTTGACAATAGAAATCCATTTTGACAATAGAAATCCATTTTGACAATAGAAATCCATTTTGACAATAGAAATCCATTTTGACAATAGAAATCTATTTTGACAATAGAAATCTATTTTGAAACAATAGAAATCCAATAGAAATCCATTTTGACAATAGAAATCCATTTTGACAATAGAAATCCATTTTGAAAATAGAAATCCATTTTGACAATAGAAATCCATTTTGACAATAGAAATCCATTTTGACAATAAAAATCCATTTTGACAATAGAAATCCATTTTGACAATAGAAATCCATTTTGACAATAGAAATCCATTTTGAAAATAGAATTTTGACTGACCATTTTTAAAGGAATATTCCCATGGATTTTCATTTTTTCATATATGATAGAGAACATTTGTAGCAAGAAAGTGGTGAAAAAACTATGTTAATATCTTTTCCGTTTAGAAGTTATAACAATTTAAAGAGTAGAAAAATGTTCCCAAAAACAGTATTATCCTTGAGCTTGGTGATGTCATCAAGGCAATTCCAGTGCGATTCTTGAGTATTTCTTATCAATTTAATCACACTTTTTTACATTTCAAGAGCATTTTTGGTTCATTATAAAAATAGTGTGGAATATATCGTTAACAAGAAAGCATTTTTTCTCGGTGTACATCACATTTTTAATGAGAAAAAAATCCCAATCATTTTTTCTTAAATACAAAAGATGTTTTGTTGAAATTGTCTCTATGACATCACAGATGTTGCCAATCAGTCATTTTTGTCTGAATTAGAAAATGCTTTAAAATTTTGTAACTTCTAAACGGAATAAAATATTAACATAGTTTTTCACCACTTTGTTTTTCTTAGTTTTCTCTATCATATATCAAAAAATAAAATTCCATGGGAATATTTCTTTTTGAAGGTGAATCAGGTCAATGATATTTGAAAAGTTAACCAAAAGGACACCCTCACTATTTGGTCAAGTTCTCCTGATAATGTATGGAGTAGTTGTACAGTAGGTCATCCCAAATCTTTGAGGAATCTGTTGCTGTGACATCACAACTAGTCTGATTTCAGTTGTTTCTACAGAAATGATACCAAACTTTAAACTTGAATATCTCCTTAGCTGAAGAAGATTTTAATGCTTTTTTCACCATTTTGTTTCTTTTGAAGTCCTCTTTCATATAAGATAAACTTACTTGACCCTTGAACTAAAAAGCAACAGAAAATTGTGCCCCACTAAAGCGAATATCTCCACATTCTGAAGAAAAAGGCTTTTCTAACAAATTTTCCAGTATAATCAGAAAGCCTCAATTTTAAACTTGATTGTGTGAGGCAAAAAGTCAAAGCATCTTAAAATATTTGTTTCCTGTATGACTATCTAGAAAATGCTGAAGCGTCGCATCTGGTGTGTTACGGCCTTAACACGTTAGCGCAACAGATGCACTTTTTCGCGCTCTCAATAACAAGCTCATCAGTAGATAACAATCAAATGTCAAATGACCCTCAGGAATTTCCCTCAGTTAGGTTTCCATTGATATGATTTCAGTTGCAGCCGCTTTCATTGGTGTCGTGTGTTTTACAGCGATTCACTTTGAATGGATAAGCATCAGATATGAACCTAATGATTGTACTGTTGGTGTGAATTAAATTTTGTTTATGTTTTTCAAATGTTGTGGGAGGCTTATTTTTATGATATGTACTCTACAAATGAGTTTTTATAGATCAAACTTTACAATTGTTACTACGATGTAAAGTGCACTAAGCAAGGGGCAATAGATCCATAGTTTGAATTTAATTGTGACTAATGTACACACTAGTCGGTAATGATGTTCGGATCAATCCACGTTCATTTAGAGATCTCGTGACAGATGTACTGTTTTCCCTTTCCTAACGAGCTCATCAGACATCACTAGATACTCTGACAGTTTTAATGAGCAATTAAACTATCAACTGTCAAACAACACTCAGGGAATATCCCTTTGTCCGTTTCCATGAATATGATTTCAGTTGCAGCCGCTTTCATTGGTGTCATATGTTTTACAGCGATTCACTTTGAATGGATAAGCAATAAATATGGACCTCATGATGCTAGGTGTAAATTAAAGTTTTGTTCGTGTTTTTCAAATGATGTAGGAGGTTTAATTTTATGATCAATGTACTCTGCAAATTAGTTTCTAGACCAAACTCTCGTTAAAACTTTAATATTCATGATCGTAACTAAATGACACTGGAAAAGAGGCCCCAGCAATTGATCCATATAGCTTGATGTTAATTGTGTGACTAACGTACATACATTAGTTGCTAACGATATTCTGATCGATCCATGTTCATTTTGAGAGATCTTGCGACAGACACACTTTTCTGCCGTCTCTTGAAGAGCTTATCAGAAATTTTCATCGCTATAGATACTCCGACAGCTTCAAATCAAATGTCAAGCAGCCCTTAGGGAATTCCCCCTTAGTCCGTTTCCATGGATATGATTTCACTTGCAGCCGCTTTCATTGGTGTCATGTGTTTTACAGGCATTCACTTTGAAAGGATAAGCATCAGATATGAACCTTGTGATTGTGTAAATTAATTTTCGTTCATGTTTTTCAAATGGTGTGGGAGGTTTATTTTTATGATCAATGTACTCTGCAAATTAACTTCTACAGACCAAACTTCATATTCACAACCGTAACTATGATGTAAAGTGCACTGAGCAAGGGGCTATAGATCCATAGCTTGAATTTAGTTGTGACTAACACATAAGTTGGCAATGATATTCCGATCGATTCACGTTCATTTAGAGATCTCTGACAGATGCATTTTTGCGTGCTCTTTACGAGCTTATCAGAAACTTTCATTGCCAGATACTCTGATAGTTTTAAATCAGATATCAAATGACCCTTGGGAATTCCCCTCAATCAGTTTCCATGGATATGATTTCACTTGCAGCCGCTTTCATTGGTGTCGTGTGTTTTACAGGGATTCACTTTGAGTAAATAAGCATCAGATATGAAAAGCTTGTAATTGTAGGTGTAAATTAATTTTTGTTTAAGTTATTAGAATGGTGTGGGAGGCATATTGGTTTTGGTTTTTGGGGTTGGACTCAAAATACCTAACTCGATGCAGAAAAGGGACGAGTGTCACTTACCAAAATGGACATTTATTAGGCATCAAGGGTTGTTTGAGGGCACTTAAAATGTAAATAAGGGTGTAATCAAGACAACAAGTAGTGTTCCTGCATCTCGTTATGTTACTTGTCCTCATAGCCTCCCGATATTGTCAACGCTCCTGCTCGTAATTGTTTCATTTGAAGAAAGCGCCCCTTGAAACATGGACGGGATGAAACTGCCAGTGTCATTTTTATCCCGTTCGAAGGAAACTCACTCAATGAGTTAAAAAGGTATTACGCAATTATTCGGCCACACAGGTAGTTGAGACAACTCAACAAAAAATGCTGTAATTTTATAAAAACTTGATATTTGAACATCAAGGAGTTCTTACTTGGATCAATTATACCCTGAAAACTGGTTTAATTATTTCATTTGGTGCAGAAATCATTAAAGTAGCACCATTTTCAGCAGCATAATTTCTGAGTGACTTTCAAAATCTTGCCGACTCATTAGCGTAACCTGCTCTCTTTGACACCTTTCGATAAACAATTTTGCGGTTAACGCCATTTCCATTCATCAGTGCAATATACGCGTAAGGACTCTTTGTGTCTAGAGGTCAGGAGTTATGCACCAATCGAGCATACTTATGTAAAGCAAACACGTGCAGTGCGAAAACTATTTTCTAAAGATAATGGTAGGCAATAGCAATTATGAGATAAGCTTACTTAAACTCATCCTTCTTTGAATATGACTCAATGAAATTATTCAACAGTTTTTTTGACTTATGAATATACAAGAAATACACTTTACAAGTTTCTTTATGCCTAAAACTCTAAAGACATAACACATATTGATGTTATTCAAATAACTTCGAAATGAATTTACGTGGAAATACGAAATACAGTATAGAGTCAATTTTAACAATTTGTCCAAATGAAACAAGTTTCACATATTTCACACCTTTAGAGTGCAAATTGTATTAAAACGCGAAGTGGAATAATTTGGAAATAAACTGGAAATTTCAAACCACCACATGCGGTTACTGAAATGCCACAGGCATAGAAAATCAGGATGGAGTTCTGTTCAGGTGGCGAGTTCTGTGATGTGTATAATAGTTCATGTTGATATTGTAGAAATCTTAAATAAATAAGTTTGTTTTTTATTCTGCTAGCTGGTTACAAGATTAGAACTTTAAAGCTTGCAAATTTATTAGCTTGCAGCAGGCTTGCAATTAGCTTGCAGCGGGCTTGCAGCGGGCTTGCAGCGGGCTTGCAGCGGGCTTGCAGCGGGCTTGCAGCGGGCTTGCAGCAGGCTTGCAGCAGGCTTTCAGCAGGCTAGCAGCAGGCTTGCAGCAGGCTAGCAGCAGCTAGCAGCAGGCTAGCAGCAGGCTAGCAGCAGGCTAGCAGTAGGCTAGCAGCAGGCTAGCAGCAGGCTAGCAGCAGTCTAGCAGCAGGCTAGCAGCAGGCTAGCAGCACAGCAGGCTAGCAGCAGGCTAGCAGCACAGCAGGCTAGCAGCAGCACAGCAGGCTAGCAGCAGGCTAGCAGCACAGCAGGCTAGCAGCACAGCAGGCCAGCAGCACAGCAGGCTAGCAGCACAGCAGGCTAGCAGCACAGCAGGCTAGCAGCACAGCAGGCTAGCAGCACAGCAGGCTAGCAGCACAGCAGGCTAGCAGCACAGCAGGCTAGCAGCACAGCAGGCTAGCAGCACAGCAGGCTAGCAGCACAGCAGGCTAGCAGCACAGCAGGCTAGCAGCACAGCAGGCCAGCACAGCAGGCTAGCAGCACAGCAGGCTAGCAGCACAGCAGGCTAGCAGCACAGCAGGCTAGCAGCACAGCAGGCTAGCAGCACAGCAGGCTAGCAGCACAGCAGGCTAGCAGCACAGCAGGCTAGCAGCACAGCAGGCTAGCAGCACAGCAGGCTAGCAGCACAGCAGGCTAGCAGCACAGCAGGCTAGCAGCACAGCAGGCTAGCAGCACAGCAGGCTAGCAGCACAGCAGGCTAGCAGCACAGCAGGCTAGCAGCACAGCAGGCTAGCAACAGGCTAGCAGCACAGCAGGCTAGCAGCAGGCTAGCAGCACAGGAGGCTAGCAGCAGGCTAGCACGAATTTTGGGTAGATTATAGGCTTACCGTATCCGATGTAATAAGCACCCAGAGCGCTAACGAAAATAGAAATGCACCACTTTTAGGCCTAATTTTTTTTCCTATAAACGCCTATATGCTCAGGGCTGTGTACAGTGTACTATTTAAACTGCATTGTACATATGTGAAATGGTTTTATACTATCCCACAATATATATCACCACAATAAAACATTGTGAGTGTCAAATGCAAAATAAGGAAACAAAACTATTGAATATTTCAAGTATTCAAATTAATCAAATGAATTATGCCACCAGTCAAAACATTTTAGGTGGGTGCTTATTATGAGCAGCGGTACTTCAATAATATGTTGAATACTGCAGAACCTTTACAGAAAAAAATAGCTTGCAGCAAGCTTGTGACAAGGTAACAATGTTTAGCTTGTGCAAACTTGCTACAACCTTGCCGCAAGACTTTGCAGCAAGCAAGTATTTGGGACAAATGCAAGCTTGCTAGCTTGTGCAAACTAACATTAGCTTGTGCAAGCTAGCAACAAAATATTTGTTAGTTTGTGCAAGCTTGCATAAAGTTTTTGTAAGCTTGCAGAAAGGTTTGTGCTAGCTTGCACAAGCTAACAAGTTTGCATTTGTTCCAAATACTAGCTTGCTGCAAGCTCTCCGCAAGCTTTCCGCAAGCTTTCCTCAAGCTTGCAGTAAGTTTGTACAAGCTAAAATTGTTAGCTTATTGCAAGCTTGAGGCAACCTAGTTTTTCTGTAAGGGAATACAATGCAAATATTAGACCACTTAAAGGATTAGTTCAGGGGTCAAGCAAGTCCATCTTATATATAGAGGACTTCAAAAGAAACAAAATGGTGAAGAAAGCATTAACAAAATCTTATTCTGTTAAAGGATTAGTTCAGTGGTCAAGCATGTCCATCTTATATAAAGAGGACTTCAAAAGAAACAAAATGGTGAAGAAAGCATTAACAAAATCTTATTCTGTTAAAGGATTAGTTCAGGGGTCAAGCAAGTTCATCTAATATGAAGAGGACTTCAAAAGAAACAAAGTAATCTTATTCTGTGAAGGAGATATTCAAGTTTTCTTGTCTGATCAGTGTAGAAATGGCTGGTGTAGTAAGTCTACTATGGAAAGTTGACGTCCTCATCCTCACATTCTTAATAACAATTGTTAATGTATTTTAAAAGAAGTTAATTTATTTTTTTACTTTTTAAATTATCCTCAAACTTTCTTCAGGTGGTATATTTATAATACCCGTCCTAGATTTAGTTTCACTACTTTTTTGACATATAGTATTCCATGGTTGTTAAGCAAGTAAATCGCAGGACAAAATATGATAGAATATGTAGATGCTTTGAGGAATCTGAGGCTATGGCATCACTCACAAGTAGTCTGATTTCAGTCGTTTCTACACAAATGATACTAAACTTTAAGTGTAGATATTTCCTTACAGGAATCTGAACTAATCCTCCAACGGAATATGATTTTTTGAATGCATTTTTCACCATTTTGTTTCTTTTAAAGTCCTCTTTCATATAAGATGGACATGCTTGACCCCTGAACTGATCCTCTAACGAAATAAGATTTTTGAATGCTTTCTTCACCATTTTGTTACTTTTGAAGTCGTCTTTTATATAAGATGGTTATGCTTGACCCCTGAACTTATTCCTTTAATGGAATAAGATTTTTAATGTTTTCTGCACTATTTTGTTTCTTTTAAAGTTCTCTTTCATATAAGATAAACTTGATGGACCACTAGTTAATTAATTAACTAATAATTACTAACCACTGAACCAATTTTTAATATATGATGAATACTGCACAATACAAGACAAATATTAGATCAGTTAAAGATTTTTTGAAGAGGAAACAATGCAATATTATTACAGCTTTTCCTTAACATAGAAATTGTTATCGTTCTTGCACATGGCTCCAAGACATGTTTGAGAAAGCGGCAGGCAATTCTGTGGGTCAATTGGATGAGTTTGAGGTTATGCAACTGGTCAAGAAACTCAACACTGGTGTGGCCTCGGTCAGAGTCCGACAGAGATTTAAGGTATGGTATAATTATGATCATCTTTGTTAAAGTTAGATACCATCTGTGCCATTAGGCCTATAGGGCTGGTGCTTTTTCCCGGAGTGATTGGCGTACGTAGATGAGAGCACACAACTCACCTTAGACGGGACGCTACTCCGTTGCAGATTAACTCCCAATAGTGCCGGTACTTATTTTACAGCTGAGTCGGCTGAGTGGACTGAAGTGAGTAACGTGTCTTGCTCAAGGAAACAATACAGTGCTCATGGCAGGAATCAAACCCAGTACTAATAATAATAGGAACATTTATATAGCTTAATCCACACTGTGGAGTATGCTCAAAGCGCTTACCTTATTTTCTCTAATAAACGCCCCCGGGGCGTTGCATTTGGAAAACAGGAGGGCGTTTATTAGAGGGTAAAGTATGAAGAAAAAATGTAACTTACAAAAGAACGGCAATTCTTTTTAGGCCTATGGTATTAGTTTCTTCAAGCGCTTTTTGTGTTTTTAGCATTATTGTGCATGGATTATTAATGGAATATACTCTTTGCATATTTTCTGCTTGGTTACTTTGACTTACAGCCTTTTTAAGTCACATTTGGTAAGTTAAAACGTTGTTACATCCTGAAAGTATGAAAAATGATGGGGCGTTTATTTTATTAGAGGGGGGGCGTTTATTAGAGAAAATACGGTATAAAAAAAAAGATAGCTTAATGTAAATAAACGATTAAATTAAATTATAATAAACATTAATAATACTTCTTAAACAAATATGTTTTGAGCTGAGATTTAAACGTATTCAAAAATTTAATGTCTTTCATGGATTTCGGAATATCATTCCATTTTCTGGCGGCTGCCACTGTGAAAGACCTGTAACCAAAAGATTTTAGTCTCCACTTTGGTATATTTAGCAATTGCATGTCACTAGACCTGAGACACCTTTTGGCTGATAGATGGACAGAAGCTCACAGAGGTATTCTGGTGCTGATCTGTCTATGTACTGGTAGGCTTAACACAATATTTTATACTCAAGCAAGACTCCTTAACCTCCTGTTCTTCTTTGTAGTAGTAGTTCAATGCAAATTATCGGTCAAAAATTCACCTTGTTTTAAACTTGTAAACTTCAAAGAAAAAAGCATCTGTGACATAGTGATGTTTTGTGACAAATTTTCATTGTCCAAAAATCTGTGACATTCTGAAACTTTTGTGACAAAATGTGACATAATGAACTTAAATAGATGTGTTACAATTTGTCTGCCATTCTGTGACATGATTTACCCCCTCACTCACAGTCATTGGTAATTTGATGTTGCATTTTAGTGGTGGATTCCATTTTACATGAAACAGACAACCAAATGATCCTTTGTATGAGTATCACCAGTCAACTGGTCATGATGTGTGAATCTATGCCAATCACATGTGACAAAGGCAAAACTAATGCGACATTCTGTGCAAAAGGTGTCAAAAATCTGAATTGATTTGATTTATTCTAGTCTTCAGATCAGTTTACAACAACATATACATAAATCATAGCAAGAAGTTTGGACAATGGGAATATTCAAAAACATTTTGTAAGAAACACACACTTAGCTATAAACATGTGATGTGGTAACTAACTGAAAGAAGATGAAGGACCACAAATAAGTAAACTTTTCTAGTCTGGCCCTTGGAAATGAATAATAATGATAATAGTAGAAATGCAAGCCTACCCCCTCCCCCCAAAAAAAAAAAAACACAACAACAACAACAAACAAACAAACAAACTCACTCAAAAAATTTGAAAAATAAATTACGTATAAAGAAGCAGAAAGTATATATGGAAAGGATACAAATCTAATTCTGATTGGGCGTATTATTTACCAGATATGTATAAGTTTCTTTTTAATTGTGTACAACGATAACAAATTTCTAATGGTAATGGGTAGGAAGTTCCAGAATTTAACACCTGTACATCGCACCTGAGACTGCACAATACGTGTTCATTGTAGAGGAGTATGCATTTGGTTGTTAGATTGAGTATTATGTGAATGGAAGGCAGTATTGAAATTAAAAAAAGAATCAAAAAGCTTAGGGAGGGGGCCATGATAAAACCCTAATAGGGAATATCCCTAATTGGTAGGAGAAAAGGTTAAATAACTTAAGAATGCCTAATCCTTAGAGGTGCAGTATGAGTCCCATAAGATAATTTGCATATGTTCCTAAGGGCTTGCTTTTGGGGTTTGTATAAGTTGTTAAGTGAAGTGGTATGAGTGTTTCCCCACACAATAAGATTATAATTTAAGTGAGGTGAGAATAAGGGAATGGTAAAGAGTCAAAAGGGAACTTTTGGGTAGAAAATGTTGAAGACGGTTGAGAATTCCACTTGTGTGCTGCCCTCTTACATATACAAGATATATGCTTCTTCCAATCAAGGTTACAATCAATAAAGGTACCCAAAAACTTAGTATGCAACAATGGAAATTCCTTCTAAATTTAATGCATAATCTGTTGGACTCAAAAGCTTGTTATCGAATAATACAAAAAGTAGTTTTGGAATTATTGAAAGATAACTTATTTGCATTTAACCAATTAGAAATATGGGAGAATTCATGTGCAATATTTGGTAAGACATGCCTTTACAGAAGGACCTTGCACAAAATGCAGTAGTGATGTCATCAGCAAATAACAGGAAATTTATCTTAGACGTAGACATATAAATATCATTTATGTATATAAAAATGATAATAAGGGTCCTAAAATAGAACCTAGGAAAAAAAATTGTAGGCAGATTAGGCAGAATTATCAAACATATCCCAATTTAAACGTTCTGATTCATTGATCACGCGGGAAATATTATTATGGCTAGTATTACGCTTCAAATTATTAATTGATGGGCTTGGGGATTGGATAGAATCACACACTAAAGATACCGGGTAATGATCAGATACATCACGCAAAATTATACCACGTTTTTTAAATGGAACATGTACATTGGTAAAAATAGTATCAATTAGTGAAGAGCTACTTGCAACCTTTACAGAAAAAAACTATTTTGCATCAAGCTTGCGACAAGGTAACAATATTTAGCATGTGCGAACTTGCTGCAACCTTGCGGCAAGTATGCAGCAAGCTTACAGCAAGCTTGTAGCAAGCTTGTAGCAAGCTAGTATTTGGGACAAATGCAAACTTGCTAGCTTGCGCAAACTAACATTAGCTTGCACAAGCTAGCAAAATAATATTTGTTAGCTTGTGAAGACTTGCAGAAAGTTTTTGCAAGCTTGCGGAAATATTTTTTGCTTGCTTGTCAAGCTAACCAGTTTACATTTGTTTAAAATACTAGCTAGCTGTAAGCTTGCCACAAGGTTGCAGCAAGTTTGCGCAAGGTAAAAATGTTAGCTTATTGCAAGCTTGCAGCAACCTAGTTTTTCTGTAAGGGCGATGATACCAGAGTGATCAATACAGTGATCAAAAGAGTGTACATTAGTAAACGCACTGCTTAAATATTTGGCCTGCAATTTTCAAGCAGCAAATTAACCACATCATTCAAGATTATCTTTGCATCATAACATTGAGGTATAAATAGTTCTATGCTCATATTTCATGTCATTTTTCCCCAGCAGCAAAGACAAACAATGCCAGCATTGATTACGGTTACCACTTATATTACAAAGGATTGCCATTATATTCAGATGTGTGTCACTAAAATACCATGTAACACCAGTGGGAGTAGTTGTTATCTTGAAGAAGCCTTGGAGAGGTGAAACTGTATACAGTTTTGTGGTTTGGGAAACAAAGAATATATCACTTTTACTTGGACCAGCCCTGCTCCATTTGAGGGCAGGTTGAGATGTTCCTGGTTTTAAGCAAAGCCATTTCTAATGTAAAGTCATAATATTTAACATTGTTCAATTTCATATACCCATAAATCTTGGTTAATGGTAAAATCGCCCGGTCAGAAAACAGTCTTTGTTTTGTGACTAATACCTCTAGACAAATAGAAATTGCATTATTGAAGGCTTTGGCAGATTTGTTATTGAGACATTTATGTGACAAATTTGAAATTTTGTGAAATGACATTTTGTGACAAGCCATCAATCATCACTCCATTCTCTGATACTTTTAAAGGTATATATAAGTTTATACAGACTTAGCAATAATACAAGCTTGTAGCTTGCTGCAGCTAGCAAAATCTTTCTGCAAGCATGTGCAGACTATATTTTGCTAGCTTGCTGAAAGATTTTGCTAGCTGGCGCAGGCTAGCAAGCTTGTGTTTGTTCCAAATGCTAACTAATGCAAGCTTGCAGAAAGCCTAGGGGGGCACTTCCATGTGAGGTATATATGTGTGTTGCCCGAGCAAGTGCCTTTTGCATCATTTTCATAGTGCAGGTCCCAAAAAATGTTATTTCGTATTGCTGGTCCATTCTTACAAAATTTCAGTTGAACACTCGATACTGTAGGTATCAAATTGACTTCTTTCATAATGTGGGTATCAAAATTGTATACTGCAACTACCACAAAGTATATTATACTGTGGGTATGTTTTTCAGTTGATGGGCTGCACACCCCTACCACTTTTAGTATGGCTGCACACCCCTACCACTTTTAGTATGAAGTGCTCACCCTCCCAGGCAGAGTTGTTGGGTAGCTTGCTGGCTTGTATTTGTTCCAAGCTAGTACTCTTTAAATCAGGGCCGTAATTCTCATCTGGAAAGTGGTGGGGGATGGGTGAGGGGGAGGGGGGTCATGGCCTCTTATTTAAAAAGAAGGGGACAAGAGGCAAATTTCCCCCAAAATGTACTGATTTAAAAAAATATATTTTTACGGAAAAGTGAGGGGGACGTCCCCCTATCCTCCTCTTCTCCCAGGATTTTCGGCCCTGCTTTGAATGATATGTTTTTTTCTTCCATTTTCCTAGGAAATGACGGTGAGCAAAAGCATCTCAGGCGCATCTCAACCAACTCTTTCAAGTATGGAATTTCTGGATCTCTTTAAAGAAATATCAACAAGACCAGAAATATACTTCTTGTTAGTACGGTAAGTGACACAGGTTGATCGTTTTCTAGAGGGGTATTAATTAAGGTGGTGGTGTGGAAGGGGGCATCTCAACCGACGTTTCAAGTATGGAATTTCTGGACCTCTTTAAAGAAATATTAATACGACCAGAAATATACTTCTTGTTAATGTGGTAAGTGATGCATCTTGATCCTTTGCTAGAGAGGTGTTAAGGTGGTGGTGGGGGTGGGGGGGGGGGGGCCAAAGAGATTGGTAGAGCATCCGCCTTTCAGCCAGGAGGCCCGGTTTCGATTCTGGGTCGGATCATACCACAGACTTTATGAATGGAACTTGCTTTTTCTTCTTCGTCTGGTGCTCGGCAGTAATGAAGACTTGGGCGAATAAGCATGGTAATAATCTGGTGACATGTTGTGCCGTTTTTTCTGACCTTATAGTGATTTAAGCAAATTTTATTGAAATTTTTGTTACATCAAAAAGATACAGCTTGTAAACTTGTTTTTTTAATTTTTCACTAACTGGTTTGATAGGAATTAATGGATTTTCTGGATTTGTACACAATTTTATTAGCTAACATTTACTTAGGACTTTTAAATCAATATTCCTGTGAAATTTCAATTTGGTGCAAAGATCATGTTAATATCTTATTCTGTTTTGCTATATCATTTCAAAGATTTCACCAGTGTTTTGAAAAGTGACCTTGCAGTGTAAAGTGTGATGTCATAATTGCAGATCCAAGACAATTTATGTATTTCTATGAATGGAAAAATGTCTTTTTCTTTTATTTTTAGTGTTAGGAACATGTGCAGATGGAAAAAAATGTTCTTGCAAAGTGTACATTAGTAAAGACACGGCTTAAAAATTTGTCCTGCAATTTTCAAGCCACAAATTAATCGCATCATTCCACAAGATTAACTTTGCATGGTATTATTGAGGTATAAATAGTTCTATGCTTATACTTAATGTCACCTTTCCCCAGCAGCAAAGACAAACATTGCCAGCATTGATTACAGTTACTACTTTTATTACAAAGGATTGCCATTATATTCAGATGTGTGTCACTAAAATACCATGTAACACCAGTGGGAGTAGTTGTTATCTTGAAGGAGCGTCCAACAGGTGCAGCTGTATACAGTTTTGTGGTTTGGGAAATGAAGAAATAGATAACTTTTAGTCCGACTGGTCCTGCTTCATCTGAGGGCAGGTTGAGATGATCCTGGTTTTAAGCAAAGCCATTTCTAATGGTATAATACACCCTATCTCAATAATTAAACAAATTTAAAATGTTTCCAGTAATTTAGAAAAAAGGAATTTAATTTTCAAAAAAATAAATAAACATTGTGTTGGATCTGCAGTTATGACATCACACATTACACTGCAAGGTCACTTTTCAGTACACTGGTGAAATCTTAAAATTACTCCTAAACGGAAAAATGATAATGTTTCTTTAAAGGATTAGTTCAGTGGTCACGAATGTTTATCTTGTATGAAAGAATACTTCAAATGATACAAAATAGTGAAGAAAGCATTACAAAATCTTATTTTGTTAAGGAGATATTAAAGATTAAAGCTTGGTACCATTTGTGTTGAAACTACTGAAATCAGACTAGTTGTAATGTCATACCCTCAGATTCCTCAAAGTCTGTATTTTGTTTCTTTTGAAGTCCTCTTTCATATAAGATGGACTTGCCACACCCCTGAACTAATCCTTGAATATGTCCTTAACAAAATACAATTTTTGAATGCTTTCTTTCATGTAAGATTAACTTGCTTGACCACTGAACTAATCCTTTAATAGTCCTCTGTCAAATATGAAACCGAAAATTCACGGAAATGTTCTTTTCAGAAAAGCTTACGCATCAAATTACATTTATTTTTGTCATGTACATGGAATTTTTGCCGTGGAACATATAAGGTAAAATATTAAATAAATCTTCTCCGTACGTTCCTTTGGGTCATGATCTCACAGATTACAGACATGGTTGTCATGCATACTGATTGGCCTTCATAGAAAGCAGTTATGTAAATTTGGTTTCTCCAGGCAGGTTCAAGTCTTGATTTGAGGGTTTTGTGCAGGTTGAATTTCCGGTTGCCATTAGCGATTGTTGGCATGACCTAGTTTCAATGAAAGTCTTTTTTTTTTTTTTTTTTTAAGTTTGATCTCTTTAGTTTGGGATTTTGTTGTTTGACATCTGTAAATGTCCAAGGGGCAGCATTCAACATTTTGAATTTAGAGCCTTTTAATAAATTATGCAAATTTTATTGTAATTTTTATCAGAATTCTTAAGAATATCAGCAATTTTTAGCAGTCGTCTCTATCACACATCACAACTTCTGCATGTAAAAATTCTCCAAACTTTGATTATAACTCAGGAATTACTGGCTGTAATTTTAATACTATTATGTTCCATAACTTATTTTCCTTCTCCTTAAAAGTTTGTTCCAGCGATCATAACCACAAACTTTCTGTAGGAAGTAATGAGGCCACTTATCTTAATTAAAATAGCCACTCAACCACACAATAAGGACTTCATCCATTGCTATTATGATACTCAACACCAAATTCCACAACAACCCAGGACTTAAGCAATCTCCAAACTTTGATTATAACTCAGAAACTACTGGCTGTAATTTTAATACTATTATGTCCCATGACATATTTTCCTTCTCTTTAAAAATTTGTTCCAGCAAATCATTAACACAAACTTTCCGTAGGAAATAATGAGACCACTCATCTTAATTAAAATAACCACTTGACCACACAATAAGGACTTTATCCATTGCTAATATGATACTCAACACCAACTTCCACAAGGACCCAGGACTTAATGGAGAAGTAGTACAATGGAGCCATTGATAAGGGAAATTTGATCCTAATTACTTGTGGTTTTTAGAATGAAGAAAATGAAGAGGAAAAGTCTAACCCAATCTGCTCAAAGGCCCTGGACATTGACTTGGTTGTCGATGTTATGTTTGTCCATACGTTGCACCCGTGTTCTCATCCGTGTCGTATTAAGCGTTTCGTGATAGCATTGTTACTATCATAAGCGAATATGCAGGCGACGACCCGTCATTGTAATTGTGTGTTCACTCATCCTCAATCTACTTTTATCAGGTCGGGTCTGACTGTTTGAAACTTTATGGGGCAGAACAACTAATGCAGAATTTAAAGTTTTTTTGGGTGATTACTTTGAAGAGTTACATCTCATCTTGAAGATTGATTAATTGTAGGGATATTAGGTTATTGGATGGGCCGAGCACTAGCCTCAGTTTAATGCTTTATATGGCATTAGTTAACCTTCATAAATTTATCATACCTTTTTTGCAAATATTGGAGGAAAGATCTGTAATGTATTTGCAAAACTTGTGATAGAGACAACAGCTCAAAAGTCTTTATTGCAATTTTGTTAAACTCAATCCTCAATTTCATTCACTGTTCATTGATCTTATAAACATTTTTGGCAAATTACTTCTTCCCACCCCCCTATTTCCCCAACCCCCACCCATTCCCCCACATACATTTTAAGTATATGTCCATACCATCAAGAGTGGTTTGTAGCTTGTGCAGCCGTGCCGCAGCCGTGCCGCAGCCGTGCCGCAGCCGTGCCGCAGCCGTGCCGCAGCCGTGCCGCAGCCGTGCCGCATAGCCGCAGCCGTGCCGCAGCCGTGCGCAGCCGTGCGCATGCCGTGCGCCGTGCGTGCCGTACCGCGCAGCCGTGCCATGCAGCAGGCTTGCCGCAGGCAGCCATTTGGAAAAAATAACTTGCAAGCTTGCACACTTCAACATTACCATGCGCAACCTAGCATAAACTATGTTAACTTGTGTAGAAAGGTTTTGCTAGGTTGTGCAAGCTTGCAGCTAACTTGCCGTGATGCTTGCAGCACTTGCTCAAGCTAAAACAGTTAGCTTATTGCAAACATGCTGCAAGCTAAAATTTTCATAGACTTTCAGTGACCCACCTTTTCCACTTGCGGTTCACTCATGCCCTGCAGAGATCAAATCACCTTTAGTGGGTCTGATTCCGAGGGCATACTCAAATTTGTTCTACAATCATCAGTACCATGCCTGATCCAAGTGCAAACACAGCCACGGGTGTTGTTATGCAAATATAAGACCTGATTTAACTTTACCTCAATAAACAATGTAAATGCTTAGCTCATGATCATGCCTCTGAATCCATAATTTAATTTGAATTGGAAATAATTTTGTTTTTTGGAAGTAAAGTTTAGTGCGGTAATCTGAAAAATTATAGTTCAGTAGTTAGGCAATTCATCTTTTATGAAAAAAAGAGTTCAAAAGAAACAAAATGGTAAAAAAGCACTCAAAAATCTTATTCCTTCAAGGAGATATTTAAATGATTAGTTCAGCGGTCAAGCAAGTTCATCTTATATGAAAGAGGACTTAAAAAGACAGAAATATAATGAAGAAAGTGTATTCCATTAAGAGAGATATTCAAGTTTAAAGCTACAATCTTGGAGAAAACTGTTGAACCACTTCAGCTTCTTGAGCACTACTTATGTTATAGTGTTATGTTTTTTAAATATTTTTTCCCAGAATTGTAACCCCTAACCCCATTCCCCTTCCTTTTCAATGTTGAATTTATTCATTTCTTAACATCATTTCCAGGAAAAACAGTAACAATGGCCAACATTGAATGGGGAGGGGGAGGGAAGGGAAGGACAATTAATATAGTGGGATAGGGGAGGGGGACACTGGCAGCATCAATGAAATTATAAATATGTCCTCAGAATTATAAAATATTAATTACAATTAAAAGAGTAAAGATTAAGAAGCAACAGAAATTTTTCAGCATTTCTGATTTTTAAATATGGAATTTTACAATAGAAAAGTAGCTTCTTGGAAAACATCATATTTTCATTAAGTGTTTCACAGACCTGCCAACTAGTACGATTTTGCCGTATTTAAGATAAGAAAATGTTGAGAATACGATTGTACTTTTTTTGGCACCAGGAGACAATTTATTCATTTTTATAATTTTTTATTATTTAAAAACATTTTTTTTTTACTCATATTTTCACGCTCGGTTGGCGTTCATGTCCTCTTGAAGGATTGATTTTGCCGACTTAACCGATTCAGATTTGTACAATAAGAGAAACTGAAAGTACAGTGGTAATTTTTTTTCATCCACAGTAAACCTTTGTTTTGTACATTTTGTTTGAAGAGTACAGATTTTTATCAAAAATACAACTTTTGTAGTTCCAGAATACAGTTTGTTTGGTGATCCTTAAAGGTTGGCAGGTCTGGTTTCAACAAGCTTTGTCCAAGATTGTCTGAGAAAATCACATAATATTCTTGAAGAAAATTTGGGCTTATTTTGTAAAAAGCAACATACAAATCGGAACTTTATGCTCAAAATCTGCCAATTGGTTCTTTTTGCATGAAATTAGTCAGGCAGTCTTAATTAAAATGGATGTGAGGGGATAGGAGTGGGGATTGGAAAATTTATTACAGTAATTTAGGGACCAGCAAGCGTTTTGAAAAATATGACAAATGTGACAAAAAATACATCAAGCTACTAAAGTTGTTAAAAGAGGGTGAAACGACTTACAAAAAAGACAGTATTGATGATTTTTAAATGTTTAACCATTGATGTAAGTTTGGTGGGGGTCCTGTGCTGTGGTGGCTTGGGGGCCCTTGTGAGCGAAGCAATCATTTAACCTGATCGCAGAATGAGCAGCCCGTGCGATGAAGGCCATGGGCTCAGTAGGGCTTAGAGGGGAAGCCCGTGGTGGGAATTCCAACATTTGTGATTTCTAATGTGGAATAATATATAATAGAAAAGTAGGTTCATAAAAAGCATTACATTTTATGCCCCAAATCTGTCATTTTCATTTTAAATTGGTGATTTTCGCATCAAATTGGGCAGACAGCATTGAGGGGGTAAATACATAGAAGTAGGACAGGGGATCATTTTTGTATATTATCTTAATAAAGAGCTCCACAGTCCACACTAATAGTCAGGAAAAATCGAATTGAAGATTCAAACTTTAGAAAAACAACGTTAGATCGTTTCAGCATGCATCTTTTGTAGTAATGTCGGTGTATTACGCAATCGATAAAAAGAAATTGTTTGATAATATTGGAAGTTGGAAAGAAATTAAGAGATAAATTAAGAGACAGCTTGATTAAACGACTTTACTTGTGTTGATTTGTATAAAGATTTCACATAATTCGCAGCTCTACCATTCTTCCTCCCCCATTTTATTCAAGAATGGATGACATTTTTTCAATCCCACGTAGCAAGCGTCGCGGTGGGCTAGCGGATAATAGGATGGATTTCAAGTCATTTAAACATGGGTTCGAATCCTGCAGTCGATTACATGAGGTCTACATTCTCTTTAATTTCCTTGATGTTTATTTATTGAACAGCTTATATACATATGCTTAGATTAACTATAGTCTTTTGTCATTTATTTTTCTTCATTCAATCCCCGAAAAGCGCACAAATTCTCAGGTATTTTAACATTAAAAAACACACCAAATAGTTTCCATTGACCTATTTATTTATTCCAATCCCCAAGTCTATTCTTATTCATCATATAACATATTGTCTTTAAAATTTATATCGTTAGTTTTTCTCCAGACACTCAAAACACATCTGCTATCAAGAAATAATGCAAGCTATTTGAGCGAAAAATTGACATTCTCTCCTTAGTCAATCTTGGACAAAACTGTTGGAACACTTCAGCTTTTTGAGAACTACTTATGTTTTAGTGTTATGTTTCTTTAATATTTTTTCCAAGAATTGTAACCCCTACCCCCTCCCCCTTTTCAAGTTGAATTTATTTATTTATCAACTTCATTTCCTAGAAAAACAGTAATAACGGCCATCATTGAATGGGGACGGGGATGGGAGGACAGTTACTATCGTGAGGTAGGGGAGGGGGACAGTGGCGGCATCAATGAAATTATAAAAATGTCCTTAAAATGATAAAATATTAATTACAATTATAAAATATTAATTACAATTGAAAGAGTAGAGATTGAAGAAGCAACAGAAAAAATTTCCAGCATTTCTGATTTCTAAATGTGGAATAATTTACAATAGAAAAGTAGCTTCATGAAAAATATCATATATTTTCACCAAGTGTTTCAACGAGTTTGTCTTATAGCTGTCCTATCTGTGTGTAAATGACTGGTGTAGTAAGTCTACTATGGAGAGTTGCCATGCACATCCTCACATTCTTAACATTTTTTTAATGTATTTTGAGAGATTTCTTCACCATTTTCTTTCTTTTGAAGTCCTTTTTTATATAAATAAACTTGCTTGACCACTGAACTAATCCTTGAATATCTCCTTAACTGAATAAGATTAATTAATGAATTTTTCACCATTTTGTTTCTTTTAAAGTCTTCTTTTATATAAGATGGACTTGATTGACCACTGAACTAATCCTTGAATATCTTCTTAACTAAATAAGATTATTAATGCTTTCTTCACCATTTTGTTTCTTGAAGTTTTCTTTCATATAAGATGGACTTGTTTGACCACTGAACTTACCCTTTAAGGTAATACAGTACACTTGAAATAAGATTTGACTATAGTATATGAGATGACGTTAACGTTTCCATGTACAGCAGTAATGTAGACCTGCCAACTGAGTACAATTTTGCCGTATTTAATACAGGAAAATGTTGGGAATACGATTGTACGGTTTTTGGCACCAGAATACAATTTTTTTATTTTTTTTATTTTTTATTTTATTTTATTTTTATTTATTTATTTTTATTTTTATTTATTTTGTTATTATTTTTTTTACTATCTTACTCATATTTTTTACGCTCGCTTGGTGTTTATGTCCTCTTGAAGGATTTTTGCCGATTCAGATTCAGATTCAGAATTGATTATATTTTCAACTGAATAAGATTTTGAATGAATTTTTCTTAAAAGTTTGTTTCTCTGAAGTTTTCTTTCAATATTTTTTTTTTGGACTTGATTACATTTTAACACTACCTTTGACATTAAATCATACAGTAAACACTTTGTTTTGTACATTTTGTTTGAAATACAGTTTTTTTATCAAAAATACAACTTTTATGAGTTCCAGACTACAGTTTTAATCCTAAAGGTTGGCAGGTCATGAATATAAAAAAAGCATTGTTTGAAGGCACGGACATGTATATCCATGAATTTCTATTTGCTTAAAAGGGTATTAAAATGTGATTAGATGTGGCGAGCTTTCTCACAGTTATAAAATTAGTGGATCCAAATGTCTGCAGGGGTCTGATAGCGAGCTCATACTCGCGTGTCAACGCACCCCAAATGTAGCTGAAGATAATTTTATTTTCATTTCAATGATTCTTAAGGCATTATTCTCTCTGCACTGTACGGAAAGGTTACACTTGAAGTGTTTGAATACAAGATGACGTAAATGCCTCAGTAGCATTTAGCTCAATCCATTAATGTGAAAAAGAAACAGACATTGTTTGAAAGCAAGTGAATTGATATGTAGCAATTCCTATATTGGTTAAAAGGGTATTAGTATTTGAGCGGATCACTTTTTTGATGAAAAAAAAAAAATGATTCTTAATTGACATTTCTCTCTCTCTCTAGGTGCTAACATTGGTGATCATGGCCCTCCAGTCACTTCTGTTTAGAGCTTATTGCATAAACTTATTGTTACTAATTAGACTGTTGTTGGTTGCCCACTTGTTTAACCTTTGGACATATTTAAAGTATTAATTCAGTGGTCAAGCATGTCCATCTTATATAAAAGGGGACTTCAAAAGAAACAAAATGGTGGAGAAAGCATTTAAAAACCTTATTACATTAAGGAGATATTCAAGTTTAAAATTTGGTATCATTTCTGCAGAAATGACTGAAATCATGACTAGCTGTGATGTCACAGCCTCAAATTTCTCAAAATTATAAAAGAAAATAATCCCAGCTAAATTATAGTGTTGTTGCTTAATTTTGCAAGGATCCACACCAACGATAGCTATACCTAACATTAGGCCTATACCGAGTAAGTAACGTTAGTAAGCGTGAAGTTTGAAAAATGTTTGAAAAAAAAAACTTTTTTCAACTGAGGCTTAAAAGTTTGTTTGTTTGCTGTACATACCCACCAAAATACCTACCTACTAAAAAAATACTTTGTCTTAAACGTTTATTTTTGTGTGCATTAAAAGTATACAGAAAATCTTTTATTTGAGTGTCAAGAAACATTTACCTATCCCTTTTTGAGCAGGTGTACAGCAAACACACAATATTTTAAATGGTGAAGAAAGTGTTTACAAATGTTATTCTGTTAAGGAGATATTCCATTTTGAAAGCTCTGTCTTATCTGTGTAAAAACGATTGGTGTAGTAAGTCTGCTATGGAAGATTGGCATCTTCATCCTCACATTCTTAACAATTGTTAATTTTAAAGAATTTTTTTTTCTTTTTTTTCACTATTTAAATTATTTTGTCTTTAGTGGTATATTATAAATTACCTTCCTGGATTCAGTTTCACTACTTTTATGACGTACTGTATATCCCATGGTTTGAAAGCCACACAATCACAGGACAAGATATGATAGAATACACAGAGAGAGGAATCTGAGGCTATGACATCACAATTAGTCTGATTTCAGTCGTTTCTACATAAATGCTACTAAACTTTATTCTATATCTTCTTAACGGAATAAGAGTTTTGATTGCTTAATTATTTCTTCATCATTTTGTTTCTTAGAAAGTCCTCATTTATATGTGCTTGATCCCTAAACTAATCCTTTAAGGACGGCCTGAGCTCAGTTTTTTTCTACCTGTCCTAAACATCATTCGTGACATTTAATTGTTGTATTCTGGCATTAATGCTGTCTCATTGCATTCAGTTTATAGTTTATATGTCTTTTCTGTCGTGGCTTTTAGGTCGTGACATGAAGTATTTGTAAACTCCATGCTCAAAATAATAGCTTGCTGCAAGTTAATATTTTGGGATGTGCTCTAATATTTGTGGTGGTGATTTTATGCATATTAATAAGTGGGCGGGGCTTAAAGTGAAAATTTGAAGTGATAAAGAAACAACTGTCTGTTTTGTGTCATATGACACGATAATCATTTTGGTTATTGTGTATGCTTATGTTATCAACAGATGTCATTAGTATGCATGGTAGGCGTGGCTTAATGTGAAAGTGCTAAATGATGTAAACACCATACTGTACTTATCTCATTAATGGTGTATCGGTTTATGCCATGTCATACACAGATGTTCTAAACACCATTTGGATCATGACATTTGTTTGTATTGGCATTAAATGCTGTCTTAGTGCTTTAAGTTTATAGTGTGTATACCATAATTTCTCTAATAAACGCCCCAGGGCGCTGCATTTGGAAAAGAGGGGCGTTTATTAGAGGGTAAAGTATGAAGAAAAAAATGTAACTTACAAAAGAACGGCGATTCCTTTTAGGCCTATGGTATTAGTTTTTCAAGCAATTTTTGTGTTTTTAGCATTATTGTGCATGGATTATTAATGGAATATACTCTTTGCATATTTTCTGCTTGGTTACGTTTGACTTACAGCCTTCTCAAGTCACATTTGGTAAGTTAAATGTACGTTGTTACATCCTGAAAGTATGAAAAATAACGGGGGCGTTTATTAGAGAAAATACGGTAAGTCTTTTCTGTAATGGCCCTCAGGACGTAACATGAAGTATTGTAAACTCCAACTTAAAATCCGCCATCTTCTAATTGAGAACTATATTTTGAATTTTATCAAATGAGAATATTGACTTCAAATTAAGTGCTATTTATTGAAGGTTGTATTTTAGCGGTTACTATGCTACAATCAATTTCAGCAAGGCTGATTAGAAATTTATGGCGTTGTTTTTATTTGTAAAAGTTATGTAAATTGACAACGTTGAGGAATGTTGATGAAAACTTCCAGTACCAATCTAATATTTTAATAGCCAGGTCTAAAAAGTGCCATGAAGAATGGTATCATTTAGACATTTTTACTGTTTCAGAAACATAATAGAAAATATTTATTACAATAAAATATATGTTGAAGAATCACAAAGAGATGGTGAAGGAGAATAATATTATTTAAATTTGAAATGAACAAGGCTATATTCTCACTGGATGTAGTGACATAAACACCTTACTCAGTAGGCACTACATGCGCTAGAAAATACTTGCAGTACTTGTATGGCAGCCATGTAGTGGCTATCGTGTATACGGTCCGAATGTTGACTGCACCGGATGCGGTTCTGAAACATAAAGAGCTATGTTAACAGGTTAGGAAATTGTTAGCGTACATCACGTACACACTATAATCTTGCAAGCTGTCAAATTTGGCATGGGTAGAATTTATTTCAGGAGAATTATACAATTTGCAGATTGTCTTTATTTATTGTATCTATTCTATTTTATAATGAATAAATTAAAACCTACATAACTTTGTTCTCTATCTTTAAAAGTCGTGTGTCTAGCTTTTTGTTTTTGAGGGGGCTTTAAGCCCTCCCCCCAAACAAAAAAACCCACTGAAGGCCATTTTCAGATTAGGGAGGACAGAAGCATAGGAGTTGGGGTGCACCCCAGAAAGGGGTTCTATTTCCCAGTTGCATGCATGCTTTATTTTGATGAAAATGTGAAATTATTAACATAAAATTTAAGGAAAATGCATAAATTTGTTGGAAATTTTGTTCGATTTTGGCAACACTTTTTTGAGAATTTCTTGAATTGACAGTGCTTTACTAGAAAGTGAAGAATGTTTTTCGAAATTGAAGAAAATTTCCCGGAAATTGAAGATTTCACCAAAGAGTTTCAAGCTCTTTGATTTAACGAAAATGAAGGAAATTTCCCTAAAAATGTTGGAGGTTTCCCAAAAATTGACAAAGATTTCCTTAAAGTTCATGAAAATTTCACAGAAGGTAAAGAATGTTTTTTTTTTTTTTTTTTTGAGGGGAGGGGAGATGGCTAGAAAAAAAGTATGGAACGACAGCCCTTTTTTAAAGGGTGTTCTTGTACATAATAGAATCACCGCCCTTTTTTACATATCATTAAAGCTGTGTTTTCACTTGAGTACAAATTTGGGATCAGACCCATGCATGCTATCAGATTTTTCACTATGAGAACAAATGATCTGACCTCTCAGGCACAATTTGACCTTCGTTGTCGTGGTGCCGTTAAGACCTCATCAAACAAACAAACATTTACCATGCATGCTATCAGATTTTTCACTATGGGAACATTTACCATTGAAAAAATGGCAATTTTTTTTTTTTAAATTTCGGACATGGGGGTGGACATTGGGTGGCACATACTCCCACTCTCCCCTTGCTGGCATCACTGATTGTGCAAGCTTGATGCAACCTTTCGGCAAGCTTGTCTCAACCTTGAGGCAAGCTTGATGCAACCTTGCAGCAACTTGCGGCAAGCTTGATGCAACCTTGCGGCAAGCTTGATGCAATCTTGCGGCAAGCTTGATGCAACTTGCGGCAGGCTTGATGCAACCTTGCGGCAAGCTTGATGCAACTTGCGGCAAGCTTGATGCAACCTTGCTGCAAAATTGCGGCAGGCTTGATGCAACCTTGCGTGATGTTTGATGCAAGCTTGATGCAACCTGCGGTGCGGCAGGCTTGATGCAACCTTGCGTGATGCAACCAATTGTGGCAAGCTTGATGCAACCTTGCGGCAAACTTGATGCAACCTTGCGGCAAGCTTGATGCAACCTTGCGGCAAGCTTGATGCAACCTTGCGACAAACTTGATGCAACCTTGCGGCAAGCTCTATGCAACCTTGCAGTAAGCTTGCTGCAACCTTGCAGCAATACTAGCTTGCTGTTTATAGCAAAAAATGCAAGCTCTTGTGCAAACTAAAAGTAGCATGCACAAGCTAAAAGTTTGCACAAGTTTTTGCAGCAATCTTGCATATCCTAAAAATGTTTGCTCTTCACTTAAGCTTCCTGCAAGCTAGTTTTTTTCTGTAAGGGTCGTTTGAAATTGGAAATATAAGCTAATGGTGCCCAGGTCTAATTGGTCCTCACACTTTAAAAAGTAATGGATGTAACCTTTTCAGAATTAGATATGTTTTCAAAAAAAAAAAAAAAAAAAAGTACAGTATGTGAACAATTTTCATGAAAAAGCAACTTTTTATTAATCATCGAATAACTTACATGCTACTGATTTTGTCTCAGTGCTTTTCATCCATACATTGTTTATTACAAATGTTATTCATTCATAGTAAGATATACATCTTTGATGGGTAGATATCTCATTTGCATGCACTAAAATGAATGCTTCAAACATTTTGACATTTAGCAAAAAAGCATTTGAAATAAATAATTGAAAAATAATATGTGCATTGTTGTTTCAGCTGTTTGACTAAACTAGTGGTATACACCCTTGAGGCAAACACTGAAGATATATCTCTATGCATATGATAACGTAAGAATTTTCTTGTGACCCACATTAAAGGCACACTAGACCTAAAAGTGAGGGCGCTCATTTTTTGCGAATTTCATAGATATATTATCCCCAACAGATGAATAAACTTCATGCCTCCATAGCCAACAGATGACGTGAGGGCAAAGGTCACTTGAATATTCATATTAACCAGAAAATTGTTATACCGTTGCGTGTCAGATAAGCATTTGATATTTAGGGGACCATTAAATATCGCACATGTCAGATAAGCATTTGATATTTATTGGTGCGTGTCAGATAAGCATTTGATATTTAGGGGACCATTAAATATACGCACATAGCCCACAGATGACGTGAGGGCAAAGGTCACCTGAATATTCATATTAACCAGAAAATTGTTCTACCGTTGCGTGTCAGATAAGCATTTGATATTTACAAAGGTCACCTGAATATTCATATTTTTCAGTCTAGAAGTGCTCATTTTTCGGTCATCATTGTAGCTTTTGTTGACACGAGTAGCAGGATTTTAAAATCGAATATGTGCCTTCAAATCTACGCCTTCAAATCTAAATGCATTAATAGGTAGATACAAAAATGGTGTAAAATATATAAAAACCAGATAGCAAAAATCCACAAATTGATTAAAATTGACTATTTTTAATGTTTTTAATTTTCTGTCCTCTCATGCTAAATTCTATCAAATGCAAACTCATTTCAAAACTATAATAGCATCGTTTAGCAATGCTCCATACTAGAGAAAGGTCCATCTAACTTCAGGTGTTCAAACTGAAATGGTCAAATTTGTTGAGTGCCATTGTCAAGTTTATTATCACGCATCAAAAGCAAACAACATACGCACAGCTTTTGCATCCCGCGTTGAACGGGCGTATGAGAGGTGATTGACAGAATTTTGTGTGCAGAGTAAAATGCACTTGGGACGATTCATTGAATGCAGGTACATGTTGAGGAGAATGCATGTCGAGGATGGTGCGCTTGAATCGTTGAGGATGGTGATCCATTTAATGCGTTGAGGAGGTGCTTGAACGTTTGAGGATGGTGATACATACAGCTTGAATGCACGTTGAGGATGGTGATACATACAGCTTGAATAGAATATGTGCTTCTACATCATCAACGTACAGTGTTTGCACCGCTTTTAGGTCTTAACTAAATATATATCACTTTATATCAAGGGTTTTAGTTAAATTTTGCAAAGGGCCATCATTTCACAACAGCTTCAGGCCATGGGCCAATCGCGTGGCAAAACCAGTGTCATGTGACAAACAAAACTCGTCAAAGTAAGCCCTCAATACAAACAAGTTGAGATCGTGCACGATTAGAAAGATGTATGCCAGATGCCAACAGTTTTTATCCACCTTCCTTTGACAAGCTGTGAGCCCAATTTATAGCTGAACTAAAGATAACATTTTATTTGATAAGTCGCGATGTTTTAGTGAGCTGGTCTGCCTAGGAAATAACTTAAAATGATTATTTTGCGATTTTACCGATCTCAGTCGGATTGATCTTACATGCAATGCACTATATTGCATTATATAATGACACAGTGGGTGGAGCTTAATATGGTTTTGTTGAAAAGAGCTTGTAAACATGGTATTTCAAGAATGATAACAGACCCCTAGCTTGATTTTAAAAGGGGCAGGGTGCTAGACTTGTTGAGGGGCACATTAATGCACGCGCGAAACGCTGCGTCTTGTTGTTGTCGAATCCCCCTTAAGGCTCAATCCCTGGTGAAGAAGCTCTGGGTTTTAATTATGATACATCTCATAATGAATATTCTGACTGATAAGGACCAGTCATTAGCTCAACAAGACAATTGCTAATTACTATGCTATCATTTTGTGTACATGCTTATGTTATCAACAGATGTCATTAGTATGCATGGTAGGCGTGGCTTAATGTGAAAATGCTAAATGATTATAAACACCATACTGTAACTTATTCCATATGTCATACACAGATGAATCATGGTTTTGTGAATATTTTTGATTGAAAAGGATAAATGAGCAACCATTTTGATCAGTGTAGCGCTTACTTTAAAAATTGAATTAGATCAATTGCAACCATTTTTCTGGTTTCTCAGTCTAGTGCTTCTTTATAAGAGATTTCAAGATTTCTAGTGCTTCTTTAAATGCTAATTGGACAAGATTGATCATCATTGTTCTGGTTTCTCAGTCTAAATATCTTGGAAAAAGATTAAGCAAGATCAGTCTAGTGCTTCTTGACAGTTATTGGACAAGATTTTGCAAATTCATTGTTCTGGTTTCTCAGTCTAGTGAACCACAAAACCTTTTGATTCAAGATCAGTCTAGTGCTTCTATAAAGCGATTGGACAAGATTGGTTGCAATTCATTGTTCTGGTTTCTCAGTCTAGTGCTTCTTTAAAGAGATTGGGTAAGACCAGTCTAGTGCTCCTTAAAGAGATTGGACAAGATCGGTTGCAGTTCATTGTTCTGGTTTCTCAGTCTAGTGCTTCTTTAAAGAGATTGGGTAAGATCAGTCTAGTGGCTCCTTAAAGAGATTGGACAAGATTGGTTGCAATTCATTGTTCTGGTTTCTCAGTCTAGTGCTTCTTTAAAGAGATTGGGTAAGATCAGTCTAGTGCTCCTTAAAGAGATTGGACAAGATTGGTTGCAATTCATAGTTCTGGTTTCTCAGTCTAGTGCTCCTTTAAAGAGATTGGGTAAGATCAGTCTAGTGCTTCTTTAAAGAGATTGGACAAGATTGGTTGCAATTCATTGTTCTGGTTTCTCAGTCTAGTGCTTCTTTAAAGAGATTGGGTAAGATCAGTCTAGTGCTTCTTTAAAGAGATTGGACAAGATTGGTTGCAATTCATTGTTCTGGTTTCTCAGTCTAGTGCTTCTTTAAAGAGATTGGGTAAGATCAGTCTAGTGCTCCTTTGAAGAGATTGGGCAAGATCAGTCTAGTGCTTTCTTAAAGAGATTAGACAAGATTGGTTGCAATTAATTGTTCTGGTTTCTCAGTCTAGTGCTCCTTTAAAGAGATTGGGTAAGATCAGTGTAGTGCTCCTTTAAAGAGATTAGGTAAGATCAGTCTAGTGCTTCTTCAAAGAGATTAAACAAGATTGGTTGCAATTCATTGTTCTGGTTTCTCAGTATGGTGCTCCTTTAAAGAGATTGGGTAAGATCAGTCTATCACTCCTTTAAAGAGATTGGACAAGATTGGTTGCAATTCATTGTTCTGGTTTCTCAGTCTGGTGCTCCTTTAAAGAGACTAGGTAAGATCAGTTTAATGCTCCTTAAAGAGATTACCCAAGATTGGTTGCAATTCATTGTTCTAGTTTCTCAGTCTAGTGCTCCTTTAAAGAGATTGGGTAAGATCAGTCTAGTGGTCCTTAAAGAGATTGAACAAGATTGGTTGCAATTCATTGTTCTGGTTTCTCAGTCTAGTGCTCCTTTAAAGAGATTGGCTAAGATCAGTCTAGTGCTTCTTAAAGAGATTGGACAAGATTGGTTGTAATTCATTGTTCTGGTTTCTCTGTCTAGTGCTCTTTTAAAGAGACTGGGTAAGATCAGTCTAGTGGTCCTTAAAGAGATTGGACAAGATTGGTTGCAATTCATTGTTCTGGTTTCTCAGTCTAGTGCTTCTTTAAAGAGATTGGGTAAGATGAGTCTAGTCCTTAAGGAGATTGGACAAGATTGGTTGAAATTCATTGCTCTGGTTTCTCAGTCAGGTGCTTCTTTAAAGAGATTGGGTAAGATCAATTTAGTGTTTCTTTAAAGAGATTGGACAAGATTGGTTGCAATTCATTGTTTTTAATCAGCTGTTTTTTTGTCTTGCAACAGGTATGCTAGTGGTGAATACATGACGATTGATGACCTGCTTATCTTCTTGGAAGCTGAACAAGGGGTGAGTTGATTGCCCTTCAGCTTTACTTTTAATTTATTATTGAATAAAAACTTTGTACGTTTACCCAGAGCTGCTGAGAGGATTGCAGGGCTCAGGGATAAACTGAAAATACGGGCCCACATTAAGAGCAAAAAAGGAGGCACATCACCTATTTCTCTTTCCGTTTTGGCCATTGTCAAGCATGGGTTTCTGTAATTTTGGGGCCTGCTGTTTGAATGTACAGTTCTTTTCTTAATTTTACAGGCCCTTATAACCCAAGCCCCCTAAGACTCTGTGCCACTTTATCTTTATTTAACTTTAATTCTCTTTCAATTTTGCACCGTTTTGCACTGTCAAGCATAGGTTTCTGCTATTTTTGGGGCCCGCTGTTTCAATGTACAGTTCTTTTCTTAATTTTTACAGGCCGTTATAACCCAAGTCCCCTAAGACTCTGGGCCACCTTATCCTACTTCTCAGCAGTACTTATGATACCAGGAGCTTCAAAAATTCTCTAAGATTATTTTAATAAAATGTACTAGCCTCTTGAAGGTTATGGACTTCCCACACCAGTCATTTCTACAAAAAATGAAGCTTTAGAATTAAACATCTCCTCAGTGAAATAAGATATTCCTGACAGAAATATAAGTTTGCAGCAGCTAGTATTTGGGAAAAGTTAGCTTGCACAAGCAAGTAATCTAATCAGTGGATTCTAAACACGTCTAATTAGTGCAACCAAGGGCAAAGAAAGATTCTGGCATACTAATTACAAAAGTAATCTTATATAACATTATGCAAACATATGTAAGTGTACAGCAGACGGTAGTCTTCCTAAAAATGGCGTGATATAAATAAAGTCATGTGACTTCACGACGTCAGCTGAAACATCCTTATAGGTAAGTATTAACCTTCAAAGAGTTTCACAAAAACAAACATCAAATATGGGCAAATTCACTGCTGTTTACAAATTAAAGACACGCTCCTGAACCAAAGACACACATGGAACCTCAGTCAGCCCATCAGCCTTACTTTCCTTGCTTCATATGTTTCTACTGATCCTGTTGGCAACGACAGCCTCCCAAATGCACAGATTATTTTTTTTTTTTCATATATTGAATAACCCCCGTGTCATTTACTGAATTTCAGTAAATTTAAGAGGAAATAAGTCATCATTCACAAGGGATTTTCTTTCTGTACACGAGTTGAAATCAAACTTTTAATACCCGAAGCAATATATGTTTTTTCTCAGAAGAGATGATTTGATTTTGTGAGGTTGAAACGTTCAAGTGTAATAGACATTTACCAACAGCTATTATATGATTATCTAATACCTTCTTTCAATGATTTAAATTGGATTATTTTTAGTGCTATTATGACATTAAGACAGAGGTGCTGTGGCTCAGTGGTTAAGGAGTCATGCTCGTATTCGAGAGGTACCGAGTTTAATTCCCATCGTGAGCGCTGCATTGTGTCCTTGAGCAAGACACTTTACTTGCCTCAGTCCACTCAGCTGTAAAATGAGTACCAGTACTGCTGGAGAGTTAATCTGCGATGGACTGATGTCCCGTCCAGGGGGAGTAATGTACTCTCATCCGCTTGCGCCATAAAAACCGGGGATAAGCACCGGTTCAATGAGCCTAATGACTCGGATGGACTTTTTAGCATGACATTAAAGTCTAAACTTCGCAATACATTTTGTGTATGCCCAGACCAAATTTCAAATCTGTCGGGTCAGTATTTTTGTATTGCTCACAACAGACATCACAATCCAGCACAAGCAATTAGTGAGTACACTTATAAGGATTTCTTATTTCTACAATCCACACACTTCACCTCACTTTTCAGGGTTATAATCTAACATTGATAGTAAACAGGTTTCACTGCAGCTGCACTGACTTTCACACTCACCACAAGGACAAAAGTATTCCCCTGTGGTCAATGTGTCTGGCTTGAAGTAATACTTTATAAATAGGATGGTATCTAACAGTGAAGGTTTTGTTTGTTTATTGATGAGTGATTTTAAGTGATGATTTTGTTCAACCTTGTAGGCTTTAAGGATTTTGGACTAAAAAGCTATTGCAACAGATATTCATCATGATGTTGATTATTGCAATATCGTGATATCTCTTTCCCCACGACATGAAATATGCCTCTCAACACACATTCGGGATACGCAACTAGGCTAGGGTATTTTGTACATTATGGTACTAACGTTACGGTAGTAAATCTAAGAGTCAAATTTAATTAGGCCATTAAAACATGCAAAAATGCTGTGATACATAATACAAAAAATATTAAAAAAATGTTTAAAAATTGTGACCCTTTTCCTACACTGGCATGCTCCGATGTAAGTCAAAAAGAACAAAAAATTGGATCAGAACATGACTCTCTCTTCGACTGTTGGATGATTTATGGTCATGTTGGCTGAATTATCAAACATGTGTGCCACTGATGTGTGATGAATGTAATAGTCATGTGATCATGTCGTCTGCCAGATCTGCGAATTATTTTTCTTGTTCATCATACAGTCATAAATGAAGTAACGTTAGTGATATTAACAATTTGTGTCGTTAGTCAGTTTCCGTGGAAAGTTTCACGATATACCAATATATCGCGATATTTGTCACCACGATGATCGATACATAATGACAGATATGTCATGACAGCACTAATTTTTTCTATTTTATAATATCAATCCTGACTCAAGAGGTCCTTATTATACAGGTAATCTCAGCTGCAAAGCTGTTATTTTCTGCCATAAAAGATATATAATATCATAAGAAGAACTCATTAAATCAGTCACAAATCAAGTACAAAATGAGGAGAGCAGGTAGGTCAGTTGGCAGAACGGATGCCAGGAAGGGGGTGGGGATTGTGGGTTGATGGGGGGGTGGGGTGGGGAGTGTGTGGGGGGTGCACTTCAATATATGAGGTATATGTATATGTGCCACCTGGGCAGGTGCCTTTTTTGCACCATTTTCGTAAGTGCAGGTGTCTTAAAAAATGGTCCTAATTTTTTTTTTGTAGTAAAAAACTTGTCTTTTTTCATCATTTTCGTGGTGCAGGTCCCAAAAAATAAGGTTTTACTTCATTAATTTTGTACTGCTGGTCCATTTTTACAATAATTTCGTTGAATACTCATACTGCGGGTATCAAAATTGACTTCTTTTATACTGCAGGTAACAAAATTGTATAATTTTATGGGAATATTACAAAAAACCTTTGAAATATTACAACAACAAAAACCTCATGGAAATATTACAAAAAAAACCTTGGGAATATTCCTTTAAGTGAACAAATTATTTCTATGAAGACTATTTAATAGCATATAATTAAAGTTTGTCCTGAGTTAATGCAAGAATACCAGCTCACTTCAAACATAACTAGCTGCAGGGAACAACTTCTTGGAGCCATGTTATATATAGAGAGCCCTATTTCTGCTCTGCAAGTTCAAAAAAGATTACTGACTAATTTCAAAATAAAACAAAATATTTTCATAACAAGTGCATATTTGTGGTATAACTTAGGGGATGTTTTACATGATGAAGTGTATATAAATTCAAATTTCACTCTTAGTTTTCTTTTCAAAAAAAAAAGAAAGGAAAAATTGAGGTAATGCATAATTTTGTCCAAGCAAGGTTTTGGATTAGATTTAAATTTCATGTGTAGACAAAGATATAAACAATATAGAATAAAAACTGTAAACCTATATCATTGATAAAACTGTTCAAATTTTGAGTTTAGTTGCATATTGTACCCTTGCAGAAAAATCTAGTTTGCAACAAGGTAACATTTTAAGCTCACACAACCTTGCAGCAACCTTACAGCAAGCTTACAAGCTTGCCAGCCTGTGCACCCTTCTGCAAGTTACCAAAAACTATCTGCAAGCTTGTGCAAGCTAACAAAAAAAATTATATCTTGCACGAGCAAATGTTAGTTGTGCAAGCTACTTGTAGCAAGCTTGCATTAGGTCCAAATACTAGCTTGCACAAGCTAACAAATTTTTGCTAGTAAATGTTAGTTGTGCAAGCTACTGAGCTTGCATTAGGTCCAAATACTAGCTTGCACAAGCTAACAATTTTTTTTGCTAGCTTGCACAAGTAAATGTTAGTTGCGCAAGCTACTGTAGCAAGCTTGCATTAGGTACAAATACTAGCTTGCACAAGTTAACAAATATTTTTCTATCTTGCACGAGCAAATGTTAGTTGTGCAAGCTACTGTAGCAAGCTTGCATTAGGTCCAAATAATAGCTTGCACAAGCTAACAAGTATTTTTGCTAGCTTGCACGAGTAAATGTTAGTTGCGCAAGCTACTGTAGCAAGCTTGCATTAGGTACAAACACTAGCTTGCACAAGCTAACAAATAATTTTTTTGCAAGCAAGCTTGCACAAGCTACAAGCTTGCATTAGGTTTGCTTGCAAGCTACAAGTATTTTTGCTAGCTTGCGAGTAAAGTTAGTTTGCATTAGGTCAAAATAATAGCTTGCACAAGCTAACAAATATTTTTGCTAGCTTGCACAAGCAAATGTTAGTTGCGCAAGCTACTGTAGCTAGCTTGCATTAGGTCCAAATACTAGCTTGACGCAAGGTTGCTGCAAGCCTGCTGAACCTAAAATGTCAGCTTGTCACAAGCTTGCTGTCAGCTCGATTTTTCTACAAGGGTAAGCTTTCACTGTAAATTCAACTTGGACAAAACCATGAGACGTAATGAAAGATGTTCAACAACATTTTCAAAGACAAGGATGCTATGCATGTTGCAACTCTCATATTGTTCCTCAGTGTTACAAAGGTCCCACGTGGAAATAATCATTTATAGAGGGATTCAAAAAATTACTGACAAGTTTTCAACAATGCCGGAATTGAAGCAGGATTTTGTGACCCAAATTTGAGCTTGCCGCATGCTTGCGACAAGCTAACAATTTTTAGCTTGCGCAAGCTTGTATTTGGACTGCTAGCTTGTAGCAAGTTAGCAAAAAACTTTCTGCAAGCTTGCACATGCTAGCAAATTAGTTTTGCAAGTTTGTGCAAGCTAACAGATAGTCTATGCAAGCTTGCACAAGGTAATGTTAGTTTGCTGAAGCTTGCAAGTTAGTATTTGTTCCAAGCTGATTGGTAAACACCAACTAGTTCTTCAAATAAAAAGCATCCCGGAGCTCTAAAGAAGTTGCCTTTTCAGAAAAATGTAAAGCTTGCTTAGCTCCTCAAGCTTGCTTAGCTCCTCAAGCTTGCTGCAGCTATCCATTGCCGTAGCTACCCATTCCCTCTAGCTACCCATTCCCTCATTGTCACCAACAAGCTTGCGTAAGCCAAAATTTTTAGCTCACTGAAAGTTTGCAACAAGGTGAAAATTATTCGCTTGTTTTGTCGCTAGCTTGCTGCAAGCACGATTTTTCTGTGGGATATATCCATATTCCAAAAGGAAAACAGATACAAGAGTTACTCTACTAGTGAGAAACATATCTGAAAATGTTCATCAAAATATTCAAAGTAGAAAATATAGCCATTACGAAGTGTGCTTCACATTCGGAATGCAGCAGAATACTAGACACATGGGGTACATTTATGTAACCAGAAGACTTTTGAAGTGTTTTTCAAGGAGAGCAGATACTTGGGCATCTGCATCTTCAGCAGCTAAAATAGTTCAGATGAGGAGAAGTATCTATTCCTTGGAAAATTATTATTTTTTGAGGAGGCCTAGCACCGACAGGGTTGAAATATCAGCCTAGTACTTGTCTACAAGGCACATGTCCTTTGTGTCTATGGCAGTCCCAGATAGAAATCAGTTAGTCCTTTTTTCATACAAAGGTGTAATATAACCCTTACAGAAATCTAAGCTTCCAGCACGCTTGTGACAATCTAACATTTTCAGCTTGCGCAAACCTGCTGGAAGCTTGCACAAACCTGCTGGAAGCTTGCACAAACCTGCTGGAAGCTTGCACAAACCTGCTGGAAGCTTGCACAAACCTGCTGGAAGCTTGCACAAACCTGCTGGAAGCTTGCACAAACCTGCTGGAAGCTTGCACAAACCTGCTGGAAGCTTGCACAAACCTGCTGGAAGCTTGCACAAACCTGCTGGAAGCTTGCACAAACCTGCTGGAAGCTCATGGCAATCTTCTTGATGATATTTTCTCCAAGAATACCATGGCTCGAAGAAGTTATCTCGAGTAACTAGTTCAGATCTGCTAACAGCAAGTTATCTAAAGAATGATCATAAGGAAACTCAAAATTGAAGTAAATTTTAGTCTCCTACCCACCCTTACATAAATATTAGCTGGCAGCAAGCTTGCAGCATGCTTGCGACAAGCTAACCGCAGCACGCTTGCAGCAAGCTAGTATTTGGAACAAATTAGCTTGCGGAAGCTAGCAAAATCTATCTGCAAGCTAGCAAAACTTTCTGCAAGCTAACAAATATTTTATGCTAGCTTGCGCAAGCTAGTATTTGTTCCAAATACTAGCTTGCAGCAGGTTTGCCGCATACTTGTGCAAGCTTGCAGCATGCTTGCAGCACGCTTGCGCAAGTTAAAAAAATGTTAGCTTGTCACAAGCGTGCTGCAAGCTAAAATTTCTGTAAGGGCAGTGTTAACATTAAGGAGTGTGATTGCGTGATTCTCGTACATATCAAATTCCAACTAAAAAATGATTGATGGGAGGGGGTTGGGGGTGAATCCCCGAAGAAAAAAAAAATGCCTAAATAAAATTTTCAGCCAATTTTGGCCTTTTTTGTGTGGTATTTTTGGCTGTTTTTTCCTTATTAAAAAGATATCTCCTCCTTAAAAAAAAAAAAAAAAAAAAATCCCCTCTCCGCAAATTACACAAGGGGGAAAAAACCCCACCCCAAATTTTAAACTCTAGTGTAAACACACTGCTCAGACCTGTAGGTCTCCGAGATAAAGTTAAGAAAAAGATTGAGTTATTACAGGTTGGGTTTGGACATGCATGAGAAAAGTTGAAATAAACTTGGAGGTATGGTGGTGCTTACAGAAATATTAGCTCGTAAGTGTACTACAAGATCCTGCCATACTTGCTGCAAGCTAGTATTTGGAACAAATACAAGCTCGCAAACTAACAGTAGCTTGCACAAAGTAGCATCAACTATCGGTTAGATTATGCAAGTTTGCAAAACGTTTTTGCTAGCTTGCACAAGTTAGAAATTCCAAATACTAGCTTACATCACCCTTACAGAAATTTTAGCTTGCAGCACGCTTATGACAAGCGAACAATTTTTAGCTGACGCAAGCGTGCTGTAAGCGTGCTGTAAGCGTGCTGCAAGCGTGCGTGCTGCAAGCGTGCTGCAAGCGTGCTGCAAGCGTGCTGCAAGCGTGCTGCAAGCTAGTTTTGGAACACATACTAGCTTGCTAGCTTGCGCAAGCTACAGTAACATTAGCTTGCACAAGCTAGCATAAAACATTTGTTAGCTTGCGCAAGCTTGAAAAAAATGTTTTGCTAGCTTGTAGATAGTTTTTGCTAGCTCGTGCATGCTAGTTTGTTCCAAATACTAGCTCTCAGCATGCTTGCTGCAAGCTTGCAGCATGCTTGCGCAAGCTTGCAGCACGCTTACACAAGCTAAAAGTGTTAGCTTGTCACAAGCGTCCTGCAAGCTTGCTGCAAGCTAATATTTCTGTGAGGGCAAGCTTGCTGAATGCTTCATGCGTGCTTGCAGCAAGCTTATACAAGATAAAATTGTTAGCTTAATTGGCTTAAGCATACTGCAAGCTTAAAACTCTGTAAGGGGGAACACATGGGGCAAAGATGCGACAATTGGAGAACGGGTGCGGAGTTAAAGGATTAGTTCAGTGGTCAGTCAATTTGATCTTGTATGAACGAGGGACTTTAAAAGAAACAAAATGGTGAAGAAACTACTTCAATATCTTATCAATTAAGAAGATATTCAAATAAAGATTTTTATCTGTGTAGAAATGACAATCCTAGAGATAGCCTAATTATTTATCTTGATTAATTATTTTTTTGGTAAAAAGGCATTTATGGAATGAAGCGTCATGACTTGATGCTGTCTTGGCCTTAAGAGAAGGAGTCATTGCAGATAGGGTATGGAGATATGTATGGGAGAATTTGAAATAAACCTCGGAAAAATGGAGATATGGATGAGTCAAGTGTGGGCAAGGATTGGCGGACAGGATTAAATATTATGTTCCCAATTTTAAGTTTGCTGAAAAATTGTGATCTTAGAGAGGAGCTTACTTTCCTTAACTGCACCTCCTGTACTTCACACCAGTGGCGTAGCCAGGATTTTCATTTTTTTTTCTCCATCTATACCGCACCGCATGTACGGTTATGTAGTTTTTGAAAGTTCTTTTATTACACTTGGTCCATATACTAAGTGTGAATTGCACAAATGACCTAGAATACCCAGTATTTGATTAGTCGATAAGATTTCCTCATTAAACTGTTGGTCCATTATGGACACATGAATTTCAGCCATGTGACATTAATTAGATTTCACTGGAAATTGCAGTTTCAGATTTGAAAGTTGTGTCTATTGCCAAGTGTTTGGAAGGTAGCCAGCTGCTGTATAGGTAGCACGGAACTAATACGGTGTTACTTCGCCAGTTTAAAATGAGAATCCCGCAGAGAAAAGGCTAACAAAAATATTTTTGAGAGGTACCATTTCATGGGACAGGAAGCTGAGAAGTTGCAAATTTCAAGAATGGTAGAGAAGGGGTGGGTCTTGACTATGCTTAATCAAACTTGACAAGAAAAAGAAAAAAGAAAAAAAAAAAGAGTTTATTGGGGAACTATTTAACCATGGACTCATACCAAAAATTGAGTTATTTGGGGTGATTTGCTTCACTTTAGCCTTAAAATAGAGGTCAACCCCTACTGAACATCCCATCATGCGAAAAATATTAGATGGTTCTTTTCAGAAAACACTGCAAAAGTTTGCAAAACTTCCCCTTTCTGGTACAAAAAAGACCCAAACCTTGACTCTTTCATGATAGGTTTCAATAGGGCAAATAAGTGAGTTTCGTACTATATGGGATATGTTTTGTTTTAATTGTATTCCTGTATAGTGCACCACATCTAATCTACTTTGCACGTTTAGGTTCAGCTCTGTCATTCTTGGTGCAACCCTAAAAATAAGGTACCTTGAAATATCCTTAAAGAAAGGTACTTTTATGTATTACGTCATCTCGTGAGCCTGGTACATTTGACAAGCCCACTCTAAACGTACAGATTTTTTTAAATCACCGTTCCGGATTGGCCAAAATTTCACTGAATATCCTGAAACTTTGGAGATGGATAGTAAATAGATAACCAAAACTTTTGACTGCAGCTTTTAAAAGTCATTATCCCCTTTTTGAGAGAATCAACAAAAGAGATTGCTCATTAAAGTACCATATTTTTAAGGTATTTTAAAGTACCCTATTTTTAGGGTTGCATCTGGACTGTCTGTAATAAACATTCTCATACTCTGAATTATGTATACTTTACAAAAAAAGCTAGCATGCACCAAGCTTGCGGGTAACAAGGTAACAACTTTAAGCTTGCGCAAACTTGCTACAACCTTGTGGAAAGCTAGCAGCAAGCTAGTATTAATTAGGACAAATGCAAGCTTGCTAGGTCGCACAAACTATCATTAGCTTGCATAAGCTAGCAAAAAAATATTTGTTAGCTTGCGCAAGCTTGCAGAAAGTTTTTGCATACTTGCGGAAAGGTTTTGCTAGCTTGCTCAAGCTATTAAACAAGTTCGCATTTGTCCCAAATAGCTTGCCGCAAGGTTACAGCAAGTTTGCGCAAGCTAAAAATGTTAGCTTATTGCAAACTTGCGGCAACCTAATTTTTCTGTAAGGCTAGGTAAAACTGACCTCTTAGATACTTTGAAGCCTGTGAAAGAGCGAATCAAACTCCCAGGAGACAGTCTTAATTAGTATTCAGGGAGGTGTACTCTTGTAATTGAGCAGGAATGCAACATCTAAGTCAGTGAGTGAGTTATAGGAGGCATAGAAATCAATGAAAACATTCAATATTTGGGTGAATTATACCTACACTAGGTTCATACATGTTAATGATTTTATGCAAAGAGGTGTACTGCAGTAATTGAGCAGGAGAGCAAAATCTAAGACAGTGAGTGATCGACCTGGAGGAGGGATGGAATTCAATGAAAATTAAGCTGCAATCTGTGGGTGCATTAATTACCTATGTATTTTCATGTATTTTCATACATGTTAATAACTTGATGCAAAGAGGTGTACTCCAGTAATTGAGCAGGAGAGCAACATCTAAGACAGTGAGTGATCGACCTGAAGGGATGGAATTCAATTAAAATTAAGCTGCAATATGTGGGTGCATTAATTACCTATGTATTTTTATACATGTTAATGACTTTATGCAAATGTGTACTCCAGTAATTGAACAGGCGAGCAACGTCTAAGACAGTGAGTGATCGACCTGGAGGGATGGAATTCAATAAGAATTAAGCTGCAATATGTGGGTGCATTAATTACCTACGTATTTTCATATATGTTAATGACTTTATGCAAATGTGTACTGTAGTAAGGAGAGCAATGTCTAAGACAGTGAGTGATCGACCTGGAGGGATGGAATTCAATTAGAATTAAGCTGCAATATGTGGGTGCATTAATTACCTATGTATTTTCATATATGTTAATGACTTTATGCAAATGTGTACTGTAGAAAGGAGAGCAACGTCTTAAGACAGTGAGTGATCGACCTGGAGGGATGGAATTCAATGAAAATTAAGCTGCAATGTGTGGGTGCATTAATTACCTATGTATTTTCATATATGTTAATGACTTTATGCGAAGAGGTGTACTGTAGTAATTAGGCAGGAGAGCAACATCTTAAGACAGTGAGTGATCGACCTGGAGGGATGGAATTCAATTAAAATTAAGCTGCAATATGTGGGTGCATTAATTACCTACGTATTTTCATATATGTTAATGACTTTATGCAAAGAGGTGTACTGCAGTAATTAAACAGGAGAACAACGTCTAAGTCAGTGAGTGGATTACAGGAGGCATGGAATTAAACGCTGCAGTATTTGGGTGCATTAATTACATACAGTATTTTCATACATGTTAATGACTAATATATCCATGGAGTATCCTAAGATTTCCACTTGTTGATTTTTGTAGAATTTAGGTATAAGCTATGCAATGGGAAGTGAGAATAGACTTGTGTGAAAATCTATTAAATCATGGAAATGGTATTGGGTCACTTTAATTTAGCTCTGGCAGGTCAATTAAAGGAGTACTACACCAAAAAGTGAGTACACACTAAGTCAATAAGGCTTAAAAATTTCAAACAGGGAGGGGGTGGCAACCTATGGGTTCGGGAGCTTTTTCTCCGCTACGGCTTTGTTCATCAGGGGGAGCGCTGATTTTTGCAAATTTCACAGATATATTATCCACAAAAATTTGATAAACTTCATGCCTCCATAGTCTACAGATGACGAGGCAATATTAACCAGAAAATTGCTATACCATTGCACGTTAGATAAGCTTTCAATTATTATTTAAAAAAAATTGTGGGGGGAGACCCCTATTAAAATGCCCTCACTTTTCGGTATAGTGCTCCTTTAAATGTTTAATAACTTTTCACGATTGCAGATACAAACTAGAACTTTAGCAGTCTCTGTAGAGCGTACTCCTCTGCCCACGGTTCACTCCATTCCTAATATAATCATCCCTCGATAATTGCATTTGCTTTGTGGTTGTCAACTCAGAATAGTTCAGTTACTTGCCAGTACAAAAAAAAAAAAAATACGTTTTAGATTATAATTTCAAATGACAAAATCCTTCTTCCTCTACGGTTTTCTGCATGAATTATTCAACTCCATACTTCAATGACAACTCTTTTTAATTTCAAGAACACTCAAAACAATTATCGAAAGTAATGACTGATCGGCAAAGCGTACAATACATGTATACAATCATTTTCCATCGGGAAAATGATCATAATTGTTTTTTTTTCTGGCACCTCTCTGCATATATTACGTGCATTAAATGGCTATAACGGGACTACATACATCCGTATGACACTGTTGCTCAGTGATATGATATCTTACTCAAATTGTATTGCACCATGGGGCTTGTGGGGACAAGTTACGGTGTACAAATTGGGGGTTAGGACTGCCAGAAATTTTTGGGGCGGAGAAGAATAAAGGTATATCATGCTATGCTGCTGAAATACTTTCAGTTCATTTTTTACTCAAACAAACTTTTATTTTGGTTGCCAGGTGAGACATACTCTGTCAAATAAATCATCGTTTTTCAATTTTTTGGTTGCCAAGATTGAAGTTTTCATCTCCATGGTGATGTGACAATGGCAACAGGAATTGTCGAGGGTTGAATATAATCTACCTTAAATCCTAGGCCCACCAAGTTACAGTATATCCCCAAGCAACGTCTTTCTCACTGTTGATCTGTAATGCCATTTGCATTGTAAACACTTCAGGATCTATTGTTTGGTCATGGATTCCATTGTTGTCAGCTTTATTCAGGCCAAAAACGGATTGTTTTGATTTCTTTTCAGGGTATGAATTTATTGTTAAGCATATTTCATTGAAAAGTTTCAAGTATATAAGTTTTGGCAGATCTCACCCTAAAACAGATTACCTCTCCATTTCTGCTGCCCCCTTCCCCATTCCAAAATGTACTAAATTTTAATCACTTTTCCTTAACCCTTACTCTACCACACAGTGATATTATTGCCGTTTTGGGTGCCCCATCTTCGACCCCGCCTCCCAGGCGCGTTTTCAAAAAAAGTGATGGTTGAGTAAGGGTTAATTAACCCACAACTAGTGTTACAACTGAAAAATTTATGCAGCATGGTCTGGTGGGCGCCCACTGGGTCACTGAAGCGGAACGAGCCCGACTCTGCTGCTCTGCTCGGAAGACGGAGGACCCTTCAATAATCAAACCCACTGGGTCATCGACTCCTGCTGCTCTCAGACCCTTCAATAATCAGCCTGTGCTTAACCTTAACTCTACCATGCGGCGATATTATCACTGTTTTGGGTACCCCATCTTCGACCCCGCCCCCTAAGCCAATTAAAAAAAAGTGCTGGTAGAGTAAGGGTTAAGTGATAACGAAAACACTCAAAATTTAATCAACATCCAGTCATCATTTCTGGAAATATATTGATGACAGACAATTCACCCCAAAACATCACCACCCCTTAATTTCAGCCCTTCATCTGTTCCAATATGAAGATTTTAACGACATCCTCATTAAGCAGTAAGCAACCCCCATGCCAAATTTAATCAAAATCCAATCATCCATTCTTAAGATATGTTGATGACAAATGGACAAATGTAGGCAAAAACATATAACCTCTATCAACTTCATTGGCGGAGGTACAGTATTTACATTTACTGCAGTTTGCCAATCTGCAGTCTGTCACACACATAACTGCATGGACCCTTGCAGACCCTTACGGCCTATCAGGGATCTGCTAGGCACCATTTGATCTACACTGTGCCACACACGTACTGTCTACACTGTGCCACACACGTACTGTCTACACTGTGCCACACACGTACTGTCTACACTGTGCCACACACGTACTGTCTACACTGTGCCACACTGTACTGCACTGTCTACACACACACGACTGTCTACTGTCTACATGGACCCTCTACAGCCACACGTACTGTCTACACTGTAACTACTGTCTACACTGGCCTATTAGGGACTTAGGGACCTGGCTATTTTGCAGTCTGGCACACACAGAACGGACTGGAGAATGGTCCCAGCAGACCCCTAGGGCTCCTCATTGACCTGCTAGGGGCCATTCTGCAGTGTGCCACGCATCTACTGACTGGGAGAATATGATCCTAGCTGACACCATGGCCTCTCAGTGACCTGCTAGGGGCCATTCTGCAGTGTGCAATGCAGCTCACTAAGCTGACACCAGGAGATCTTTTGGCCATTCTGCAATAGCTGACCAGAGGGAATAGCCTCTCAGGGACTTGACCTAGGGGCATTCTGCAGTGTTGTGACTGGAGAATCTGTCACACCATGTTATGCCATTCTGCAGTGTGAAGATCTGGGAGAATATGGCAGCTGACCCCTCTCAGGGACCTGCTAGGGGCCATTCCTCTTCCCATGTTGTGAGCTCCATTGGTGCTTGAAGATTCAGCTGTAAAATAGTCAAAATTAACACTTTGGATTAAATGATTGCATGGCTATACTTTCATAGATTTTAAAAGTTCTGTTAGTAATGTTGCCTGTATACTCTCATAGACCTTTATTATAGTAAATCCTGAATTGTTCAATTCTCATTGCAATTTATTAAAAGTCATTTCAATGGAATTTTTGTTGCTATTTTGATTTAATCAATCTTTATATCTCACATGTAGGTGGCTCAGTATTTTAATTAGTAACAGTGTTTGTCACTCATTACATCGTATAACCATTGGCCTTGGCAACGGTCACCAGGGGTCTTGCAGTGTCTCGTGCACACAACTAACTGGAGAATGGCCCTAGCAGACCTGTTCCTCCCATGTAATGGGGTGAAGATAAAGGCTTAAGATTCAGCTGTAAAATGTTCTAAATAACCATAACTAAGTTGATTCGCTAAAGCTTTCGTATACACTTCTAAAGAATGTCAAAACCCCTATGGATAAATCCTGATCTTATCACAATTTAAAGGCATTTCAATACAAATTTTGTTTTTGTTATTTATTTTCTCAATCTTTAAATGTCGCATGTAGGTGGTCTTTTAAAGCAAAACTATTTCAACAAGAAAAACAACCTGATGATTTTCTGCATGATATGAACTCCTTCTTATCTCGTTTCATCTACAATTTAGTATATTTAGTATAACAGTGGTCATCGCTCAGAAGATCTTATAACCATTTGTACAGCAGTGAGTGACTAGCTCTTATCGATGTGAAGTATGTTTTTATCGTATCACGATCAAACTCATACGTATGCTTCCCTGTGGATTTTAAAAATGGATCGCTAAAAGGGTAGAATTTTCCATTTCCGAAGACAATAATTTATTCATAAAGATGCGCACATCAGCATTTCCCCATTTTATGTGCATCAATCTGTAATTTGGACTTGAAGTAGTGATGCATTTTGGTTGATGCAACCTGTCTCTTGAAGGGATATTAGAGTGTGTCGACCAATACAGGCACTGGAATATTAATTTGGTTGTAAATTCGAGGATAATTTTTTTATGTGCAGTGCGGTTGATGGATCTGAAGTTGTAGAGGAGTCAGATTTAAGTTGTGCAGGTTGTTAGTTTGGAGGCAAATACAAAATTGAACATAAAGTTGCTAAGTGGTTCTATGTCAACTTGATTGAATAATGGTTACTATTTCAGTGTACAATTTTTCCCGTTTTGGTCATTAAACATGTTAAAGGATTAGTTTAGGGGCTAAGAAAGTTGATCTCATATGAAAAAGGACTTCAAAACAAACAAAATGGTGAAGAAAGCATTCAAAAATTGTATTGCATTAAAGAGATATTCAAGTTTAAAGCTCTTTTCTTATCCGTGTAGAAATGATTGATGTAGTAAGTCTAATAAGAAAGTTGTCCAGCCCTTATCTCACATTCTTAACAATTGTTCATGTATTTTAAAGAAAATTAATTTTACTATTTGAATTATGTTTCATTTAACTTTTGTCAGTAAAGGAAATTTCCAAACATTTAAGAAAATTTACTGAAAATTGAAGAAAAATAACACACAAGAATGAAAAACATTTCACAAAGTTTAAAGTGATTTTCCAAATATTGATTGAAATGTTCGAAAGTGGTAAATTATAATTAGTACTACTAGATTCTCATTTACTAATTTCCTGACTGTCAAATGAATTTTAAGCCACAAAATCGCATGACAAAATATGATAGAATACAACAGATTTTGAGGGTTTTAAGACTTTGCTTTCACAAGTAATCTGATTTCAGTCATTTCTACACTATGACAACAAACTTAAATTTCTCTTTATAAACAGAATAGGATTTTTGAATGCTTTCTTCACCATTTTGTTTCTTTATATAAGATGGACATGCTTGACCCCTGAACTAATCCTTTAATGGAATAAGATTTTTGAATGCTTTCTTCACCATTTTGTTTCTTTTGAAGTCCTTTTCATATAAGATGGACAAGCTTGACCACTGAACTAGTCCTTTAACGGAATAAGATCTTGCAATGCTTTTTTCACCATTTTGTTTCTTTTGAAGTCCTCTTCATATAAGATGGGCATGCTTAACCCCTTGAATTAATCCTTTAAACAGTTTTCCCCCTTTAGATTGTTGAAGTATATAACTTGACTGCCATGCTTTAATTAGTATAGTTTTCACGTTTTGTGAAATGTGACAAATAAATAGCAGTCAAATATTTTCCATAAAATTCATGCAGCAAAGAATCTAAATGTAAAATATTGAATTCAAATTATGCCTGTTCATGATATTTAAAATCATCAAAATGTTGACCATTTTAGACAGGATACAATTTTCAATTAATTTAAATTTTCTACAGATATTTTGTCCCGGCTGCATGCTTTGCCATCTCAGCCATTGAGTCTTTTTTCATTTCATCACATCATTTTTTGCCCTAAATTTAATGGATTTATCTTTTATATTTATTTTTATAGTGTCAGAGATTGGAGCATCTGTGACGTGGTGACATTTTGTGACTAAATTTCATTGCCCAAAAATCTGTGACATTTTGAAAATTTTGTGACAAAATGTGACATAATGAACACAAACAGATATATTAAAGTTTGTCTGACATTTTGTAACGTTTTAACCCTTCACTCACACTCTATGTTCACACACTCACTGATGTTGCATTTTAGTGGTGGATTCCATTCTTCATAAAACAGACATAATCAAATGATCCTTTCTATGAGTATCACCGGTCAATTGGTCATTTCTTCATGAAACAGACATAACCCAATTGATCCTTTCTATGAGTATCACTGGTCAAGTGGTCATTTCTTCATGAAACAGACATTACCCAAATGATCCTTTCTATGAGTATCACCGGTCAACTGGTCATTTCTTCATGAAACAGACATAACCTAATTGATCCTTTCTATGAGTATCACCGGTCAACTGGTCATTTCTTCATAAAGCAGACATAACCCAAATGATTCTTTCTATGAGTATCACCGGTCAACTGGTCATTTCTTCACGAAACAGGCATAACCCAATTGATCCTTTCTATTCGTATCACCAGTCAACTGGTCATTTCTTCATGAAACAGACCTAACCCAAATGATCCTTTCTATGAGTATCACCGGTCAACTGGTCATTCTTTTATGAAACAGACATAACCCAAATGATCCTTTCTATAAGTATCACCGGTCAACTGGTCATTTCTTAATGAAACAGACATAAATGATCCTTTCTATGAGTATCACCGGTCAACTGGTCATTTCTTCATGGAAGAGACCTAACCCAAATGATCCTTTCTATGAGTATCACCGGTCAACTGGTCATTTCTTAATAAAAACAGACATAACCCAAATGATCCTTTCTATGAGTATCACTGGTCAACTGGTCATTCCTTAGTGAAACAGACATAACCCAAATGATCCTTTCTATGAGTATCACTGGTCAACTGGTCATTTCTTCATGAAACAGACATAACTTAATGATCCTTTTTATTGAGTATCACTGGTCAACTGGTCATTTCTTCATGAAACAGACATAACTTAATGATCCTTTTTATTGAGTATCACTGGTCAACTAGTCATGATGAGTGAATCTATGCCAATCAATGTGACAAAGGCAAAACTGATGCGACATTCTGTGCAAAAGGTGCCAAAAATGATGTCATATTTGAGATACATCAATCATCACTCCATCTAGATGAAGCTTTTACTTTAAGTTTTTTTGAGCCACTGTTTTTGTTTGGAGTGACTTCCTGATATTTTTGTTTGGAGTGACTTCCTGATATTTTTGTTTGGAGTGACTTCCTGATATTTTTGTTTGGAGCGACTACCTGATTTTTTGTTTGGAATGACTTCCTGATATTTTTGTTTGGAGCGACTTCCTGATATTTTTGTTTGGAGTGACTTCCTGATATTTTTTGTTTGGAGTGACTTCCTGATAGTGTTTGTTTGGAGTGACTTCCTGATATTTTTGTTTGGAGTGACTTCCTGATATTTTTGTTTGGAGTGACTTCCTGATATTTTTTGTTTGAAGTGACTTCCTGATATTTTTGTTTGGAGTGACTTTCTGATATTTTTGTTTGGAGTGACTTCCTGATATTTTTTGTTTGAAGTGACTTCCTGATATTTTTGCTTGGAGTAACTTCCTAATATTTTTGTTTGGAGTGACTTCCTGATATTTTTGTTTGGAGTGACTTCCTGATATTTTTGAAAAGAATATGTGACATTGGATTTTGAGCTGCCCTTCCTTTCATACTTCACAGATTTAACATAAAAAGAAAAGATGTTTTTTTTTCCTCTACTGCCCCTAACTTGCAGAATAACAGAAGCATCAATTTGTTCTTCTTTTTTTTTTTTCTTCAAAATTCCCAACCCTTCATAAAGAATCCCTATAAATTAGGAGATAGCTCAGTTGGTAGAGCGTACTACAACTGAGATGCTGGAAGTACCAGGTTTAAGCCTCTGTCAGTCCTAACCCGTTTTTCCACAGCTATGCAGACAGATAAGCCAAACACAGAGCGGAAGTATGTATTTACAGCTCAGCCTCTGCCCTCCCCCTACCCCTCCCCATTTAGCTGTTGATAGAAGTGGCAATGAATTAATTGCGCTTGCCTTCCTTCGGAGGAGGACGTTAAGTCTTCGGTCCCGATGGTAGGTCAATCACCCCCTACCTGGCTCTCTGAACAAATCTCAAAAAGAGCAGGGTAAAAACGTGGTGTTTATCTACTTCCAGGCTGGTCATTCATCCATGTTCATTTATGGCATTTCTATCAAGACCAGAAGTGGGTTTCTGAAACCTACTCATCCAGATTTAAATATCCCCACAAAATGGCATGGGCAAGCACTTTTGCTTGTTAACTGTTACTGTTGAGAAAATGAAGTCCACTGCCCCAACAAGAGCTTGTGATTGACTGATAGAATGAATACAAAGTTGTCCTGCCTGTTTGTATGAGTGTGTCAGGCAAGGGAAAGAAAATCCTAAATCACACAAAAAGCATCAGTGAGATATAAAAGCTGAGTAAAACAAAAATGAAGTAAAGTGTTTTAATGCTGTTTTATAGGGTGTTGTTGATACTATAAATCCTGAGTGAACCAGTGTTGGTTGAAAGTGTTGTCAGGAAATATTCTATTTCAGTGATCTGTAGAAAAGAAAAAAAGAGAAGGAAAAACAAAGCGTAAAAAATCTTTACCGCCCACCCCTATCATTAAAAAAATTCCGCCCACCCCTACCATTTTCTTAGGCCTATTAAAAAAACAATTTTTTAATCTCTCCGCCCACTTCTACCATTTTATTAGGCCTAATTAAAAAAAAAAAAAGAAGGATAAAACTTTAATCAACGGTATAACTCAGACACTGAAAGTGCTATTTTCAAACTGATCTGCTCAAATTATTCATTTAACAAATGTCTACAGACCTTAAAGGCTAGATATCGCGTTAACATAGATATAGATTAAAAGTCTGCGTTTCTGATTGGTCATACACAAATGCCTACAACCAATCAATAACTGCTGCGGAAGTGACTAGCATGCTGTACAATCACAACGCGTGTACATTATGTACTTGGTTAGAAACGATTCACAACTGGATGTGATGTGAAAGATATAAACATTTGAATTTTACAAATTGTACTGAGACAAGACTCCCTCTTATAATCCTTCAGAGTTAATTATAAAATTTCCCACAACTCTGAATAAAGGTGTTGAAAATCTTCCCATGAAAAATTGTGACAGAAATACTTCTTTCTATGCGTCCATCTGTCACAAATTACTATTCATTGCACAATTACACGAGGGACGTTTTTAGACCATATATTTACCATACTGTTGCTAATTACTCAAAAGAAATCTTTAAAAAATAAAATTGAAAAATAAATACCATTTATTAATTTTTTCATAAGAACAAAATAAATAAAATTCTTCCCGTGAATTCCATTTTTTCCGGCGGTTATAACTGATGGAACGGTAGTTTTGTTCTTACTCTTGAAAGCTTTTGTTCTTTCTCTGCAGATGACAGGCATGACGAAAGATATATGTTTGCAACTCATCAATAAATACGAACCATCAGAAGAGGGCAGGGTCAAGGGTCATCTAGCTATTGATGGTAAGTCAGAATCAGTTATGAATAGACCTTTTCGAGTATCGCCGAAGGTTATTTCTTCTGTACTTTGACCAATCAACTGCTGGGGTAATTTTACCCAACCAATCAGGTGTAGTTTTGGAGGAATAATTTGTAAGAAACAATGCACACGCTTTATGTATAATGCAGGAATGATATAGTTCGTGAATTATGCAGACGGCCAATATTCCCGCAATATTTGATTGGACAAAAAGTTTCCCCCGGTATACCATTGGTCCATAAGAGACACACAAATGTTTGCCATGTGACATTGTTTAAATTAGTTTTCCGGAAATTGCTGATCCGATATGAAAAGTTCGTTACACTTTTTTAAAAGGTTGTTATGCACTTATCAATTGTGTGACTCACCCCTACACCACCGGACAAGGTGAGTCATTGTATCTAGAAAGTTAGATCCATCCGAGCCATTAGGCTCATAGGCCTGGTGCCATAAGGGACACAAAAATTTCTGCCATGTGATATTATTTAAATTAGTTTTCTGGAAATTGCTGATTCCGATATGGAAAGTTCTATACACCTTTTCAAAAGGTTGTTATGCACTTATCATTTGTGTGACTCGCCCCTACACCTTCGGACAAGGTGAGTCATTGTATCTAGAAAGTTAAATCCATCCGAGCCATTAGGCTCATAGGCCTGGGTCTTATGGTTTCCATGGTGAAACGGGTGAAAGCATATGACTTCACCCAGACAGGACGCCACGATGGAAATGGTACCCAGTACCATTTGCATACTAGCATGACTCCTGACTCTCTGAGCCACTGCACCTAGGTGAGTCACCAAAATGTACATTGACTCACCCCTCAGTCACTTAGGTGACTGACATTTCTTTTGAAATGACTTACTACAATGACTAGCTTCTGTTACCAAAGTGACTTAGGTATTAAGTACTCTGAGAGTCAGTTTGGTGACTTACAATTTGGTGCATTGACACATATGTAAGTCACTGTTTCATGTCAGTGACTCACATTCAACTGACATTGCCAGAGGTTGTAGTGGGTCATACAACTGACAAGTTCATTATACACTGAACAGAGCTCTGTGATCAAATTTTAAAACCAAATTAAAGAAAACAAAAGAACAATAAATGTGTGCTCTTGTGTACGATACGCCACTGTTTAAGAAGATAGCTGAAAATTAATGCAATTGATGTTTCTACACCCATTAAAGCAAATTTTGTGCCTTGACAGAAAATCACGCCCCACATTTAATCAAATTTCTCTACAGTTTGAAATGAAGTTTTAGCACATTTTCTAGTATCACCAGAAATTGAAATTTTAATTGTGTGAAAGTTTACTTCCATCTAAGCTAGAAAAAAGTAAAAATAATTTCTGATATTTGTGTCCTGTCTGAGTTTCACGAAGACGATCAATCTTGTAGTTTTATTTCACCTACCCGGTACACTATTGAAGCATGAACATGATATTGAGACTGCATTAATCGAGACATTTTTTATCAGGAAAGAGACTTAAAGCTGGAAGATGCTTTTAGATAATCAAAGTATGCACAATTCATAAGGGTATTAAAACATCTTTACGATGGAATACCCATCTCTGATGTCTGATTAACATGCCAAGTCCTTATATGCCAAGGTTAACAATTTCTTTTAGTGTATTCACACTTGAATACGAGCTTATGATCAAGATTCTGCAGTTATTCTCCGTGATTTGACCACCGGATGCAAGGATAGCATCATGATCCGGAGCAGGTGATCAGATACACCAGTGGGATTCTCATGTGTTCAAACACAGATCAGTGACCTACTATAACGTTAGTCACAGAATATCCTGTTATTGCTTGTTTATTCCGAGAAAACCATCTGGTTTTTTTTCTAATGGGCTTTTTATTTACCCACTATCCAACTTACATGTCCACTAAGCCCCACAATCAGATTGCCTGCAGTTGGTCTGAAGTGAAAACACATGTTTTTTTTGACAATCCTTGAGCTGGTTTATCCATGATAGTGAGAATATGGCTGATAGCTTGGTTAGAAAGTCGGCCATGAAACAAATATTTGAAAATGTTATCATTTTTTTGGTTCACTCTATTAACCTTTATTCTACCAGGGCTTTGAAAAATGTGAGTCCAATTTTTTTCGTTTTTTTTCATATGCATTTTTGATAACCTTCTTTTCATTTTCTTTCATTATAAGTTTAGTTAAAATGGAAACTAAGATAATTATCTTTTGAGTAATAACAGCCAAATTAGGAAATATTGGACAAAAATATCCAAATTAAGCAATGTTTGGCTAAATTTGGTCAACAAATGGCCAATCTTTGCACAAGTATAACTTCTTGTCAATAATGAAAACAGAGATTTGTGTTACATATTTAGATTCTTTACACAATTTTCTTTCCAATGATGCTAATCTAGAGTTTTTAAAAAGAAAGGAAAGATGGAAAAAGCAATGATTTTAGTCAAATGAACCCTAAACACTGCAAGAAAAAAATTATAACGCAGTATAATCACAGTGAGACTCAAACCTATAGTGCGCTCGCGTGTTGGCTACATTCATATCCACTACACCAGATGATCATTGAAAATGCTGTAGTGAAATTGCATTATTATAGGAAAGGGTCCAAAATAGAGGGGGGTATGCCTGTATTTTTATATCAAAGGGAAAGAAATTGCAAGCACTTTCGAACGGCGGTTTAACGAAGCATGTGCAATGTACGGTTTTGGTACCAGTTTTTTGGGGGGAAAGAAAAAAAAAAAAATTGGCAGAAATTCATGAAATTGTGAAGAAATTTCTCCAGAATAAAAGATTTCATGTAGGGTTATAAAAATTGGATTAGAAATCAATATTATCATGTCTTAGGACTTGCGTGTTTAATTTTGAAGCGAAAATGTGATCTTGAAGTTTTTGTCAGATTTAAAAAGAAAAAAAAAAAAAAAAAAAAATTTTTAAGTTTTTAGCAATTTTTGAGTTTTACCCTTTTTTAAGCTACTTTTTCTTAAAATTCTGTAATATGACCCCTATAAAACAGTTACATTTTGTGGAAGAAATATCCAATTCCTAAAAAATGATACCAAGATTAATCCTATTCTTTAAAGTCCTGATCTTATTTTTAGAAAAAACAAAGGTGCTTTAAAAACGGCGATAATATCGCCGCGTGGTAATGTAAAGGTTAAAGGGGCACTAGACCGAAAAGTGAGGCCGTGTTTTAGGGGGTCCCCCGAAAATCAAATGGAACTAGCACGCAACAGTATAGCAATTATCTACTTAATTTGAATATTCAAGTGACCTTTGCCCTCACGTCGTCTGTGGGCTATGGAGGCATGAAGTTTATCGATCTGCTGTGGGTAATATATCTGTAAAATTCGCAAAAACGAGTACCCTCACATTTTCTTCTATTGCTCTAAATAATACTATATATATTCAGGCAATTCTGATAATACTGCAAAATTTGCAAAGATGCAATTTAAGTCCTTAAGTGGGTTGCTTTTTTTGTCTCAGTGTAAATTTTCTATAGTTTGTGTAAAAAGCTCGCATCAATGTGTGTTTATCATGTGAAGGCCATATGATGACACCAAAAATAATGAGAGGTTATGGAGCATCCAATTATTTTTTTCTTCCAATTTTGTTTAAACAATCTCTTGCCCTGCCGCGTTCTGTAAGCATCAGCCTTATATGGAAAACAAGAAGAAATCAAAATTCTTTATTTGATAACATATGCATTGTTGTATATGTTATTATTTTTTGGTGACAGATGGTCTTGCTTAAGCCCGCCCCATACCTGCCCGGTTTTGCCGGATCACCAGAGCATCGGATGATCGGTCGATGATTTCCTCTGCAACACGCGTATGATTTGACACACTCATACCTGCGTCCAATCTACCATACAGTACGCTGAACACGTGAACATAACAAGATGGCGGCTATCAATGTAAGGCAGGCTGCATTATTTTATTGAATCATGTGATGCCGTTCGCCAGTCTCATTGGTTACCGCTTACGGTGAAAATGGATTGCACACTCGCACTTCTCTGGCATCGCCGCTTGAGATGAAATCGGACCAAGTATCAACGGACCAAATCAAACATGTTTGATCTGATCCGGTGATGACCGTTCTGACAAAAATGGGCCAATTTATGAGCTCACACTTTTCAGATTTTTACTTATGCTCCGGTGATTCGGCAAAACGGACAAGTGTGAGGCGGGCTTTACATCATGGTCTACTTAGTGTGTTCTTTGATAAGGAATATGGTATCATCACATTACCTTGACGGTGAAATGTAGACTTGGAATATTACAGGTGATCTCGATGGTTTAGATTTATTGGTTTGTGTTTTACTGGAGGAAAAGCAAGATAAAATGGTCACCCTTACTCTACCTGCACTTTTTTTTCTTAAATGCGCTTGGAAGGCGAAGTCAAAGTGGGGGCTTAGTCACAGGCTGATTATTGAATGGTCCTCTTGCCTTCCGAGCAGCAAAGTCGGGCTCGTTTCACTTGAGTGACCCGGTGGGCCACCCATTGGGTCCATGCTGCGTATATTTTTGAGTTGGCGCACTTGTCGCGGGTTAATTACCCCTAACTCTACCAGCACTGTTTTGAAAATGCGCCTGGGAGGCGGGGTCAAAGACCGGGCGCCAAAAACGTCAATAATATCGCCGCGAGGTAGAGTAAGGGTTAAAGCAAGGAAATATATCCAGGTCGCCGAAAAGTGAGGACATATTTTTCTTGAGTCTTAAGATTATTTGAACACACATTTCGTGCAGGAGATGGTGCTAAAAACATTTGATACAAATTTTCATAATTGAATCAATACTAATATCTGATGAATATTTAGGTAATTTTTCAAGGACATGAGTATCAAAAATATGTTATTTAAAATTCCTTTGACCGAAAGCTCGTTTAAAAGAGCTGGTGGCCAAAGACTGAGGGTGTATTAAAGTTGAGTCTCATAATCAATTGGCTACATCTCTTGCACTCAGCTTTATGGAATATCATAAGTGCTTATAAATCCCAACCCAAGTACTTATATTATAATTGATCTATTATGATGAAATAATCCTCTCTGGGAGGAATGGTCCATCAATCATTTATGTGCATTGCACAAATTCCTCCATGCATATAATGCATAAATTATTTTTAGGGTCAGCCAAAGACTAATCTGTTCTAATTCACTGCATAGCAGGCATGTGGTTTTAACCCCAGATTAATGACCTATTGTATACAGTGTTCAGTAGATGGTTGCTAGCAAGTAAAGCGTGAAGAGGCTATCATACTGAAAGGTTTGGATTACCCCTGTGTTGTGTACGGTGTAATAATAGCTAATTGCTAGCAATTGAACACTGAAGAGGCTCTCGGGTTAGAAGGTGTGGATTACCCCTGATTTTGAGAAAATCCGAGGGTGTCGGGCTGGAGGGTCCCAAGGGATACAAATTCTTAATGTGCTATTCCATTAACTTTCTGGAATTTGTTTCCATGTGCGCGATGGGTGAAAATTTATGTAAAACCAGACTGATGCAACTCCTATTGATTAAATTCTACATAATTTGGCAAATACTAACACACTCACTTTTTGGCCGCCAGCTCATTTAAAGCAAGTCACTTGTAAGGAGGTAGTCAAGACAAAGTGCCCAATATCAAATTGATGTCGTTTTAAAGGAATATTCCTGTGAATATTCATTGCCCAATGTTAAAATGAGGTCGTTTCAAAGAAATATTCATTGCACAACATTAAAATGAGGTCGTTTTAAAGGACTATTCCTGTGAATATTCATGCCCAATGTTAAAATGAGGTCGTTTTAAAAGAATATATCTGTGAATATTCATGCCCATGTTAAAATGAGGTCGTTTTAAAGAAATACACCTGTGAATATTCATTTTCATATTTAAAAGAGGGCTGTTGGCAAAACAATTTGGTGTGAAAATCATGTTAATATCTTTTTTGGTTTAGGAGTTTTTTCATTTAAAAAAATGCACGGGTGAGTTGAAAAGGGACCTCACAGTGTACAGTGTGATGTCATAAAGGCAGATCCAAGACAATTCTGATGTATTTCTATAAAACAAAATGTGTTCTTTTGCTCAAGAGTGTAAGGGTTCATGGGCAGATGGGAAAGCATGTTCTTATCAAGTGTATGTTATACCCCATCTCAATAAATAAACAACAAATGGTTCCAGTAATTTAGGAAGAGGCAATTAATTTTCAAAGAAATACATAAGAATTGTCTTGGATCTGCCTTTATGACATCACACTGTACACTGTGAGGTCACAACACGCTCAGGCGAAATGCAATAACTCCTAACCCTTTGGGGACTGTATCTAATTTGGGAATCTTTTCATTGGGGACTGGATTCTTTTAGAGAAAAAAATGATATTTTGAAAAGTATATTTTCAAAATAAAATTACAGCAAGTTGGAAGTACTGGATGAAAAAACCAAGTTTGTTTAGAGCAAAAGCTCTTTCAAGTGATACATGAAATAACTCAATAATACATATCTACCATAATAAGGATAATTTAATTAAAAATGCAAATGCAAATTTATGCAAATGTAGCCAATATGTCGGAATTTTACTATTTTGTTCAATCATTTGTAAAAACTTAGTTTTTTATATAACTTACTAACTTTCTTTGAAGGAAAAATATGCAGAAATAAATTGTCTTTACATTGACATACCATTTGAGTACCTTTATGTTTATATGTTGATGTTATTATCCTGTTAATATATATTACATGATACCACTAGCACTCAATTACACAAATATACATAGCACTGTGCATGTATAGCACAGTACAGTGTGTGTATATCAATAGCTCGTGGAAACACCACCCATGCATACTTCCAGGCTTCACTCTTGTTCCCGTCCAGGCCTAAGTCATAACTATCTATCTATCGTTACGTATTGGCCTAATTCTAACATAATATCAGGGGTAAGGGGGAACCACTTCCATATGTGAGGTATATGTATATGTGCCGCTCGAGTAGGTGTCATTTTCGCACCATTTTCGTAGTGCAGATGTCTTTTTTTAGTTTAAAAAAAAAATGTACTAAAATTATTATTATTAATTTTTTACTAAAAAAAAACAAACAAATGTTTTTTTGTTTTTTTTGCATCATTTTCGTAGTGCAGGTCCCAAAAATTGAGGTTTTACTATGTTCATTTTGTACTGCTGGTATATTTTTATAATATTTTTTGTTGAATACTCATACTGCAGGAATTAAAATTGACTTCTTTCATACTGTGGGTAGCAGTTTCTTACTGCAGATACCAAAAAAAACTGTCATACTGCGGGTATTTTTTTTTTTGGTGGTGGGCTGCACACCCCTACCACTTTTAGTATGAAGTGCCCACAACTCCCCCCCCCCCTCCTAACATTAGCTTTAGTTTCACTTTCATCACTTTCCGATGATTCCGATCTAAATACGCTTCCCAAAAATCCTCATCATCACTATCTCGATTCACAGAAATTGATGCTAATGCTTTCTCGCTCAGCAGTACACATTTTCCTTTTTTCATTCCAAAATTTCTCAAAATAATCCAATGTAAACCCCATTGCAATTTGGTATCAATATTTCCAGATTATCAGTTCATTAAACGATACGGCTTGTTTACAAATCTGTATAAATGGGGGTAGAATTTGAAATTTTCATAAACGTTCCATGCTTTCTAAAAAAAAAAAAAAAACAATTGGTCTGGATCAGATTTCACTGTTCCAACATTTTCGTCAATAAAAAACCCTTTTTTGTCATAATATACCTGTAAGAGATACAAGAAATAAATAGTAGTCATAAGGCTGCTGCATACGTGTTGAAATTCTAAACCAAGTAATGCTTTAACACGTATCGTATCATATTCACGGGGTAAATATGTAACGGAACTAATGATAGTTGCATTAGTTTTACACATGCAAACACAGTAATCAGGGATGTGAGACATAAATTCTTTTGAAAGTTATTAATATGTAAGCACAATATTACTTCTTCAGCAAATAGTGTGAAGGGGGTGGGGGAAGGGGTGGGGCCCAATTTGACCATATCACATGCTGGAAAATATATTTCCCAACAAAAAAACAAAACAAAAAAAACTTACAAAGGCATTAGGGAGAGAAATGAATTTATGGGGATGTTTGAATTAAAAAAAATGCTTATGAAAAAAAATTATGACCTGTTGTATAAATTTTAATGTGTGGGCCAATGGGTAATTCTAACCTCCTCCGGCCGATTATGGAATTTATACGAGTGA